>SJYX01018603.1:0-19147 GCA_006410675.1 Oreotragus oreotragus | reverse complement strand
GAGCCCCCAGCTGCCTTGCTCCCCAAATCCTGGGATTCCTGGTACCGTCGGCACCTGTGTGGCCCCTTGCTCACCAGATCCTGGGATTCCTGGTACCATCGGCACCTGTGTAGCCCCTTGCTCCCCAGATCCTGGGATTCCTGGTACTGTCGGCACCTGTGTAGCCCCTTGCTCACCAGATCCTGGGATTCCTGGTACCATCGGCACCTGTGTAGCCCCTTGCTCACCAGATCCTGGGATTCCTGGTACCGTCGGCACCTGTGTGGTATGGGTGTGGCCGCTCTGGCCCTTCAGAGAGCGGCATTTTCTATTCCCCCTCCGCACCGATGCCTGACACCCTGGCCCCCACCCGGGGATGAGGATGGCGGGGGTAAGGTGGGGGCCTTGACTGGGTGTCGCTGACACATGAGAAGCGACTGTGCAGCCAGAGCGCCTCTGTCTGCAGAAGCCCACATGCAGACTTCTGCTAAAAAGCGATGAAAATCGGCCCAGGGAAGAGCCTGCTCACCTGAGGACTGAGCGTAAGAGGGAGAAGGCACAATTCCAGGGCTCCCTCAGTCCCCACCTGCAAACAAATGGCCTGAGGTCTTGAGAAAGAAAGGACGCAACTAGTGCCGTAGCATCTACATGAGAAAGCTCGAGGCAGCTGTTCATAAGCATACTATAGCATATACATTTCAGTGTTATTTGTTAGCAAAGGATGATTTTCCCCAGCCATTAGATCCCTTCTCCGTCCTCCGTGCAACCTTCCCCGATACCCATCATTCGTCTTTCCTTCCTTCTTTCAACCACACCCACCACGATGTCTGTCAGTGCTCCACACGCACCCCTCCTACACACATACACACAAACGCACCACGTTGTCTCAGGTTGCACCTCATATAACTTGTGATCCCTCCCTTTAGCAGGTCAGCGTTGTGTATAATTTAATTCAGTTTGCACAGGCTCAGTGCAGACTGTGGAGTCTTTACTTTTGTTTCACTGAGGATTTTGGACTTCCCTGGTGGCTCAGATGGTAAAGAATCCACCTGCAATGTGGGAGACCTGGGTTCGATCCCTAGGTTGGGAAGATCCCTGGGTTGAGAAGGGAATGGTTGCTCACTCCAGTATTCTTGCCTGGAGAATTCCACAGTCAGAGGAGCCCGGTGGGCTACAGTCCATGGAGTCGCAAAGAGTCGTATAGGACTGAGCGACTTGCATAGAGTCCTACAGGACTGAGCAACTTTCCTGTCTTTCACTTCACTTCATTTAGGATTTGAGTTAGATGGAGGCAGTCTCTGGAAAGTGGCAACAAAGTGATCCTTCTATACTATACATTGTAATTTTGATTTGTCTTTGCATAAAAAAAAAGAGGGAAAGAAACTTGTTTTCAATTTAAAAGATACTTCTGCATGTTCTTATTTAATTAGCACTTGTTAAGTACCTATTTCATGCAAGGCACTAGGTGGATGTCAGCCTTTTTAAACATGAAGCAGACATGGGCTGTACAGTAACAGTGGGACTAGATGAATGGTCTTTGATTCTTTGTTGTTGTTGTTGAAATTAAATTTTACAAAATTAAAATGGGACGGGGAGCTGGATTAACTGCAGTTGCCCAGATCCCATCCATTCCTTCCACACAAGCAAGGTAGACAGCTCAGTACAGGATGCCAGCCAAGGGCCTTGAGAGCATCCTGTGTCGGCCCCACCCGGTGCAAAGTCCCAGGTTAGGTAGTGAAAGAAAATCAGTAATCAGATGTTTTCACTTCCTTAGCCAGAAAACATCAACTTGAACTCAAACAAAGTCAAGCTCACCAAAGATTACGGGTGCATACTAGTCATTCAATAAATACTTGTTGACTGATTCATTAATAGCACTTTATGGCAAAAGCAAAAAATGAGGTGAGGTCTTGAAACTCTCATCTGCTTTGCAACCTCTTCTTGGAGCTTCCCTGTTTCCTCAGATGGTAAAGAACCTGCCTGCGATGCAGGAGACCTGGGATCAATCCCTGGATCAATAAAATCCCCTGGAAAAGGGAATGGCTACCCACTCCAGGACTCTTGTCTGGAGAATCCCATGGACAGAGGAACCTGGTGGGCTACATACAGTCCATGGGGTCACCAAGAGTGGGACACTGCGCGACTAACAACACTTCTCTTCTTAGGGAAAGGACTGTTCTGTTGACGTCGTCAGCAGATCATTTGCACTTGAGACACAGAGAGATTTCGTTTCCTGACTAATGCTCTTTAACCAAAAAGTTACCAAAAACATGGACCCAGGAAAAGGAAGCAGAAGGAGCCACAGCTATCCACACACCAACACAGCAGTCCTCACGGCGGGTGTCCACCAACTACTTTGTGACTAGAAAAATCTATGGCACACAGAATTCCCATCTGAATTCAGGAAGCATGACCTAGAGACCACAGGATGCAGGCGGAAAAATTGCAGGAAAGAAGGAAACCTCACCTTGAAACTAAGCTATATCAGGCTAAGTGTCGGTTGGGACAATGACCTTTTGAAAAAAAAAATCAATTTTGAATATGTCAGATACATTTTTATGAACAAAATAAGCTACTGACATATTCTAAAACAGGGTTCGCATTTTTCATGTTTACTAAATGAACTTTATTCTTAAACTGACTTTTTTTTCTTATTTAGCTTCTCTGAGAGAATGATTAATTAAGACATAAAGTTAGACCAGACAATCCAGGTTGGAAACTCAGAATCCCATCATGACATATGTATACCTGTGACTGATTCATGTTGATATTTGACAGAAAACAACAAAATTCGGTAAAGCAATTATCCTTAGATTAAAAAATAAATAAAATGGGGAAAAACAGGACCCCACCTTACTAGCTGTGTGATTTGGAGCAAACTTAACTTCCCTGAGCCTCAGCGTCCTCATCAGTAGCATGGGGGACAGCGGGAGTTTTTTATTCAGTGGTCACTATGGGAAGTAACCGAGATATCTGTAAAGCATTAAAAAACTGTGCCTGGCACACTAGTAAGACTACCCTTTCTTCTTGCTGGACCATCAAATCTTTTCATTTGCTGTGCAGGTTCATTGGCTGTGCAGGTCATTTTCACTTTGTGTGTCCCTCAGACTCTGCAGGGGTGAACATCCACTGGACTGTTGAAATCTATCTGAAAAAATCATTCTACCACCAGGTAAAGGTGGATACCCAAAGCCTTCTTGCCTCTCCTTAACAAGCCAGGCAAGGGCCAGATTTAAAAAATGAAGCAAAAAACAAAAAAACGAAGCATTGCTTGTCTCCTTTGAGGAATGACATGTGGGCAAAGGAGATGAGTATTAGCCCACCTTCTGACACCCAAGGTGTCCGCTCTGATCTCTGAAGCAATGGTGTAGGTGAGCCTATTATCCAGGGAGTCTCACCTGGGGAGTGTCTCAGAACCCCCTGGAGAACCCCTTACCCTGATTCCCACCCAATGCCCTGACTGATGCAGAAAATAAATCTAAAATGAAGGGACGGTTTATGTTGTCTTCCCAAATGCCTCACAACTGATTTCACACACTGGTGATGGTAGAAACCATCACAATATTGTAAAGTAATTATCCTCCAATTAAAAACAAAATAAAACGTTTAAAAAACAAAACAAAGAAAAACATATGGGTGAGTCACAGTGGTGTGAACCATGGCATCTCCTGGATTACACATGTAAACACACAGATGAAATCCAGAAAGGACACCAAGTACAGAGCAGGGCTCTCAACCTGTGTTTCCACGGACTTCTGGCTCAGCAAGGCTCACGGACCCCTCCTCAGCAGAAAGATTTAAAGATAAAGATACAAAGGACTATAAAGAAAGCAACTGTATTATAATGCGGTTATTAAAACTTCAAGAAAAGGTCTGTGATAAAAGTGCTTCTTTATCAATGCACACTAAATAACAAGATCAGCACATCTAACAATGAAAGTAATTTCAAAGCAGAGATGAGTAAAGATCTTATTTCTTCCGTATCTGCTTCTTCTGTAGCATGACATGAAAATATCTGTGATTTCTACTGGTGACTAAGTCACAGGTCTTAGTAATACCACTGTGCTTTCCATGTTTATAATGAAAGTAAATGCTGCATTTCAGTTAGACATTTATGAAATTAAGGATGAAAAATTTTTTTTCCTTTACAAGTTAATAGAACCCCCAATTTCTCTCCATAGATCCCTTGGAGGGCGGTTCTAGGAACTTGGGCTTCCCTGGTGGCTCAGATGGTAAAGAATCTGCCAGCAATGCAAGAGACCTGGGTTCGATCCCTGGGTTGGGAAGATCTAGGACCTCAGTTTGAAAGCTCTGCTCTGTTGGCACTGTATTTAAAAGTTAATGCTTGATCATTCAATTAACTGATATTTAGCAAATACCCACTTTACTCTCATCACATGTCCCACAGAAGAAAATGTAGAGTTAAAGTAAGACTTAGATGCAACCATGCTCTAAAAATTTTCAGAATATCTGGTCAACATATATTTTTCAGTTCTTGTAGTTTTATTATAATTTGTGTTATGCACTGCCAGACTCCACCAGGATGCTTTTTTCTCTCTCTCCTTTACATATATCACTAGAAGAAAAACAAATAATAACAAGTCAAATGTCCGTTCAAGTCTACTGAAAAGAATTTTAGAAGCTATAGATCAGTGCCATTGAATAGACACAACGAGCCTTTCACACTTGAATTTCCTTGATAATAAAATCAGCCTGGCCCAAACAAACTATGGCCATTTTACAGGGATGAGAAGAGGCCATTCCTATGAAAGGCCTCTGACAACAGTGGAGTGTTACCCTTGGGTGGTGCTCCAACCCCACTGTGATTCTAAGTGATGAATCAGTGTGTACGCGAGGGACCTAGGAGCCTCCCTCAGCAGAAATGGCCAAGCAGGATCCTATAAAATCATAAAGACGAGTAAGTCACAGGCAGGGATTTCTAGAAAAATAATTCTGCTGTGAAGCAGTATGAAGGAAACAAATGCGAAACCTACCTGAGAGGTCACCCAGGACAAGGGTTTCCATACAATACCACGTCCCCTTGGGTGTACACGTACTATGAGTAAACAACAGTGACTTGTAACGGGTCTCCTCTAGGCTATAAGATACACTAGAAGTTCTAACGCATCAACTTGGACATTAGTTCAAGCCCAGTGTACTTCATACTGCCCTGGTGTAGATTATTCTATTTTTACTCCTATCAAAACTGATTATCTGCAGTGCTCACAAAGAGACTGCAGGATTTACACTAAGTATTAACACACAGGCCAATTTAAACAAAATTCTTTCTTATTAATATCTAATAGATAAACGTGAAAACAGCCCAAATACATGCTAAAAGAGAAACTTACAAGTTTTCACTGGTTAATTATTAATGATTTCATAAGTTCAAAAATATTGGAAATTGGTTTGTATTAGAGAAAATAATTATCGAAAACTTTACAGATGCACAATAAGCTGCTTGTGAACCTAGTTATCGCTAAGTAGAAACAGGATTGTTGTATTTTTTTTTTAAAGGTGATATGATGATACATGGATGCATAAATAATGTCACACTAATTTAGACTAGGTTCAAATCAACTTGAGTTTTAAGTCAAGAGTGTCTAAACAAGAGAACTGGTCTCACCAATCTTACAAAGCTGCCATGAATTTCTAAAGAGAAAAATTACATCTAAACTACCTCTTGAATGAACATCAGAAATATTACTGGTATGTTGTAAATCAACCATACGTCAGTTTAAAAAGAAAAATATATCATTGGTGTGAATTTTTTAAATTATTGTATATTTTTCAAGTCTGCAAAATCAGGTTTCACGCCCTTGTCATCACAAACACACTGAAAGAAACCCCACCTAGTATACTGCTCACCCTACCGGGTGTCAGCTCTGTAGCCCACAGCAGGGCCAGTCTGCTGCTGCAGCAACATCTTGCCTCTCCCAACTAACCAGCTGAGTGGACTTTCACGCGCAAATCAGCAGCCTTGGCATGTCATGTTATGTCTTATAAACACTGAGCAGTCTTGAGGTTTCCAATACTTCGGGTTTTAAGTGCAGATAAGCTCCTCCCCAACACAAGCTGCTAAGGACTCACACGGTACTTCTGGAGGGAGATGGGAGCATCTTCTAACCTTCTGCATGGTTAAGAGAAAGCGGGTTCAAATGAAAACTCATACTTGTTCCCCCTACGCCAACATTTCTCTCCAGAAGACTCAGCGTCAAGGGAGGCCTTTTATGGGGCTAAATCCCACAGCCACGTTTCTTCAAGTACTTTCCACATACAGCAGGCTAGAAGACACAGCAGCCAGGACACACACACGTGCACCCGCGGCTAAGCGCGGAGGACAGGGCATTCCAGGAAAGGGGAGTCACTCACGGAAGTACTTCAGCGTCTCCTCAATCTGCTCGGTCGTGAGGTCAATGTTGACATCTGGAGAAATGAGGGGGGTGTGAAGCCAGTCGTCGTGGTCATAACCGTAGATGGTGTCGGCTCTTAGCTTGTAATGGGGCAGCTGCTCCTCCAGCAGGCTGATGATCTCGACTTCCGGAAGGTCGGTGCTGTTGCACACGTCTGGAGGGAAGAAGACGGACAGATGAGAGCCAGGATCTGGTGGTGGCCTTGCTGCCGCTGGTGACCTAACCCTGGCACTTGTGGCCAGAGTCTCGTGCTACTTACGTACAGCACAGAGAGGCCAGATCGGGCCATGTCAGAGATCTTTTTCCAATTTAAATTCTACTCTTGAAACTTAGAGTAAGGCATGTTTGTTGCCAGACCTACCTGAAATAGCTCCTGCTGTTTAGCTGCCCACTTTCTGTGAAGTAAAGCCAAAATTCTCGTGCCTTCGTCATTTGGGCTTTCTTCCCAACCCTTTCTCTGGCCATTCTCTCTCAATCCCCCTGCACTTAGGTCAAACCAGTTATAAGTTCAGCAATATGCCAAATTCCTTCCTGCCACTATTTTACCATTCAAGCCATGTCCCCACATAGGTAAGATTTTGGCCTTCATTTAATTCATTCATTCACCTGTTTATCCTCCGACATTTCCTTCCTTCCATCCATCCATCATCATCCAACTATATCCCGAGTCCCACAGTCACAGGAGACACGACGTAAACACAACAGTCACAGTCTCGCCTCTGTGATTCTTATATTCTCACGGGGATGCCAGCCACTAAACCAACAGGCACCCCTCCGTCGAGGCCCACTTTGCATACCACTTCCTCCTCGGCAGGATGGTGTTTTGAGCTCACCGAGCTGAATTACTCTGTCTTCTTCAGGGAGAATGTGGACACCTGCGGCCGGAAGAAAGGTCACACCACAGACAGAGCACCTTCTTGTTTATCAGGAAGGCCACACAGCAGACCAAGAGAAAAGGCACAGAATCGCAGGTAAACCAGAGGGTGCAGTGGGCAACTTCACCCCTTCTTGGGCAGGAGCCCACGGGAGGCACTTGCTAGCCCCTGCTTACCCCGTCTCACTTAAGTCAACATGCAAAGCTTCACTGTAGAAGAGCATTATGACTCAAAAAGTCCGCATGGTGTCTCAAGTGCTGAGGAAAGAGTTATAAGTGGAAAGTGAAGACATTTCGAATTTTACTTGGAGCTCTGGGGACTGGAGAGGGAACACGTGAACGCTCTGGATTCTCTACCTCATGTGGGAAATGTCACGGCTAGCACACTTGGCATTTCAGCCAGCCCCCACAAGGCCGGAGCTGCTCTGCCACCCTGCAAAGGTCTGCGGAGAACTGACTGATGTTCCTTCCCTTCCCTTTGGCCACAGTCAACAGCCCACCCTCAAGGCAGATGTCTCATATTTCTTTACCATCTCCCACTAGTGACAAAACACCCTCTAAAAGCTCCAGATGGGCTCCTAACTAAGGAAATACTTCCCTGTCTTGCAATCAAGTGGGGAGTAAGTTCCCACCAACCTCATCTCCAGGGGAGGCCTCAGAGCCATAAAACGACCACCATCTAGCTGAGGGGATTCGGGGTCAAGGAGGGCTGACACCTGACCGACGGCAGCTCTTGACTAAACACAGACCTGCTGCACAAATGTTGAGCCAGCCTGGCGGCAGGAGGATGGGCAGGGTACCAACACATTCCTGCACGATGTCCCCACGCAAGGGGCTAGAATCTTCTGGTGTCCCTGCCACTTGGTGATGGGCAAGGCGACGGACTCCAAGAAATAAAAATAAAATCCCTTCTAAGAATACTGGGTCACTTGTGAGCACACTGGCAGCTGCTTGGACACTGAGACTCCCCTGTCCTTCCATGTTCTCAGGGCTGAAGGTCAACATATTTACAGTTGGGTCCTCATGCCCAAGAGGTATCATTTTCCTTAAAGCATATGATGACCAGGAGATAAAGTATCAAAGGTGAGGCTGTGCCAAACAGCCTTTTGAAAAACGTTCTGTATATTTGACTTTTCCGTAATATGACTTGCCATATAAACTTCAGCAAGTCTCACAGCTGCCCGGCAGGCCCAGAGAATTAGGAAGGGATGATAAAGACCACCCAGGGAGATCTCTATGACCTTGGATGCAGGGCCAGGTGTCCCAAGAACCGAGACACCACCTCTGCCACGTGGGGAAGACACATCTGAGGCCTCAGGTTGTGTAAACATGAGAGCCTTCGAGAATTCCCCAGGAATGCTTTCACAGTGCCAAGCACCCAGCCAGGAGCCTTCAGTGCGTCCTCCCAGCAACCTGAGACGTAGATAATATTTGCTCTGACTTGTATGTGAGAAAGCAGATTCACAGACGCTGTGGAGTACCTTGTAGGTCAAGGTCGCACAGTTAAATACGCAGCAGATCGTGTGTGAGAAGCCTCGGCCACCTGACTGTAAGCTATATCCTTCCCTCTCCCATCTGCCTCCCCTCTCCCAGCAGGTGCAGCACAAATGCTGGAGGAGTCCCAGGCTCTTCTCAACAGGAAGGTTTTGTTCCAAACAGGTAAGGATTTCACAAGCATGTTAGGTAGAGGTGTTCAGCTCGACGCACTGACAAATCAGGGACGTGTCAGGATGATTTTCCCATCCGGAGTGCAGGAAGGAGAGCCAGGAACTGAAGCAGCTTATCAACAGACCCGCCCTCTCTCTTGGTGCTGGTGTGACTGTGTGCTTAGTCAGTCGTGTACAGTTCTTCAAGACCCTTTGGGTTGCGGCCCACCAGGCTCCTCTGTCCATGGGATTTGTCAGGCAAGGATACTGGAGCGGGTTGCCGTTTCCTCCTCCCGGGGATCTTCCCCGCCCAGGGATTGAGCCCGCATCTCCTGAACTGAAGGCAGATTCTTTACCACTGAGCTACCAGGGAAGCCCCATGAGGAAGCCCCGTGGTGCTTACCAAAGGTCAATGTGTGAAAGGGCGCTGCTGGCCCCGCCTGGAGGAAAGGAAACATCAAGCTCTCCACAGTCCTCATTTCTCCACAGCTCCAACCACACTATTAACCAGCTATAAGAAGGGAGGGAGGGACACTCAGCAGGGAGGGAATATACACATATACACACACACGTCTGATTCACGCTGTTGTAGAGCAGAAACTAACACAACACTGTAAAGCAATTATACTCCAATCAAAAATAAATGATAAAAAAAACAAGCTACACTCTGTAGTCCTGGGGAAGTCTCAGATGAAGGACGTCCACTTCCTGATTGAACCCAGATCCTGACAGGTCCATCTATGGATTCCAGAAGATCTACAGCAACAGCAGCCTGGCATCCACTGGCCCTCAGCTGGTCAAATCATCCAAAGGCCAGGTGTATCCAGGCAGTCGGGTGGACTCACCCTCAACATCCTTCCCTTCATCAGTCACAGCAGCCCTATGCTTGCTGGCCCCATCTGTGACAGACACACTTTCTTTTTTCTTTTTTGGCCATGTCGTGTGGCAGGTGGGATCTAGTTCCCCAACCAGGGATCGAACCTGCGTCCCCTGCATTGGAAGTGTGGACTCTTAACTACTGGACCAACAGGGAAGTCCCATGAAAGATACTGGACCAACAGGGAAGTCCCATGAAAGATACTTTTTAAATCACAGTATTGTTCTGCTTTAAAAACCTCCCCACTCCCTACAAGGTACTTCATGATTCAGCCCATACCTTCCTAGGGCAGAGTCTACTGACTCCTTCCCAATATCAGATTTCTGCTTCTTTCTTAACCTCCAAGGTATGGATGGGCACACAGTCACATAGCTAAAAACTACATTTTCCAGCTTTCCTTGCAGTGCTGCTGCTGCTAAGTCGCTTCAGTCGTGTCCCATTCTGTGCGACCCCATAGACGGCAGCCCACCAGGCTCTCCTGTCCCTGGGATTCCCCAGGCAAGAACACTGGAGTGGGTTGCCATTGCCTTCTCCAATGCATGAAAGTGAAAAGTGAAAGTGAAGTCACTCAGTCGTGTCTGACTCTTCACAGCCTCATGGACTGCAACCTACCAGGCTCCTCCACCCATGGGATTTTCCAGGCAAGAGTACTGGAGTGGGGTGCCATTGCCTTCTCCTTGCAGTGAGGTCTGCCTATATGCCTGCTGGACTTCCCTGGTGGCTCAGAGGTTAAAGCATCTGCCTCCAATGCGGGAGACCTGGGTTCGATCCCTGGGTCGGGAAGATCCCCTGGAGAAGGAAATGGCAAACCACTTCAGTACTATTGCCTGGAAAATCCCATGGACAGAAGAGCCTGGTAGGCTACAGTCCATGGGGTCGCAAAGAGTCGGACACGACTGAGCGACTTCACTTTCACTTTCAGCAGGATGTAAACGGCACTTCCAAGTCAGACCCTATCCAACTGTCCAAATGCAGAGATGGGGCCGGTACTGGAGTCACCTTCAACCGTGAAAGTAAAGGCAGCACCCTGAGTGCCAGGGACAAGCTGGCAGGGAGCACTCCTGGGCCATCTTCCATTTGGATTTTCAAGAGAGAAAGAAACACACATCTACCTTATTAATGTCACTTCTCCAGTATCCCCTGTGAAGCCACATTGACTTTTCACCATTCTCCAAACACATTTTTACACAAATATTGGTTTTGACACCAGCTGCTCTAGCTATCTGGAAGGCCCGTCCCTGCCAGCAAACTCCATCCCAAAATATCACTCAAATGTCACCTCATATCAGGCTTCCCTTGACCTCTCGCCTCTGGCTATGTATTTAGATTATTTCAGGTCAATGTTAAACGCATTTTCTAAGTCTCTCCTCTACTATCAGTGAGGCCCTCAGGAGGAGCTCTGAATTACCCCCTTAACATCCAATCCAGCCCTCAGCATTGCAGTCGGCAACAGGAAGTACTCAGAAGCGCTGGATGAATCCTGGAACAAAGGGAGAAGAATCGGCAATGGGTGGCATGTCTAGCCTTCAGCATGGGGGAGGTGGAGCCCTGTAGCGCCAAGGTCTTTTTAAGCTCACTCTGTATCACCCAAGGTCTTAATCAGCAAGGAGTAAAGTCCCATAGGGAAATGAATGTCCCCTCAACCACTCAGCAGATGCTGATCTGATCTAACGTCCACCATTCTTAGAGTACCACCTGCCTGGTGGGCTACACTCCAAGGGGTCCTAAAGAGTCAGACCCGACTGAATGACTAACTCTTTTTCTGGGAGCAGAACGTGAGAGTGCTCTTCACCTCTTCAGAACTATGATCCTTCCTAGGTTTCTCCACAGCATAAGGCTTGCAGTGGATCCTCCTGCCCAAGGATGAGGGCTGTGGGCGGTGGGAGAGGGTCTTGACGGCAGGAGCTACACGTTCAGTTGTGTCCACTCTACACCTGGCTTGGGTTAGATCCATACCCCCAGAGAGGGGCTAGGAGGCATCTTCTTCTAAGCATTTGTACTGATGCAAAGCTTCCCTGGTGGCTCATGGCAACAAATCCGCCTGCCAATGCTGGAGTTGCAGAAGACATGGGTTTGATCCCTGGGTTGGGAAGATCTCCTGGATGAGGAAATGGCAACCCACTCCAGTATCCTTGTGTGGAAAATCCCATGGACAGAGGAGCCCAGTGGGCTACAGTTCATAGGGTCTCAAAGAATCAGACACAACTTAGCAATTAAGCCACCATCACCATGGGTCACATGCCAGGTTCATGAAACCTACTAGGGACCCCAGAGGATGCTGACATTTTACAGTGGAGCCTGTAGCTCTACATTAGTGTCCAATGTTTAAAAATCAGAGAATCTCATGTAAAAATACAGATCTCTGGCCTCAGAAAAAGTCAGCATGTCTAAAAGCACACAGTTATAGACTCTGAGTGGGGGCTGCCCCCAAAGGGGAGGGGAAGGGAAGGTCCAGAGGGGTTTCTGGGCCTTCTGCCCACACCCTGGAGCAGAAGGCGCTGGGGCCAGGAGAACAGAGAGCTGCAAGGAAATGGAAGAGCCTGCTGAACACTCCCCCAGGCTCCAGAGAGCCTAAAGAAAACAGCGGGGTGGGGGAGAGGCAAGGAAAAAATGGGGCCGAGAGCACAGTGCTGGACAAAGAAGCAAGGCCTGGCCAGAGAAAAGTCTGGCAAAATCAAAGCAAGAGAGGAACAGAGGGCACAGGATGGGAGGAAGGAGGAAAGCCAGGACCCGAGGCAGGCCGGCCAGCAGGGCCACGGCTGCCACCTGCTGGCCGCACCGGAGGCCCTGGGTGCAGCAGGCGCTGCTCCAAGAAGTGGAAACCAGGCTCCCGGCCACGGCCCTGTCCCCAACTGCGCCATGACACCCAAAAGTCACCTTGTGGTTTATCTGGGTCTTTGTCCCTCCATCTGCAGAACGAAGGCATCAGGTCGCACAAAAGCTCTCTTTCTACCCAAAAAGTCTCTGGGCCACCACACAAAGCGCATCCCTCCTCCACGGAGGAGGCCTCTTAGCACCTGGAAATGCCAAGGTCTTCTGAGAGGCCAGGGATCTGTTTTTTCACATGAGATGCCCTGTTTATCAAATGTGGGATGATAGTTTAGAATTCTGTAAAATACCTGAGAGTCAGGTCAAACATGTGTGAGTGCCTCCAGTTTGCATGCAGGTACTTCCCATCCTGGTGCCTCACTATGGGCCTCAGGAGAAAGTTCTAGGTTATGCTAAAGGTGACAGTCAAAGAACATGACCCCAGTTTATACCTGAGGAGGTTCTGGAAGGGGCAGTAAGCCCCTCTCATCACCCATTAATCTCAGCAGTGATGGCAAACCCACAGCCATGTTTCAAAGTTTTCCCAAGACCGCTGACCCAGTGAGCTGCTCACAAGTCATTCTGTACAGACTTGGAAACAAAGCCTTTTCCTTGAGTTATTGGGAATAAAGGGCATGGGCTCAGAGACTCACACACAGGCCATACTGATGTTGGGGACACACGTGACACTTTGCAACTGGTACCTGTCATAGATCCTTCTGGAAAGTTCTTCTCTATCGTGGGGTTACATAGTTTAGAGCCTTACCTAAGGAACTCAGTGTTAGTAATTACTCCCTAGAATGCCATGAAAGATGTGGTTTCACTAACTACAGAGGGACCTTTAGAACTAAAAATTACTGGCTCAACCACTTCATTTAATAGAAGAGGACGCTGCACACAGGGAGGCTGAGGAGGCGCCTGAACATCCCAGAGCTGCCTGTAACAGATGCGAGACCCGGTGTGCATGGCCCCCTACACCAGGAGCCATCCCAGGGGCTGACATGCTCCACTGTTGACCCAGAACCCTGCCTGGTAACCAGCAAGGGCTCAGAAAGCATTTTGCTAAACGATCCAAACCGCTGGTATCTATTCCTACACTTCACTTACTCTCAGAAACCAGCGGGCAGTGCCAGGTGAAGATCAGGAAAACATTTGCAAACCAGGAAACCAGGGTCCGAAGGTTATAAGAGGAATTCAAGGGGCTAGGGAGGGGCTGAGCCCACTGCACACGGCTTCACCCGGTCCCTCCAACTCTAATCCACACACGACTCACTGCCGCTCTCTGTGGCCCCGAGAGGATCCCCTAAGGAAGGAACCTGCACGAGAGCATTTCTCCTGCCTTCACGTGTTTGTGGGCATTTCAGCAGAACTGGGGGACCCTGCTGAGAGCTGAGCCGGGGTGCTGGTGCCCTGGGGCAGGCAGCAGCGCACTGCACACCCTGCGCTTCTCTACTGGGCTCCGCAGATGCTTCTGTGGCTCCACCTCAGACCTCCTGCGCCAGGAGCTACAAGGCTGGCCCCCGGGAGCTGGCTTCTACAGCAAGTCCTTCAAGGGGGTCTTGCCCATCAACATTTGAGAGTTGACAGTCCCTTGTGATTATAGTTAACTAAATTTGTTTCTTAAAAAAACATGGATAAACGTGGCTCAACATTCAAACAGCCAAAAGGGCAAGGTCCTGCCCCCGCCCCAGTCCCTCCCACACACCTGCCCTCTCCCTGCTTTCACCAGACACATCTCAGACTCTGCCCCGGAGCTGATCCAGCCCCTCCCATCTTTTCTGCTTACAGAAGGGGACACTGAGGCCCTGCTGGAAGTGCGGGAAACGGGGCGAGGTCTCATGGCTGAGCAGTATTGGGACTGGACGCCAGGACCCCCGATCCTCTCCTGGGCCCCCATCCTGAGCTCATCTCCTGACACCCCCGCTCACATTCCAGCTCCTCAGGGACAGGGACAAGCGCCAGACTCCTCATCCTTGCTGCCTTGCTGTGGGCAGTAACCTGGGTCTCCAGGAGTGGGGTAGGACAAGCAGAGACACCCGCACAGGAGCAGAAAGAAACGGGCAAAGAAACTAGGACTTGGAGACAGAAACGTCTCCTGACACTGGAAGGGCCACGGCCTTACCTGCCACCAGAAGCAGCTCTTTCTGAGAAAAGGGATAAACAATGACCCCGGCTCAGTTCCGTGCAGATGGGGTGTTAGGTTCTGAGCTGCTGCTTGATCACACAGGACACCAGCTCCTGTGTGACAAGAGCACAGCAGAGATGGCTGAGCCGCCCGGCGGCCACCTCGACAGGCAGGGTCTCCGGTGCGAGGTTAAAGTGCCGCCTTGTGCAACTGAATGTGGCCCCGTCCACTCTGACACGCCAGAGCCTTGTGCAAGCAGAGGGCGGGAAGAGGCGCGACAGAGCGAAGCCAGAAGGACCCTGCTATGGAGGCCCAGGACATCAAAACTAACTGCAGTGTTCTGCAGAAATAGTGACTCCGACGGGCTTGGCATAGAAATCCACAGAAACAGACGACAGCACATCCCAGGTTAGACTAATTCTAACACAAAGACATAAAGCTAGAACTGCACAGAAATTTTATCTTAAAAGAAAAAATTAATTTTAAGAGATAAACCTCCAGGAAAATGCTCAAAAAATGGGAAGGGTGGTGGTGGGGGGGGTGGATTACTACTCATTTGAATTTGTTTTAACTAGGTTTCCCAGATGGCCCCAGTGGTAAAGAATCTGCTGTCAATGCAGGAGACCCAAGGGATACAGGTTCAGTCCCTGGGTTGGGAAGATTCCCTGGAGCAGGAAATGGCAACTACTCCAGTATATTGTGCCTGGAAAATTTCCACGGACAGAGGAACCTGGCAGGCTACAGTCCACGGGGCCGCAAAGAGTCGAACACAACTGAGTGACTGAGCACATATTAAGAAATTAAAAAAAAAAAAAACACCACTTTGGTATTCCAATTTTCTAGATATTTCCTCTTTAAGTGTATATATTACATATAATTTTAAGTCGTCAGAGGAAAATTTTTTACATGAAAATTGCCAGTGTCATTGTGATTGTAATTAATGTGCTCACAGCTGAATTAGTATTTAGACAGATGGAGCTGGTGGAAATTGGAACAACACTTGGAGTAAACAGTTTGACAGCATGTTTGGAGAAGCAAAATTCTGTCATGACCCTCAAACCAGTAACCTCCCACATGGGATTAAATATAAGAGAGGAATCCAAAAAATCTGGAATGCAAAATACATAAGCGTGTTTATAGTACATATCCGATAAAGCTAAAAACATGCACAGCCAGGTTCTTTGAAAAGTTAAACAAAATTACTACACGTGTGTTAGTTGCTGAGTTGTGTTCAACTCTTTGGGACCCCCTGGACTGTAGCCCACCAGGCTCCTCTACCCATGGGATTTTCCAGGCAAGAATACTGGAGTGGGTTGCCATTTCCTTCTCCAGGGCGTCTTCCTGACCCAGGGATCGAACCCGGGTCTCCTGAACTGCAGGCAGATTCTTTACCTCCTGAGCTACCAGGGAAACTGGATCAAATTACCATATGATCCAGCAGTTCCATTTCCGGGCATATACCCCAAAGAAGTGAAAGCAGGGACTTGACCAGATATTTGCACACCATGTTCAGGGTGGCATTATTACTACAGCCAAAAAGTACATGCAGCCCAAGTGTCCACCAGCGGATAAACAGGTAACAAAATGTGGAGTTCCAATACCACTGGAATATTACTCAGCCGTAAAAAGAAGAAGAAAATTCTGACATACAGTAGAGTATGGATGATATGCCAACCAAAACAAGCCAGTCACAAAAGAGCTGAAACTCCATGAATCCTGTTATGCGGCTGTTAGATTCAGATTCATAGAGACAGACTGTAGTGAGGTGATTGGCAGGGGATGGAGGGAGAGGGGAACAGGGAATGGGTTTAATGGTGACAGTTTCATTTGCAGAAAATGATAAAGTTGAGGTAATTTATGGAGGTGATGTATGTGCAACAAAGTGAATGTACCTAACACCAAAGAACTGTACACTTAATGATGGCTAAAATGGTAAACTTTATGTTATGTTTATTTCACTTTTTTTTTTTTTTTTGGCTACATGGCATGTGGGATCTTAGTTCCCCAACCAGGAATCAAACCTGCATCCCCTGCAGTGAAATCACGAAGTCCTAACCACTGGACTGCCAGGGAGCGCTTACCTTTTTTTTTTAAATAAAAAGATGACCACCCTACCATTGTCACCTCCCAATGCATGGCTTTCGTTAGTGTTCCGGTACAAAGCTGCGTAACTCCTGTTATTCTTAGTGTCCAGTTTTGCAGAACAGGAAGTTTTTTAGAAGCAAGTATTATCGTGTTACAGCAAGAATGCCTATATAAAGTTTAATTTTTGGGTAGTCAAGTTTTTTTTCCACCAGGATTAAGATATAATTGACTTATAGCACTGTATGCAATTAAAGTGTACAACATATTGATCTGACCTACATATACCACTGAAATGATGATCACAATAAGTTTAGTGAACACTCATCATCTCACATTGACAAAAAATTAAAGAAAGAGAAAACTTGTTTCCATGTGATGAAAACTCTTAGGACTTGCTCTCTTAATAACTTCCACATATAACACACAGCAGGGTTAATTATATTCATCATGTTTTACAACATTTATGTATTTATACACACCATTCATGTTGTACATAAATAAGTACACTACTTATTTATCTTATAACTGGAAGGCAGTTTTAACAGCCTTCATCCAGCTCCCCCCTCCCTTGACCCCCACCCCCACCTTTAGTCACCACAAATCTGAGCTCTTGTTCTATGCGTTTGTTTTTGAAATATAACTGAACTATGATACTATGTTAGTTCCTGTTACACAACATAGTAATTCAATTGATGAAAACTCTTAGGACTTGCTCTCTTAATAACTTCCACATATAACACACAGCAGGGTTAATTATATTCATCATGTTTTACAACATTTATGTATTTATACACACCATTCATGTTGTACATAAATAAGTACACTACTTATTTATCTTATAACTGGAAGGCAGTTTTAACAGCCTTCATCCAGCTCCCCCCTCCCTTGACCCCCACCCCCACCTTTAGTCACCACAAATCTGAGCTCTTGTTCTATGCGTTTGTTTTTGAAATATAACTGAACTATGATACTATGTTAGTTCCTGTTACACAACATAGTAATTCAATATTTCTATATATTTCAAAATGATCACCAGGATAGATCTAGTTAGAATCTGTAACCAACCAAAGAGTATTATTATACTGCCCACATCATACATTTCATACCATGACTCATTTGTTTTGCAACTAGAAGTTTGTACCAGTGACTTTCCCCTTGATCATTTTCTTTATAATCTTAAGTCTTTGTGTCATGCTTAGGATGGCCTTCCCATCTCAAGATTATTAATATAACCAGCAAAATTTACTTCCGGCACTTTTGTGGCTTCATTCTTAACATTCTATCTTTGAACCACCTGGATTTTATTGGGTTTGAAGGAGCTGCTTCCCTGGTGGATCTGCCTGCAACGTAGGAAATGCAGGTTCAATTCCTGGGTTGGGAAGATCCTCTGGAGAAGGGAATAGCTACCCACTCCAGTATTCTTGCCTGGAGAATTCCATGGACAGAGGAGCCTGGCAGGCTACAGTCTACAGGGTTGCAAAGAGTCGGACGTGATTGAGTGACTAACACATACACACTTTTTATAATGTATCCAGCTGTACTTTTTATAATGATAACAAGCAGAAGCAATAATAATGGCAAATATTTACCGATGCTGCCATCTTCAAGTACTTATTTCCACTGAAGCATTTAAACCTCCCAACAGCCCTAAGAGTAGAAATTATTATCATCCCCATTTTACAGAAGGGAAACCTAAGGCACAGAGAGGTTAAATAACTGAGCCTACATCACACAGTAAGTATTAGACCTGGTTTTCTAACAGAGAGTCTGGACCCAGTGGCCACAGCCACCACCCATGCTGCCTCTGACCCTCTGGCCTCACTGACTAAATAATTCCTCTGTACAGCTCTCTTTTCTCTAAATTGTCCTCCTCTTCCCAACTTCCACTCCCTTGAGTACTTTGCTTTGAAACTTCCTGAGACAGAACATCACTAAAGTTTTACTTCTGACCCAGGCAGAGACTTTGTCTTCAAACAGGAGCACGTCAGACATGACTGATCTTACTTCTGTCTTGCCTCCTGGTGGTTCTACTCTCTTGAGGTTTCATTAGTTATGTCTTTCGTTTTATAGACTATGTGCCGCCAGACTCTTTTTTTGGGGGGGTAATGATTTAGGGCAGAATTTTCTTCAAGTGTTGGAAATAGAGGGTGCCAAGCAATGTGCAGGGTGGCCTCCAACTCTGAGTTACCATCACCATTCACCGTTTAAGCTACGCAAACAGTATCATTTTCTTGTGGGGGTTCATGATGTGAAAGAGAAGGAACCACTGATTGGAAAGGTTTACCTTCTGTCGCTAAAATATGACATCTTAAGATGCTAGTGGCTTCCCAGACACCGACA
>SJYX01018600.1:205152-222253 GCA_006410675.1 Oreotragus oreotragus | reverse complement strand
CTCCCCCTCCCCCCCATCCTGCCCTCTGGGTTGACACAGAGCACCAGGGTGTTCTCTCTGGCCTTGATTGCACCCCCACAGCAAATCCTCAGGTTGGGGGTTTGGGGAAAGAATGACTGCATTTATTTACAACTGCTAACAATCAGAGGAATAGATGACAGCCAAGGGATCTCAGCTAAAATGATGTCATACTGAGTCATATGGGGATTTCAGAGACTAGCTCATGGGAATCAGGAAGGAGTTATAGATACATGGAGCTCTTTGGGGATATTCCCCCGAGGGCATCTATAGCTCTCATCTCTTTCTTAGGGAAGAAAGAATTGAATTACCTGTGTGATCTAGCTGGATATGTTGAGGGTACAAACAGTATCATATTGCTTGTTATTTCTTCTTCTCTCTCCATTTTCTAATTAAAATACACGTGCACTCAGTTGCTCAGTCATGTCCAACTCTTTACGACTCCATTGAACTTAGCCCTACAGGTACCTCTGTCCATGGGATTTCCCAGGCAAGAATACCAGGGTGAGTTGCCGTTCCCTTCTCCAGGGGATCTTCCCAACCCAGGGACTGAACCCATTCTCTTGTGTCTCCTGCACTGGCAGGCGAATTCTTTACTCCTAGCAACAATGAACACTCAGTAGCCATAGATTTGTGGTTTGCCAAGTCACTTCAGTCGTACCCAACTCTTTACCACCCCCATTAGCTGTAGCCTACCAGGCTCCTCTGTCTGTGGGATTCTCCAGGCAAGAATACTGGAGTGGGTTACCGTTCCCTTTTCCAGGGGATCTTCGCAACCCAGGGATCAAACCAAGGTCTCCTGCATTGCAGGCAGATTCTTTACCATCTGAGCCACCAGGGAAGCCCAAACTCATCGCTTTTAGTGTGTGATTCTAATTGGTCAAATTAAAATCTCATAGATGAAATTAGAATTGGTCAACCTCACCCGTATCTTGAGACCCTACATGTCACCACCCACATTTCCAAACCAAGATGGAGGCTGCCACTTTATCTTAATGAGAACACACATAGGAAATCACTAGGATTGTGGTGAACACCCATTTGTGCTTTTTAAAAAATGTATTCTCTCATTTAACTATTATAATAACCTAATTTTAGAAGTCTTATTAAAGTTTTCATTTTGTATATAGAGAAAGAAAGGCTCTAAGAAGTTATTTTATGAATAATGTCTCCCAAATAGTAAACGGTGGGGCTGCTTTTTTAATATATATGTATCTTTTTCCAGAGTCCAAGCTCTGCCTTTGATTCAAAGCTTCACTCTGTCACTTGTAAAGGTCCACAAAACACTTAATCTTTTGTATGACTGTTAAGAGGATCAAGCAGTTTTTAACATCAACCCCATGGACTATAGCCCTCCAGGCTCCTCTGTCCACAGGTTTCTTCAGGCAAGAATACTGGAGTGGGTGGCCATTTCTGTCTCCAGGGCATCTTCCTGACCTGGGGATTGAACCCAGATCTCCTGCATTATAGGCACATTCTTTTCTGTCTGAGCCACTAGGGAAGCCCAACATGTTAAATGTAAATGTGTACTGAGAGCACTATACAAATGTAAACTGTTAACAGATTCAAGTTCTCGGACTTGGACATGAGTTTATGGTCAACGTGTGATCTTAGACAAATTATAACCTCTTTGCATGCCTTGGTTTGTTCATCTGCACAAGTGGGAAGTTGTGCGATGCATGTACTCTGTATGGATCTTGCAGCTTCAACAGGATGTAACCATCAGTTCAGTTCAGTTCACTTCAGTCGCTCAGTCATGTCTGACTCTTTGCGACCCCACAGACTGCAGCACCCCAGGCCTCTCTGTCCATCACCAACTCCCAGAGCTTACTCAAGCTCATGTCCATGGAGTCGGGGATGCCAGCCAACAGTCTCATCCTCTGTCATCCCCTTCTCCTTACTGCCTTCAATCTTGCCCAACATCAGGTTTTTTTCAAATGAATCAGTTCTTCGCATCAGGTGGCCAAAGTATTGGTGTTTCAGCTTTAGCATCAGTTCTTCCAATGAATATTCAGGACTGATTTCCTTTAGGATTGACTTGTTGGATCTCCTTGCTGTCCAAGGGCCTCTCAAGAGTCTTCTCCAATACCATGGTTCAAAAGCATCAATTCTTCGGCACTCAGTTTTCTTTATAATCCAACTCTCACATCCATACGTGACTACTGGAACCATAGCTTTGACTAGACAAACCTTTGTTGGCAAAGTAATGTCTCTACTTTTTAATATGCTGTCTATGTTGGTCGTAACTTTTCTTCCAAGGAGCAAGTGGCTTTTAATTTCAAGGCCGTAGTCACCATCTGCAGTGACTTTGAAGTCCAAAAACGTAAAGTTTGCAGCTATAAAATAAATCAGTATGTAACTATAAGATATTTACTAGGTTTTTTGTTTCAAACCTATGCTCTAGATCAGAGTATTGTGAAGAATAATTTATTGCCATCATAAAATGATAAAATAACAGGGTGTTTATATAATTCCAGTGCAAACTCTTTGCTGTTCCTTGCTTTCTCACTACTAGAGAGAATTTAGAAAATTCCCATGGAGAATGGTACAGAAGTGACAGATTTCATCCTGGTGGGTCTAAACAATGCTCCAGAACTTCAGATCCCCCTCTTTATTGTTTTCACCCTCATTTACTTCATCAGTGTTTTTGGAAACCTGGGGATGATCACACTGATCCTGTTGGACTCCCCTCTCCACACCCCAATGTATTTTTTCATCATTAATCTCTCTTTGGTGCACTTTAGCTATTCCTCAGCTTTACACCAGAAGTGATGGCTGGGTTTCTTAGAGCAGACAAGGTCATCTCATACAATGCCTGTGCTACTCAGATATTCTTTTTCGCAGCCTTTGCCAGTGTGGAAAATTTCCTCTTAGCTGCAATGGCCTATGATCGCCACGCCGCAGTGTGTGAACCCCTACATTACACCATCACCATGAAGACAAGCGTGTGTNGAAGTGATGGCTGGGTTTCTTAGAGCAGACAAGGTCATCTCATACAATGCCTGTGCTACTCAGATATTCTTTTTCGCAGCCTTTGCCAGTGTGGAAAATTTCCTCTTAGCTGCAATGGCCTATGATCGCCACGCCGCAGTGTGTGAACCCCTACATTACACCATCACCATGAAGACAAGCGTGTGTGCCCATCTGGCCATAGGCTCCTACGTCTGTGGATTCGTGAATGCCTCCATCCATGTTGGGGGCACATTCAGTCTTCCTCTGTGTAAGTCCAAGGTGGTCCATCACTTCTTCTGTGATAGTCCAGCTGTCCTGGCTCTCTCGTGCTCTGATAAACACATTAGAGAGGTGGTTCTCGTTTCAATTTCAAGCTTTAATGTCTTGTTTGCTCTTCTGGTAATATTTATTTCCTACCTTCTCATATTTATCACTGTCTTGAAGATGCATCGGCTAAGGGATACCATAAAGCTTTGTCCACCTGCGCTAGTCACCTCTCGGCAGTCAACATCTTCTATGGGACAATCATCTTCATGTACTTACAACCCAGCTCCAATCATTCCATGGACACAGACAAAGTGGCCTCTGTGTTCTATGCTATGGTCATCCCCATGCTGAACCCTATAGTCTACAGCCTGAGGAACAAGGAGGTGAAAAGTGCATTCAAGAAGGTTTAGGGGAGGGCAAACTTCTCTCTAGGATTTGTGTTTTAATGCTGTATTATGCAGAATAATACAGTTTCATTTGCCTCAGGTCATTCTAGTCTCTCTTTTTAGCCACACAATGCATTTAATTCCTAAAGTTATAGCCTTACCACTTCAAAAATATGTTGTTTAGGGATAATGAAATGTGTCTGGAAATGTAATACTTGAAATAGTATAGCTCAGGGAAAGAATAAGATGTTTGGGGTCTTGCTTCTTAAAAGCCTTAGTCATGGATTTGATTTATTCACTTGTTACACAAGCTTTTTCTCCACCACATGTCGGTGCAAAAAATCAGCGAGACAAGCAAGGCTTGTGACATGTGCTCTATGTGGGTACATGTGCTCTATGTGGGCATGTGACAGTGGTGTAAATGTCAGTGATAAAGTGTGGGTAGTTTTTAATAAAATTACTTAGGATAACTTTTGGGTATTACAATGTAACCTTATGCTTAATTTATTTATTTAGCTGAATATCTCTTCTAAGTGTCTTAATTAGAGAAATATTTTGTGACTCTAAATGCAGTATGTGCCTTATTGGCATACATTATTGCTGCTGCTGCTGCTAAGTCGCTTCAGTCATGTCTGACTCTGTGTGACCCCATAGACAGCAGCCCACCAGGCTCCTCCACCCCTGGGATTCTCCAGGCAAGAATACTGGAGTGGGTTGCTATTTCCTTCTCCAACACATTATTGAAAGACACATAAACATCACATTTAAATGAAGCTATATTTCTGTCTTGACTGAGTCATTTTGAAGAACCAAAAACCAAACATTTAGTTTTATGAAAGGATGAAAACACTAGAGGAAAAATGGAGGGAAATAAAAGCATGTTCAGTTCTTCACAGATGACCACACGTTGTCACAATGTTTAAAAATGCCCTGAGAGTTGTTGTTCAGTAGCAAAGACATGTCTGACCCTTTGTGACCCCATGGACTGTAGCATGCCAGGTAGCCTACTAGGCTCCTCTGCTCACAGGATTTCCCAGGCAAAAATACTAGAGTGGGTTGTCACTTCCTTCTCCAGGGGATCTTTCCAACCCAGGGATCAAGCCTGAGTCTCCTGCACTGGCAGGCGAATTCTTCACCCCTGAGCCTCCAGCGAAGCCCAGTCAGTACGTGTTTCTGCCTACAAATGCTGTGAAATGGTTAATCTTCATACTTTGGCTGAATTAGGTCATCTCTTGTCACGCCCAGTGTCTGCTTCCCCACCCCATTCATTCTGTGATCCTCTTGCTGTTTCCTGACCAGTCTACACATGCTTCTGTTCCATTGCTTTTGTACCTGAGGTTCCTTCTGAATGGAATCTCTGCTTACTTCACTCAGGGTGTCTTTAAGTGTGATCCTAACATGGAGAGCTTCCCTGATCATTGTTAAAAATAGTCACTCTCTCCTCCCCACATACATATACTCCTCATCCTGTTGAAGGGGGAAACAGAACAGGCTGTTTCTTGAAAGCAGGACTCCGTCTTGGGTTGGACTGTGGACTTTGAGCTCTATGCCCAGTATCTATGGAAATGACATACCAACTGGAAAACCAGGCCCCCGAAGGAAGAGCCCCAGGGCTCGTACCTAGACTCTTCCTGGCCTAAAAGAATACCTTAATTATCTGTGTAACTGAACAGAATCATACATTCTATTATGCTTATTGGGGTATGACCACAGTCCTATTGATAACTGTCCACTGTTAACTACCTAGGCTTAAGGCATATGATTCGCGGGTTAACTCTGATTGTCAGGGAATTTGGGGAGTAGGGACGGTATATAAGGTTTTCACAAAAGCTTGGTGGGGTCTTTGGCTAAGAGGAGACTGCCTTGGGCCCGCCGATGTAATAAACTGCAGTCCACCATCTGCATCGTCCTTCTTCATGAGTTTGTTTCTGAGAATGCTTGGCCACAACAATGCCTTGTACAATGGCAAGTAAACACCAAGTAAATCAAGAAAAAATACATTAATAAGATTATATAAAAGTTTACTCAGTCAATCTAGAAAATTACTTAATACGTACTGATTATACTTCTAACTGAAGTGCTTCATAATATTCATATAAAAATACCTGTCAGTAGTAAACGTAAGACGCCTTCTATATCATCATGCGTTTAATTGGACCCTCAGGGAACGCGATTCTGTACTAAAACTTCAAAGGGAACAGGCACCAGTGGCTCCTTCTCCTGTCTCTATCTGATTGTAGACTTCACCATCTCAGCACTGCTAAGACCCTACTGGAATGTGTGAAGACGCTCATGCTGCTACGTGTAGGCAGCGAAGTATATCATAAGATCCACATCTGTCTTTATTATGATGTTTCTCTGTTGAAACTTAATTAGTTCATGTTAGAGCCATTTTTGAGTTATAGTCAGTTTTCAAAGATGGGGTAGAATGTTCCCATGTGAACTTGTGTAGGCTGGGAACCGTGCAGCTGTGGTTATGTTGAGGGTTTAAGACTGAGCAACTGTCCTGGATTATACATGTGGGCCCTGAAGGAAATCACCTGTAAGGAGAAGTCAGAGATTGGCTCACAGAGGAGGGGAAGGCGGTGTAGCTATGGCGACAGAGACTGGAGTGGTGCAATTACCAGAAGTGGAACAAGCAATAATGGATCCGATCCTACAGCCTCCATAGGGATCACCACTAATCTGGCATGGTGAAACTGACTTTGGATGCCTAGCTTTCAGAACTGTGAGAGAATACCTTTCTGTTCTTTTAAGCCGCCAAGTTTCTAAGTATTGATTCTGGTTTGGGGGAAGAGGAAAAACAAGAGCATTATGCGGAAAGCGTTCTGTAGTTCTACAAAGTAAAGAAATGCCCAAAGAACAGAAGGCTCGTGCTGTGTCAGGGAGACAAAGGAGCCAACTGAAAAATTTTCACATGGTGAAAACGGGAATGACTAGAGCAACAAAATAACCTGGGACTGGATTACAACCCAAGGCATAAATGTATGAGAACACACTAACAAAAATACATGACTAAGTAATTAATAAACCGGGAAGAAGAGACAAATCTCACTACAGAACTCTCGTTAGAACATTGCCCCCTCTAGGAGGTGGAGCTTAGTTCCACAACACCTGGAGTTCAGTAAGCTCGACTTAGTGACTTATTTCAAAGAATATAATATAGTCACAACCTGAAAGTAAAGAGCTCTTTTATTTGGTGGGAATGTTTAGGGAGACAGCATCTCAGTAGCTCTGAGAAAACTGCTCCAAGGAGGCAGGAGAGGAAGTCAGGCTATATACAAGTTTGCAACAAAGGGAGCAGGCAGTCTGAACATCAAAGATCAGGTATCGAGGTAAGGAATTTAGCATTCTGTGTACAGGAAGATGCAAGCCTCTGGGCTCTGTGAGTTCTTTCCTTTCATATGCACCTCCGCTATCTGGGGCAAATCCTGTTTCCTGGCTCACCCTAAGGGATGGTGGATGTGCAGCAGGCTGCTTCTTGCCTTCCCCACCTCCTAAGCAATCACCCTGGCGGGTGGAGGCATCTGAGGGATCCCAGCTTGGGGAGCCCTCATTCATATTTGGAGGCCAGAAATCGCTGATGGTTGTGACATTTCTTGCTTATTGATATGGCAGGAGATATTTTCATTTCACCATAAAAAGTGAAAAAACTAACACTGCAACAGAAAGAGCCACTATTTTACTACCTGTTTCTTTGTATTTAGTTTTCTTAGAGTCCACACATAAGTGAGATCAGGCAGCAATTTTCTTTCCAGTTGTGACTTATTTCACTTAGTATAATGTCCTCCAGTTTTATTTATGCTGTTGCAAAATGCAATATCTCCTTTTTTTAAGGCTAAATATTATTCCATTGCATGTATATATGCCACAATTTCTTTATCCATGTATCCTTCAGAGACACTTAGATTGTTTCCTTAGCTTGGCTATTGTGAATAATGCTGTGAAATACCTGCATAGAATGCCAAGTAACTATATGAAAAAGTGTTTATGTTGATTACATTGACAGCGACAATCATTTTACTATGTGTGTGTACATCGAAACATTGTGTTGCACTCAAATACATGCAACAGTTTTTTCTAAATTTTAGTAATAAGCAACACAGGATGTAGAGAAAACTGGGTATGGGTTTATTAGTTTCATCTGGCTTCTACTGCAGATTACATATTTTTTATTGTTTATTTTACTTATCTGTACTATTTCCTGCTTTCTTTAAATTTTGGTTTTAGTGAGCACTTCTTTTCCCTTGAGATCTTTACTCATTCCTGAAATAAACACTCACAGTTGTAAGGATCTCTATGAACACTGTTTCTGTTAACTCTTCAATATCTGATATGTAGTGTTTTCATTTGTATTTGTCTTAAATCTATTTTTTATTTCTCTTTATTTGTAATCCCTAAAGACTAGAACCAATGTAATGTCTCTGGCACTACTGGTAAAGAACCTGACTCCCAACGCAAGAGATGCAAGAATTTGACCCCTGGGTTGGAAACATCCCCTGGAACAGGAAATAGCAATGCACCCCAGTATTCTTGCCTGGAAAAGAATACTGAGGAGCTTGGCAGAGGAGCCTGGCAAGCTACAATCTGTAGGGTTGCAAAAAGTCAGACACGAGTGAAGCAACTTAGCACGCATGCACACAACAATGAGGAGCTGATGAAAATGGAATACTATTCAAAAATTCCACTGATAGTCAAGTTAGCAGCACTGATGGAGGTTAATTGCATTATAGTAAGTGAAAGAAACAAGACTCAAAGGCCAAATATGCTAAAATTCTAGTTAAGGATATTCTTGCTAAGGCAAAGTTTGTACACAAGGCATTTGTGTGGTTTCCAGGGTCCGCAGGTAGGAGTAGGGGTGGATTAGAAAGAACCACAGGTTTTGTCTATGTGATAGAACGGTTTTATATCTTGATTGTGGTAACACAGAACCATATACATTAGGCCAAATCTTAAAAACGATATACAAAAACTGTAGATTTTAATATTTGTGAATTATGTATTTCGAAAAACTCAAGAGGAAAGAACAAGTAATACCAAAATATGCATGCACACGCATATGCAATAAGGTCCCCGCAGGGTGGTCAATTGCTTCTTCCCTGGGAAGGCGGGGTGAGGAGCTGTAGATGGTCCCATGGGGGCATCCCCCGAGAGCTCCATGTCTCTATAATTCGCTCCTGGTTCCCTTGCACCAAACTCTGAAACACCAACAACGCTCCAAGCACCATCGTTTCAGAGGGGCCTGACTGCATGCCAAGCTCCTTGGTCAGCGTACACTCACCTGAAAGGCAATCCTCGCCACTGCACAAGGTTTTCCTCCTACCTGAGAAATTGCTATGAGCCTACAGCCATGGCCAAGAAAACCACCTCTACATAAAATTACGCCAACCTTCCCTTATTTGCTATTTACAGTGACTAGATCTGTAATTATGTGAGAGAAGCTTTTTTATTATGTTTATCTTACAGATAAGGAGAGGCTAAGTGACTCCTTCCAAGGCACAGTACGAACTGATAATGGATTTGAAACTTGAACCCAGGCTCCTCCGTCTTTGTTAGTTTCTTTCCTCCGTATTTCTCTGCTTTAGAGAATTCGGAACCGTTTGGCCACTACCCTCTTTCGTTACTGATGAACTATTTTATGGCTGCATTTCTCACTTCACACTCACTATTCAAAATCGATCGTCTCCTCTCGTCAAGGATCAAGGTAAGCTATTATATTCCACGTATATCAACGTGTGTGTGCTCAGTCCCTCAGTCATGTGTGACTCTTTGCAACCCCGTGGACTGTAACCTGCCAGGCTCCTCTGTCCAGGGGATTTTTCAAGAAAGAATACTGAAGTGGTTGCCATCCCCTTTTCCGGGGGATCTTCCTAACCCAGGGATTTTTAGTAAAAAATGCAATCCATGTAAAAGGTGTGGGGAGACTATGCATACGATGAATTATTTGAGAGCACAGGAGCAGATGCTTTGAATATTTTTGTAATAGTAAGTACAACCAGTCCATTCTGAAGGAGATCAACCCTGGGATTTCTTTGGAAGGAATGATGCTAAAGCTGAAACTCCAGTACTTTGGCCACCTCATGTGAAGAGTTGACTCATTGGAGAAGACTCCGATGCCTGGAGGGATTGGGGGCAGGAGGAGAAGGGGACGACCGAGGATGAGATGGCTGGATGGCATCACGGACTCGATGGACGTGAGTCTGAGTGAACTCCGGGAGTTGGTGATAGACAGGGAGGCCTGGCGTGCTGCGATTCATGGGGTTGCAAAGAGTCGGACACAACTGAGCGACTGAACTGAACTGAACTGAAGTAGAACTTGGAGTATAAATGTCAAAACATTGGTTAGTAAGGGATTTGGTGATAATTATGAGGCCTGCTGCTTCCTGAATAAGTGAAAGTTGCTCAGTCGTGTCTGACTTTTTGTGACCCCATGGACGTCCGTGGGATTCTCTAGGCCAGAATACTGGAGTGGGTAGCCTTTCCCTTTTCTAGGGGATCTTCCCACCCCAGGAATTGAACAGGGGTCTCCTGCATTGCAGGTGGATTCTTTATCAACTGAGATATCAGGGAAGCCCTGAGTAAAGAGAAGTTAAAAAAATAAGATACATTATACTTTGATTGTGTAAGCGTTAATTTCAGCTGGTCTCCCATTGGAGGTTTAAAACAAAGGCATATGTGTGAAAGTGATCATTTTTAAACTGCACAGGGAGCCAAATGAACTAGCCAGATCAAACTGCAGTGTAACCTTTTCTCCATAACCTCATCCTTATTATTACAGGCACCTTTAGATATACTGACAATGGAGTGGATAAATGCACACATATTTTTCATTATATTGAAACTGAATTTCAGTCTTGAATCCTGAAAGTTTTCATACAATATATTTGTAGAATATCACATAACTTCTCAAAGCTCTAATTCTTGTAGCGGTAACATAAGCATAATAACACTATCCACTGTACACACATATATGCATACACACACAAACATTCACGACCCTACAGACTGTAGCCTGCCAGGCTTCTCTGTCCGTGGGATTCTCCAGGCAAGAATGAAGGGTTGCCATTTCCTACTCCAGGGGATCTTCCCAACCCAGGGATCAAACCCACGTCTCTTATGTCTCCTGCATGGGTAGGCGTGTTCTTTACCACTAGTGGCCACATGTGCAAACTTAAATGTAAAGCTCTTAGCATTAAATCAAGGTAATTCTGAAGTACAAATTATTAGTGACAATGCACGAGGTAATTAGGCACTTCCATTTCATTACAATTTATTATTTTGGGGTCACTTTTCCCTTTATTTCTCATTGTTCCAGGACATCTCATGGTTCCCAAACAGCGCTAATGGAAAACAGCATGAAAGTGACTGGGTTCATCCTCCTTGGACTATCCAGTGCCCCCGAGCTGCGGAGCCTCCTCTGTATCGTGTTCGCTCTCGTATACCTCGTCACTCTGGTCGGAAACCTGGGAATAATCACACTGATTCTCCTGGACTCTCGTCTGCACACGCCCGTGTACTTTTTCCTCAGTAACCTGTCTCTGGTGGACTTTGGCTGCTCCTCGGCCATCACTGCAAAAGCCATGGCCGGGTTACTTATGGGAGACAAGTTCATCTCCTACGATGCCTGTGCTGCTCAGATGTGCTTCTTCGTCGCCTTTGCCACTGTGGAAATTATCTTTTGGCCTCCATGGCCTATGATCGCTGTGCAGCCGTGTGCAGGCCTCTGCATTATGCCACAGCCATGACGACAAGTGTGTGTGCACATCTGGCCGTAGGGTCCTACATCTGGGGTTTCTCAATGCCTGCTTCCATGTTGGAGACGTATCCGGTCTTACTTCCTGTAAGTCCAACACAGTGCACCATTTCTCCTGTGATGTTCCAGCTGTCCTGGCTCTCTCGTGCTCTGAAAAACACACTAGCGAGGTGGTCCTTGTTTTCATGGCGAGCTTTAATGTCGCGTTTGCTCTTCTGGTTATACTGATTTCCTACCTGTCCATGTCTGTAAACATCCTGAAGATGCACTCAGCTCAGGGTCACCAAAAGGCGTTGTCCACCTGCGCTTCCCACCTCACCGCTGTCTCCATCTTCTACGGGACCGTCATCTTCATGGACTTGCAGCCCAGCTCCAGCCACTCCATGGACACAGACAAAGCGGCGTCCGTGTTCTATTCCATGGTCATCCCCATGCTGAACCCTGTGGTCTACAGCCTGAGGAACAAGGAGGTCAAGAGTGCGTTCAAGAAGGTAGTTGGGAAGACAGATATATCTATACGGTTGGAACTTTTAACACTGTAGTATGCACAGTAATCTTATCTAACTCCTCTCAGACTTTCGCCATGTAACTTCTTGCTTTCCGAGTCTGTGGACTTAAAATTTACATTTTTGAGGTGACATCTTCATCTCTTTAAAAATCTGTCATCCAGTAAAAAATAAAACATATTTTCAAATCTACAACCTGAATGAGACTGGCTAATGGGAAGCTTTAGAAATGTCAAGACCCGCTTGTCAAAACTTATTGATGCTATTTGATTTATTCACCTGTTTCGCTTACATTTGGCTGACTACCTGTCAATGCAAGCATCAACGCTAAAACAGGAGTACAGTCAAGCCCATAAAGAAAGGTGCAGGTATGTGTCTCATGTGGGCACATACACACTGGAAAGAGAAATCTGTCAAAGGTAAATGAAATGTGGCTGGCATAAGAAGAACAAAATAATGCCGTTTGCAGCAACACGGATGGAACTGGAGATTGTCATCCTGAGTGAAGTAAGTCAGACAAAGAAAGACAGATCTATGATATCACTTGTATGTGGACTTGGGAAAAAAAATGGTAAGATTGACTTATTTACAAAAAAGAAACAGGTTCACGGACTTTAAGAGCAAACTCATGGTTACTAGGAGGGAATGGGGAAGGAAGGGATAAACCAGTCAATTGGAACTGACATGTACACACCGCTATGTGTAAAATAGATAGCTAATGAGAACTACTGTATAGCACAAGGAACTCTACTTAATATTCTGTAGTGACCTATACGGGAAAAGAATCTACAAAAAGTGGGCATGTATATATAGGCATAACTGATTCACCTTTCTGTATAACAAAAACTAACAAAATATTGTAAATCAATCATACTCCAGCAAAACTTCTTTTAAATGAAAAAGTGGACTGTGACTAGTTTTTAATAAAAATAATTTCAGCAGTTGTTTGACATTAAATATAAAATTATGTCTATTTGTAGTTATTTCTTTTGTTGAATAACCGTTCTGTGATTCTGAATAGGAGAAAAATAATTATTTTAAATGAAATTCTGTACTCTTTTGGCACATTTTATTAAGAGATACATAAATATCTTGAATTAATATTTCTTCTTGACTGAATCACAACACATTCACACTACAATCTTCAATAAGATAAAATAATCAACCCAAATCCATAGCTCACCCTAATGGTATTGTACATGCTACTGGTTTGGACAAATGTATAATGAACTGAATGCATCATTACAATACCATGAAGAGTATTTCCATTTTCCTAAAACTCCTCTTTTAAAATTTTAATTTTGATTTTATATTGGAATGTGAAGCTAGTGATAAAGAATCTGCCTGCCACTGCAGGAGGTTCAGGAGACATGGGTTCGATCCAAGGACGATCCCCCGGAGAAGGAAATGACAACCCACTCCAGTACTCTTGCCTGGAAAATTTCATGGACAGAGAAGCCTGGCAGGCTACAGTCCATGGATGTGCAAAGAGTTGAATACGACTGAGCGACTGAACACACACAGAGTTGATTTACAATACTGTGTTAATTTTTGGTGTACAGAAAAGCAATTCAGTATATACACATTCTTTTTCAAATTGTTTTCCTATACAATTTATTACAGAATATTGAGTAGAATTGCAGGGCTCTACAGTAGGTCCTTGTTGATTATCTGCTTTGCCTATATTAGCGTATTCATACTAAGTTGTTTCAGTCGTGTCTGACTCTTCGTGACCCCATGGACTGTAGCCCGCCTGGTTCCACTGTCCATGTGATTCTCCAGGCGAGAATACTGGAGTGGGTTTCCACGACCTCCTCCAGGGGATCTTCCCCACCCAGGGATCGAACCTGCGTCTCTTACGTCTCCTGCATTGGCCGGCAGGTTCCTGACTTCTAGCACCACCTGGGAAGCCCCATACACAGTAGTGTGTGTATGTTAATCCCGAGCTCCTAATTTATTACACCACTTCACCTTTACATTCTGATAACCGTAAGTTTGTTTTCAAAGTTTGTGAGTCTGTTTTGTAAGTAAGTTCATTGGTATAATCAGTTTTTAAGATTCCACATGTGAGTGGAATTAGATTCCGCGTATATCTTTCTCTGTTTGACTTACTTCACTTAGTATGACAGTCTCTAGGTCCAGCCATGTTGCTGCAGATGACATTATTTCAGTCTTTTTTAATGACTGAGAAATATTCCTCTGTATATACCTACCGCGTTTTCTTTATCCATTCACCTGTCAGTGGACGTTTAGGTTGTCGCCATGTCCTGGCTACTGTAAATACCTTTGTGATGAACACTGGAGTGCATGTATCTTTTTGAAAGATTGTTTTCTCTGAAATGTGCCCAGGAGTGGGACTGCTGGATCATGTGCTAGTTCTATTTTTAGCTTTCTGAGGAACCTCCATATTGTTCTCTGCAGTGTATGAATTTACATCCCCATTGACAGTGTAGAAGGATCCCCTTTTCTCCACATCCTCTTCAGATTTTTTGATGATGGTCATTCTGACCATTATGAGAATCTAAAAAACAAACAGCACAAAATGAAAACAAACTCATAGAGAAATAACTGATGGCTGCCCATGGGGTGGGAGTAAGGGTGCAAAAGAGGTGAAGGGAATGAGAGGTACAAGCTTCCAGTGATAAAACACAGGATCCATGAGAATGTAATATACAGCATAGTGAATATGGTAAATGATATTATAATACCTTTGAAAAATGACATAAGAAATAAATTTAAATTTAAAAACAAATACCAAATGATGGTAAAATGTGAAATAATTTTAATGCATTGCTGGTAAGATGAAATGGTAGAACACTCCAGAAAATATCTAGGCAATGTTTCATTTAAATAAATACATACTCACTCTATGATCAAGCAACCCATCTAGATATTTATCCAAATGATATGAATGCTTGTGTTCAAATATCTTAGGCAAATGTTTATATCAGTTTTACTTCTAATCACCAGACCCTGAACCAATTCAAATTGTTCCTCAGCTACAAAGTAGGATGAACAGCCTGTAATGTCCATTGTGCAGGATATGATTCTGCAATAAAGAGTCCATTATGACACAAGTGACAGCAAGAGTGAATTCCAAATACTAAGTGAAAGAGTACCAACTCAGAGTATGTATTCCAGGATTACAGTGAAGGACATTGTTGCAAAGGCAAAATTCTCTGATTGTCAGGGGCAGTGGATAGGAAAATGTGTTTATCCAAAGAATAGGAATTTATTCAGGTGATAGTGGTTCTTTGAAAGTAAATTTAACAAAAGTCTTAGAACTGTACACTAAAATTCTGGATATTACTGTACGTAAAGTATATGTTCATAATAAATTGACCAAAATAACAAGAAAAAAAGAAGTAGTAAAAAGCATGTGTGTACAAAGGGAATAATCAGCATGGTCCCCACAGACAGTTTAATTGCACCTTTCCTGGGAAAGTAGGGTGAGAACCTGTAGATGTGCCCACGAGGGAAATTCCTGGCGAACTCTGCGTCTCTATAACACCCTCATGTCCCCCAGCATTAGCCTTTGAAAGCCCAGTATCCACGTGACCTCATTTTAGAGGGACGGCTCTGCATGCTGAAGCCATCATTTATTCATCTGACTATTCATACTTGTCAGTACACAGAAGCTTTATCCCAGAATTTGACACGTACCTGTACCCATAGTCAGGGAAACACCCCAAGATAAAAATGAAATTGAGTGGCTCTTAAAGGATAATCTCTTATTGGAATTTGTTATTTACAGAAACAATTCTGTGAATTATATGACAGGGGAAATCCTATGATGTTTATTGTTCAAAGGAGGAGGCGATAAGGAGACAGAAAGAATGCACAGGAAGTTCAGGAATGAAACCATGTTAATATGCTTTCTTCCATTTTCCTGCTTTAGAGACTTTGGAATCATGAGACCATTATTGGAAGGAGAGCTCCTCTGACAGTATTTCTGCATCATTCTACAGCTGATATCGAGGTGAGACTGGGATGCAAACGTCAAATTTCCATCAGTAGAGTTTACTGATACCCAGGAAACCCCATCCTGCTTTGCGAAAGATATGAACAGAAAAATAACCTAGATAGATTGTCTGACTGAGTGGTAATTTCATCTTGTTCATCAAATATTGGCTGCTCAATAGAGGTAAGAAACAAATCAATACTAACAAACAAACAAAAAAAGCACAGGTAAAAAAATCCTTATGTTACTGAGTCCAGGCTTGCTTGGCTTGCTGCAAGAAAAGTCAGTGAATCTGAGATGAGGGGTTGGGACTAAGAAGGGACTTTATTTGGAAGCTGCCTGGCGGAGAAGACCGCAAACTACTGTCTCAAAATAATCATCTTGTCGGGGGCTTCGTGGCCAGGTTCTTTTATGGATCAGAGATTTGGGGGGCAAAGGGGAGGTGAGGACACAAAGTAAAAAGACCATTTAATTCCTGCAAATATCTCCTAGACGGGCAAGCCTCAGGCAGGGGGACATGTTCACTTCACTTCCTTAAGTCATTTCATGGCTGGTGTGAAATGGAACACCTCCTGTCATGTCGGCTAACAAGGCTGCCACGTTGGGGCAAAGGGGAGCTGAAGAAACAAAGTAAAAAGACCATTTAATTCCTGCAAATATCTCCTAGACTGGTAAGCCTCAGGCAAGGGGACATGTTCACTTCACTTCCTTAAGTCATTTCATGGCTGGTGTGAAATGGAACACCTCCTGTCATGTCGGCTAACAAGGATGCCACGTGTACCTGTGATTCTGGCCTCCAAAGTGAATTTTGGGGCCAAGACAGTTAGCAGCATGTGAGGGCACTGGCACTGCCCCTGGGGACGCAAAGGCCTCAAGAGGTGGAAACCTTCCCGGGCGGCCAGGACCAGGTTCTCTCTCTGAGGCAGGCCATTGTGCGTGTCTACAATAACAAAAGCAGCAAAACAAGGCTTAAAGCCACAGAAGCAGACCCAGTGTAAAATCAAAATTAACCCTTCCTGGTTACACTTAAACTGTAACAGTACCTGGGCTTCCCTGGTGGCTCACTGTAAAGAAGCCGCCTGCCAAATGGATTCTTCAGTACCATTCTTCTAGATTCCTTATACGTGTTCAGTTCAGTTCAGTTCAGCTCAGCTCAGTCGCTCAGTCGTGTCCGACTCTTTGCGACCCCATGAATCACAGCACGCCAGGCCTCCCTGTTCATCACCATCTCCCGGAGTTCACTCAGACTCACGTCCAT
>SJYX01018600.1:168497-199546 GCA_006410675.1 Oreotragus oreotragus | reverse complement strand
AGACAGCCATTTCGCCTTTTTGCATTTCTTTTCCACAGGGATGGTCTGGATCCCTGTCTCCTGTACAATGTCACGAAGCTCTGTCCCTAGTTCTTCAGGCGCTCTGTCTATCAGACCCAATCCCTTGAACCTATTTGTCACTTCCACGTATAATCATAAAGGATTTGATTTAGGTCATACCTTTGTTAGTAGTTAGCATAAGATAGATGCCCTTCCAAAGGCTTCCAATTTGAAGAAAAGTATTTAAAATACTGTTCCTACACCAGAAGAGATTCTAATGAACTATTTTACAATATGGTGCTTGCCACCAGAGTAGTGTTGGGGGAAGAACCAATTCTGACTCCCTGCTGAAACTGTTTCTTTGACTTGTTTTCATTGCTTTTGTTACTATAGTCATACCTAAAGGCCTGCCTCAGAGAACTCTGCCCCTCTGCCAGACTCAAACTGAAGTGCCTTTGCTGAGAACCTGTCCACCTGTGGATGGCAAGAAGGCAGAAATTAACACATCCCCTGCCCAAGGTCTGCCATTCTAGGAGGTGTGTATAAGATTAACAGCCTTCTTATTTTGCCTCCTCACCTCTCCCCCATCCCTGATCTATGAAAGAACTTGGCATCCAAGCCCCAGTAAGATGATTATTTTGAGACATTTGTTTGCCATCTCCTCCATCAGCTGGCTTTCTGAATAAAGTCATATTCCTTTCTGCAGCACTGTCAGTCTCTCAGATCCCCTGGCCTGTCGTGTCGTNGATTATTTTGAGACATTTGTTTGCCATCTCCTCCATCAGCTGGCTTTCTGAATAAAGTCATATTCCTTTCCGCAACACTGTCAGTCTCTCAGATCCCCTGGCCTGTCGGTCGTGTGGTGAGCAGAGTAAGCTTGGAGTCAGTAACGACAGCTCTGGAGAATGAAAACAGCCCGCAGACAAGGACTTTCCATGCTAGATCTCTGTGGTTCTGCTTTGAGATGACAGTAATAAGAGACAGAATGAGTTTTTAAAAAGGGACTGTTTCAAATAAGGTATGTATTTCGAGGAAGAAATTAAGCAAAAGAATAGGTCACATGTGATTACTGAAACAGTCAATCATATAGGCAAAGCAAGGATAGCCAGAGAAACACTGGAGAAAACAACGATCTCAGTGGCACTTGTGTGTGAAAAAACGCAAATTGAGGGGGAAGGCTGTAAGGCTAAAACTTCTGCCTTCCTGAAGCCCTCCAGGTCACCACCCAATTTTCACAAACCAACGTATCGATAAGCATCCCATCCTCATAACAGTATAATAACTATTACTCTTAGATTATGCTAACCATCCAGAATTTTATTTTTAAATGTATTACTTTATTTAATTTTCACAACAATACTATAAAGTAGGGTCATAATGGTCCTGATTTTGCAGATGGAAATACGAGCTTCAGGTGAGTTAGGTTAGAGTTCCTCCCAGGTAGTAAAAGGCAGCAAAAAATATCTACCTCCTCTCCAACCCTCAGCTCCATACATAATGCTCTGTCTTCCCCTCCGAACTGCCTGCTGGTTGTTCAGCCCCTGCCGCCTCAGTTATCTCATCACATGCGCTGTGCGCCTACTTCCCAGTTAATTCTCTGAAACATCAGACACTGAGCTCAGACCGATGGAGGCAGTGAGTAGCCAGGAACGGAGTTAAACTCAGTTTGATTTAAACACAATAAAGACCATTATTTAGGGAGCCACTCCGCGTGGGTTCAGAGATTGCCTTGGGTCCAAAGCATGCCTTGTTAATTAACACTCATTTAAAAATAGACAAGATTACTCAACCTCTTATGCATTATAATTTAAATGAAGGCAATATCCTATCAAGATAGGATATTCTTGAAAGGATATGATTAATATATATTTAGAGTCAGACACGACTTGGTGACTACATGACAACATAAAAGGTGTCTGCAGAAGTTCCTGCAGAGGAACCACATGCAAGGATGGGCGTTTACTAGGCTTGGGAAAGAGTGAGTTGGCAGACGTGCTTATTCTGGGCTAGCTATTGATCACGTTCGTTTTCTTTTTCTAAGCTTTTGTTCGATGTTTATAGTTTGGCTGTGCTGGGTCTTCTCTGCTGCAGGGCCTCTTCCCTGGCTGTGGGGAGCAGGGGTGACCCTCCAGCTGGGCCCACGAGCTCCTTGCTGGGTGGCTTCGCTTGCCGTGAGCCCAGGCCCCAGCGGGCACAGGCGCGCAGCTGCGGCGCGCGGCCCAGTGGTGCGGCTCCCGGCCGTAGAGCGCAGGCCCAGGGGTTGTGCTGCGTGGGCTTAGCTGCCCGGGCAGGTGGGATCCGCCTCATCAGGAACAGAGCCCGTGTCTCCTGCACGGGCAGGGGGCCCCTCCCACTGAGCCACCGGGGAAGCCCCATCGAGTTAACTTCTATGTCCCAGCTTGCAAGCTCATACACTTTGAAAAGTGAGATGATCTGTGAGGACCCGTCAGATGCAACAGCGTGTGAATGTCTGTGGAATGAACAGACTCAGTCTTGTCGGCAAGTGCATCTTTATCTGGAGTATATTGAAAGACAGGCTATCACTGTGATAAAATGACGCTGTGATGCAATATTGCATGCACGCTTTTCAGCGGAAGTTTCTGTGTCTGTCGCTGCTTCCGTTTTCTCACAGCCGCAGAGCCTTCGCAGTCCTCTTCCTGATGAAGAACGCGACGGGAGCGGCACGGCTGCTTCTCCTGGGCCTGACCAGGACCCAGAGCTGCAAGTCCCGCTCTGTATGACGTTCACCCTCGTCTGCCTCTCCGCTCTGGCTGGGAACCTGGGCATCATCATGTTGGTTCTGCTGGACTCGCACCTCCCACACCCATGTCCTTTTTCCTCAGTAACCTGTCTCTGGTGGACGTCTGTTACTCCTCAGCTGTCACTCCCACAGTCCCGGCTGGATTCATTCCAGGAGACAAGGTCATCTCCTAGGATGCCTGTGCGGCTCAGATGTTCTTTTTTGCAGCCTTTGCCACTGTGGGAAATTACCTTTTGGCCACAATGGCCTGTGATCGCTACGCAGCCGTGTGCAAACCCCTACACGACTCCACCACCGTGACAGGAAGTGTGCGCGCTGGTCTGGCTGCAGGCTGCTGTGTCTGTGGTTTCCTGAATGCCTCCATCCACACGGGAGCCACCTTCAGTCTCTCTTTCCGGACGTTCAGTGTGGTCCATCACTTTTTCTGTGATGTCCCAGCCGTCACGGTTCTCTCTTGTTCTGAGAGATGGGTTAGTGACTGGCTCTAGTTTATGTAGTGAGCCTCAGAGTCTTTTTTGCTCTGCTGGCTGTCTTGGTATCCTGTTTATTCATATTTATCACCATCCTAAGGATGCCCTCATCTGCAGGATACCAGAAGGCTTTATCCACCTGTGCCTGCCACTTCACTGCCATATCCATCGTCTGTGGAACGGTCATCTTCATGTGCTTACAGCCCAGCTCCAGGCACTCCATGGACACGGACAAAGTGGCCTCTGTGTTCTATGCTATGATCATTCCATTGCTGAGCCCTGTGGTCTACGGCCTGAGGAACAAGAAGGTCAAGAGTGCATTTATGAAGGTTGTTGTAGAGGTAAAGCTGTCCCTAGGATTATGATTTCAACACTGTAAAATGATACCCTGGCCAATAAAAAGTCTCTTGTCCAGAAAAAAAAAAAAAAAAGAAAGAAAGAAAGACTGTGTCCAGAAATATAATACCTGAATAAGACTGGCTAAGATGTCTTGTAGCTGACTAGTTTAAAACTTTATTAAGGACATTGGTTTATTCATTTATCCTGCATGCTTTTTTAACTAAAATATTTAATTCATGTATTAGAATATGCATATGTGTATAATAGATTCCTATTTCTTTGGTTAAATGCTAAACTGTTAATTTAGCATTTACTTTAAATGTTAAATTTGAAAATAAAACGTTGTACTATTAAATACAAGTATACAATTTGGGGGAGCACGTCTTATCAAGAAATAAGTATAGCATCTTAAATACATTAATATTTATATCTTGACTGAGTCATTTGATAGAACCAACATGCTCATTTTTACAATATTCAAAGGATAATGTAGCCAGAGTGTAAGAAAAATGGAGGAAATGACAAGTACTTAAAACCCAAGATTTTTTTTAACATTTATGTATTTATCTGGCTTAGCTGTGGGTCTGAGCTGCAGCACTCTGGATCTTTGGTTGTGGGGCATGGGATCCGCAGCTGTAGCATGTGGGTTTAGTTGTCCTGTGGGCTTAGTTGTCCTGTGGGCTTAGTTGTCCTGGGGGCTTAGTTGTCCTGTGGGCTCAGTTGTCCTGTGGGTTTAGTTGTCCTGGGGGCTTAGTTGTCCTGTGGGTTTAGTTGTCCTGGGGGCTTAGTTGTCCTGTGGGTTTAGTTGTCCTGNTGTCGTGTGGTGAGCAGAGTAAGCTTGGAGTCAGTAACGACAGCTCTGGAGAATGAAAACAGCCCGCAGACAAGGACTTTCCATGCTAGATCTCTGTGGTTCTGCTTTGAGATGACAGTAATAAGAGACAGAATGAGTTTTTAAAAAGGGACTGTTTCAAATAAGGTATGTATTTCGAGGAAGAAATTACGCAAAAGAATAGGTCACATGTGATTACTGAAACAGTCAATCATATAGGCAAAGCAAGGATAGCCAGAGAAACACTGGAGAAAACAACGATCTCAGTGGCACTTGTGTGTGAAAAAACGCAAATTGAGGGGGAAGGCTGTAAGGCTAAAACTTCTGCCTTCCTGAAGCCCTCCAGGTCACCACCCAATTTTCACAAACCAACAGATCGATAAGCATCCCATCCTCATAACAGTATAATAACTATTACTCTTAGATTATGCTAACCATCCAGAATTTTATTTTTAAATGTATTACTTTATTTAATTTTCACAACAATACTATAAAGTAGGGTCATAATGGTCCTGATTTTGCAGATGGAAATACGAGCTTCAGGTGAGTTAGGTTAGAGTTCCTCCCAGGTAGTAAAAGGCAGCAAAAAATATCTACCTCCTCTCCAACCCTCAGCTCCATACATAATGCTCTGTCTTCCCCTCCGAACTGCCTGCTGGTTGTTCAGCCCCTGCCGCCTCAGTTATCTCATCACATGCGCTGTGCGCCTACTTCCCAGTTACTTCTCTGAAACATCAGACACTGAGCTCAGACCGATGGAGGCAGTGAGTAGCCAGGAACGGAGTTAAACTCAGTTTGATTTAAACACAATAAAGACCATTATTTAGGGAGCCACTCCGCGTGGGTTCAGAGATTGCCTTGGGTCCAAAGCATGCCTTGTTAATTAACACTTATTTAAAAATAGACAAGATTACTCAACCTCTTATGCATTATAATTTAAATGAAGGCAATATCCTATCAAGATAGGATATTCTTGAAAGGATATGATTAATATATATTTAGAGTCAGACACGACTTGGTGACTACATGACAACATAAAAGGTGTCTGCAGAAGTTCCTGCAGAGGAACCACATGCAAGGATGGGCGTTTACTAGGCTTGGGAAAGAGTGAGTTGGCAGACGTGCTTATTCTGGGCTAGCTATTGATCACGTTCGTTTTCTTTTTCTAAGCTTTTGTTCGATGTTTATAGTTTGGCTGTGCTGGGTCTTCTCTGCTGCAGGGCCTCTTCCCTGGCTGTGGGGAGCAGGGGTGACCCTCCAGCTGGGCCCACGAGCTCCTTGCTGGGTGGCTTCGCTTGCCGTGAGCCCAGGCCCCAGCGGGCACAGGCGCGCAGCTGCGGCGCGCGGCCCAGTGGTGCGGCTCCCGGCCGTAGAGCGCAGGCCCAGGGGTTGTGCTGCGTGGGCTTAGCTGCCCGGGCAGGTGGGATCCGCCTCATCAGGAACAGAGCCCGTGTCTCCTGCACGGGCAGGGGGCCCCTCCCACTGAGCCACCGGGGAAGCCCCGTCGAGTTAACTTCTATGTCCCAGCTTGCAAGCTCATACACTTTGAAAAGTGAGATGATCTGTGAGGACCCGTCAGATGCAACAGCGTGTGAATGTCTGTGGAATGAACAGACCCAGTCTTGTCGGCAAGTGCATCTTTATCTGGAGTATATTGAAAGACAGGCTATCACTGTGATAAAATGACACTGTAACGCAATATTGCATGCACGCTTTTCAGCGGAAGTTTCTGTGTCTGTCGCTGCTTCCATTTTCTCACAGCCGCAGAGCCTTCGCAGTCCTCTTCCTGATGAAGAACGCGACGGGAGCGGCACGGCTGCTTCTCCTGGGCCTGACCAGGACCCAGAGCTGCAAGTCCCGCTCTGTATGACGTTCACCCTCGTCTGCCTCTCCGCTCTGGCTGGGAACCTGGGCATCATCATGTTGGTTCTGCTGGACTCGCACCTCCCACACCCATGTCCTTTTTCCTCAGTAACCTGTCTCTGGTGGACGTCTGTTACTCCTCAGCTGTCACTCCCACAGTCCCGGCTGGATTCATTCCAGGAGACAAGGTCATCTCCTAGGATGCCTGTGCGGCTCAGATGTTCTTTTTTGCAGCCTTTGCCACTGTGGGAAATTACCTTTTGGCCACAATGGCCTGTGATCGCTACGCAGCCGTGTGCAAACCCCTACACGACTCCACCACCGTGACAGGAAGTGTGCGCGCTGGTCTGGCTGCAGGCTGCTGTGTCTGTGGTTTCCTGAATGCCTCCATCCACACGGGAGCCACCTTCAGTCTCTCTTTCCGGACGTTCAGTGTGGTCCATCACTTTTTCTGTGATGTCCCAGCCGTCACGGTTCTCTCTTGTTCTGAGAGATGGGTTGGTGACTGGCTCTAGTTTATGTAGTGAGCTTCAGAGTCTTTTTTGCTCTGCTGGTTGTCTTGGTATCCTGTTTATTCATATTTATCACCATCCTAAGGATGCCCTCATCTGCAGGATACCAGAAGGCTTTATCCACCTGTGCCTGCCACTTCACTGCCATATCCATCGTCTGTGGAACGGTCATCTTCATGTGCTTACAGCCCAGCTCCAGGCACTCCATGGACACGGACAAAGTGGCCTCTGTGTTCTATGCTATGATCATTCCATTGCTGAGCCCTGTGGTCTACGGCCTGAGGAACAAGAAGGTCAAGAGTGCATTTATGAAGGTTGTTGTAGAGGTAAAGCTGTCCCTAGGATTATGATTTCAACACTGTAAAATGATACCCTGGCCAATAAAAAGTCTCTTGTCCAGAAAAAAAAAAAGAAAGAAAGAAAGACTGTGTCCAGAAATATAATACCTGAATAAGACTGGCTAAGATGTCTTGTAGCTGACTAGTTTAAAACTTTATTAAGGACATTGGTTTATTCATTTATCCTGCATGCTTTTTTAACTAAAATATTTAATTCATGTATTAGAATATGCATATGTGTATAATAGATTCCTATTTCTTTGGTTAAATGCTAAACTGTTAATTTAGCATTTACTTTAAATGTTAAATTTGAAAATAAAATGTTGTACTATTAAATACAAGTATACAATTTGGGGGAGCACGTCTTATCAAGAAATAAGTATAGCATCTTAAATACATTAATATTTATATCTTGACTGAGTCATTTGATAGAACCAACATGCTCATTTTTACAATATTCAAAGGATAATGTAGCCAGAGTGTAAGAAAAATGGAGGAAATGACAAGTACTTAAAACCCAAGATTTTTTTTAACATTTATGTATTTATCTGGCTTAGCTGTGGGTCTGAGCTGCAGCACTCTGGATCTTTGGTTGTGGGGCATGGGATCCGCAGCTGTAGCATGTGGGTTTAGTTGTCCTGTGGGCTTAGTTGTCCTGTGGGCTTAGTTGTCCTGGGGGCTTAGTTGTCCTGTGGGCTCAGTTGTCCTGTGGGTTTAGTTGTCCTGGGGGCTTAGTTGTCCTGTGGGCTTAGTTGTCCTGGGGGCTTAGTTGTCCTGTGGGCTTAGTTGTCCTGGGGGCTTAGTTGTCCTGTGGGTTTAGTTGTCCTGGGGGCTTAGTTGTCCTGTGGGTTTAGTTGTCCTGGGGGCTTAGTTGTCCTGTGGGTTTAGTTGTCCTGGGGGCTTAGTTGTCCTGTGGGTTTAGTTGTCCTGGGGGCTTAGTTGTCCTGTGGGTTTAGTTGTCCTGGGGGCTTAGTTGTCCTGTGGGTTTAGTTGTCCTGGGGGCTCAGTTGTCCTGTGGGTTTAGTTGTCCTGGGGGCTCAGTTGTCCTGTGGGTTTAGTTGTCCTGGGGGCTTAGTTGTCCTGTGGGTTTAGTTGTCCTGGGGGCTTAGTTGTCCTGTGGGTTTAGTTGTCCTGGGGGCTTAGTTGTCCTGTGGGTTTAGTTGTCCTGGGGGCTTAGTTGTCCTGTGGGTTTAGTTGTCCTGGGGGCTTAGTTGTCCTGTGGGTTTAGTTGTCCTGGGGGCTTAGTTGTCCTGTGGGTTTAGTTGTCCTGGGGGCTTAGTTGTCCTGTGGGTTTAGTTGTCCTGGGGGCTTAGTTGTCCTGTGGGTTTAGTTGTCCTGGGGGCTTAGTTGTCCTGTGGGTTTAGTTGTCCTGGGGGCTTAGTTGTCCTGTGGGTTTAGTTGTCCTGGGGGCTTAGTTGTCCTGTGGGTTTAGTTGTCCTGGGGGCTTAGTTGTCCTGTGGGTTTAGTTGTCCTGGGGGCTTAGTTGTCCTGTGGGTTTAGTTGTCCTGGGGGCTTAGTTGTCCTGTGGGTTTAGTTGTCCTGGGGGCTTAGTTGTCCTGTGGGTTTAGTTGTCCTGGGGGCTTAGTTGTCCTGTGGGTTTAGTTGTCCTGGGGGCTTAGTTGTCCTGTGGGTTTAGTTGTCCTGGGGGCTTAGTTGTCCTGTGGGTTTAGTTGTCCTGGGGGCTTAGTTGTCCTGTGGGTTTAGTTGTCCTGGGGGCTTAGTTGTCCTGTGGGTTTAGTTGTCCTGGGGGCTTAGTTGTCCTGTGGGTTTAGTTGTCCTGGGGGCTTAGTTGTCCTGTGGGTTTAGTTGTCCTGGGGGCTTAGTTGTCCTGTGGGTTTAGTTGTCCTGGGGGCTTAGTTGTCCTGTGGGTTTAGTTGTCCTGGGGGCTTAGTTGTCCTGTGGGTTTAGTTGTCCTGGGGGCTTAGTTGTCCTGTGGGTTTAGTTGTCCTGGGGGCTTAGTTGTCCTGTGGGTTTAGTTGTCCTGGGGGCTTAGTTGTCCTGTGGGTTTAGTTGTCCTGGGGGCTTAGTTGTCCTGTGGGTTTAGTTGTCCTGGGGGCTTAGTTGTCCTGTGGGTTTAGTTGTCCTGGGGGCTTAGTTGTCCTGTGGGTTTAGTTGTCCTGGGGGCTTAGTTGTCCTGTGGGTTTAGTTGTCCTGGGGGCTTAGTTGTCCTGTGGGTTTAGTTGTCCTGGGGGCTTAGTTGTCCTGTGGGTTTAGTTGTCCTGGGGGCTTAGTTGTCCTGTGGGTTTAGTTGTCCTGGGGGCTTAGTTGTCCTGTGGGTTTAGTTGTCCTGGGGGCTTAGTTGTCCTGTGGGTTTAGTTGTCCTGGGGGCTTAGTTGTCCTGTGGGTTTAGTTGTCCTGGGGGCTTAGTTGTCCTGTGGGTTTAGTTGTCCTGGGGGCTTAGTTGTCCTGTGGGTTTAGTTGTCCTGGGGGCTTAGTTGTCCTGTGGGTTTAGTTGTCCTGGGGGCTTAGTTGTCCTGTGGGTTTAGTTGTCCTGGGGGCTTAGTTGTCCTGTGGGTTTAGTTGTCCTGGGGGCTTAGTTGTCCTGTGGGTTTAGTTGTCCTGGGGGCTTAGTTGTCCTGTGGGTTTAGTTGTCCTGGGGGCTCAGTTGTCCTGTGGGTTTAGTTGTCCTGGGGGCTTAGTTGTCCTGTGGGTTTAGTTGTCCTGTGGGCTTAGTTGTCCTGGGGGCTCAGTTGTCCTGTGGGTTTAGTTGTCCTGGGGGCTCAGTTGTCCTGTGGGTTTAGTTGTCCTGGGGGCTCAGTTGTCCTGTGGGTTTAGTTGTCCTGGGGGCTCAGTTGTCCTGTGGGTTTAGTTGTCCTGGGGGCTTAGTTGTCCTGTGGGTTTAGTTGTCCTGGGGGCTTAGTTGTCCTGTGGGTTTAGTTGTCCTGGGGGCTTAGTTGTCCTGTGGGTTTAGTTGTCCTGGGGGCTTAGTTGTCCTGTGGGTTTAGTTGTCCTGGGGGCTTAGTTGTCCTGTGGGTTTAGTTGTCCTGGGGGCTTAGTTGTCCTGTGGGTTTAGTTGTCCTGGGGGCTTAGTTGTCCTGTGGGTTTAGTTGTCCTGGGGGCTTAGTTGTCCTGTGGGTTTAGTTGTCCTGGGGGCTTAGTTGTCCTGTGGGTTTAGTTGTCCTGGGGGCTTAGTTGTCCTGTGGGTTTAGTTGTCCTGGGGGCTTAGTTGTCCTGTGGGTTTAGTTGTCCTGGGGGCTTAGTTGTCCTGTGGGTTTAGTTGTCCTGGGGGCTTAGTTGTCCTGTGGGTTTAGTTGTCCTGGGGGCTTAGTTGTCCTGTGGGTTTAGTTGTCCTGGGGGCTTAGTTGTCCTGTGGGTTTAGTTGTCCTGGGGGCTTAGTTGTCCTGTGGGTTTAGTTGTCCTGGGGGCTTAGTTGTCCTGTGGGTTTAGTTGTCCTGGGGGCTTAGTTGTCCTGTGGGTTTAGTTGTCCTGGGGGCTTAGTTGTCCTGTGGGTTTAGTTGTCCTGGGGGCTTAGTTGTCCTGTGGGTTTAGTTGTCCTGGGGGCTTAGTTGTCCTGTGGGTTTAGTTGTCCTGGGGGCTTAGTTGTCCTGTGGGTTTAGTTGTCCTGGGGGCTTAGTTGTCCTGTGGGTTTAGTTGTCCTGGGGGCTTAGTTGTCCTGTGGGTTTAGTTGTCCTGGGGGCTTAGTTGTCCTGTGGGTTTAGTTGTCCTGGGGGCTTAGTTGTCCTGTGGGTTTAGTTGTCCTGGGGGCTTAGTTGTCCTGTGGGTTTAGTTGTCCTGGGGGCTTAGTTGTCCTGTGGGTTTAGTTGTCCTGGGGGCTTAGTTGTCCTGTGGGTTTAGTTGTCCTGGGGGCTTAGTTGTCCTGTGGGTTTAGTTGTCCTGGGGGCTTAGTTGTCCTGTGGGTTTAGTTGTCCTGGGGGCTTAGTTGTCCTGTGGGTTTAGTTGTCCTGGGGGCTTAGTTGTCCTGTGGGTTTAGTTGTCCTGGGGGCTTAGTTGTCCTGTGGGTTTAGTTGTCCTGGGGGCTTAGTTGTCCTGTGGGTTTAGTTGTCCTGGGGGCTTAGTTGTCCTGTGGGTTTAGTTGTCCTGGGGGCTTAGTTGTCCTGTGGGTTTAGTTGTCCTGGGGGCTTAGTTGTCCTGTGGGTTTAGTTGTCCTGGGGGCTTAGTTGTCCTGTGGGTTTAGTTGTCCTGGGGGCTTAGTTGTCCTGTGGGTTTAGTTGTCCTGGGGGCTTAGTTGTCCTGTGGGTTTAGTTGTCCTGGGGGCTTAGTTGTCCTGTGGGTTTAGTTGTCCTGGGGGCTTAGTTGTCCTGTGGGTTTAGTTGTCCTGGGGGCTTAGTTGTCCTGTGGGTTTAGTTGTCCTGGGGGCTTAGTTGTCCTGTGGGTTTAGTTGTCCTGGGGGCTTAGTTGTCCTGTGGGTTTAGTTGTCCTGGGGGCTTAGTTGTCCTGTGGGTTTAGTTGTCCTGTGGGTTTAGTTGTCCTGGGGGCTTAGTTGTCCTGTGGGTTTAGTTGTCCTGGGGGCTTAGTTGTCCTGTGGGTTTAGTTGTCCTGGGGGCTTAGTTGTCCTGTGGGTTTAGTTGTCCTGGGGGCTTAGTTGTCCTGTGGGTTTAGTTGTCCTGGGGGCTTAGTTGTCCTGTGGGTTTAGTTGTCCTGGGGGCTTAGTTGTCCTGTGGGTTTAGTTGTCCTGGGGGCTTAGTTGTCCTGTGGGTTTAGTTGTCCTGGGGGCTTAGTTGTCCTGTGGGTTTAGTTGTCCTGGGGGCTTAGTTGTCCTGTGGGTTTAGTTGTCCTGGGGGCTTAGTTGTCCTGTGGGTTTAGTTGTCCTGGGGGCTTAGTTGTCCTGTGGGTTTAGTTGTCCTGGGGGCTTAGTTGTCCTGTGGGTTTAGTTGTCCTGGGGGCTTAGTTGTCCTGTGGGTTTAGTTGTCCTGGGGGCTTAGTTGTCCTGTGGGTTTAGTTGTCCTGGGGGCTTAGTTGTCCTGTGGGTTTAGTTGTCCTGGGGGCTTAGTTGTCCTGTGGGTTTAGTTGTCCTGGGGGCTTAGTTGTCCTGTGGGTTTAGTTGTCCTGGGGGCTTAGTTGTCCTGTGGGTTTAGTTGTCCTGGGGGCTTAGTTGTCCTGTGGGTTTAGTTGTCCTGGGGGCTTAGTTGTCCTGTGGGTTTAGTTGTCCTGGGGGCTTAGTTGTCCTGTGGGTTTAGTTGTCCTGGGGGCTTAGTTGTCCTGTGGGTTTAGTTGTCCTGGGGGCTTAGTTGTCCTGTGGGTTTAGTTGTCCTGGGGGCTTAGTTGTCCTGTGGGTTTAGTTGTCCTGGGGGCTTAGTTGTCCTGTGGGTTTAGTTGTCCTGGGGGCTTAGTTGTCCTGTGGGTTTAGTTGTCCTGGGGGCTTAGTTGTCCTGTGGGTTTAGTTGTCCTGGGGGCTTAGTTGTCCTGTGGGTTTAGTTGTCCTGGGGGCTTAGTTGTCCTGTGGGTTTAGTTGTCCTGGGGGCTTAGTTGTCCTGTGGGTTTAGTTGTCCTGGGGGCTTAGTTGTCCTGTGGGTTTAGTTGTCCTGGGGGCTTAGTTGTCCTGTGGGTTTAGTTGTCCTGGGGGCTTAGTTGTCCTGTGGGTTTAGTTGTCCTGGGGGCTTAGTTGTCCTGTGGGTTTAGTTGTCCTGGGGGCTTAGTTGTCCTGTGGGTTTAGTTGTCCTGGGGGCTTAGTTGTCCTGTGGGTTTAGTTGTCCTGGGGGCTTAGTTGTCCTGTGGGTTTAGTTGTCCTGGGGGCTTAGTTGTCCTGTGGGTTTAGTTGTCCTGGGGGCTTAGTTGTCCTGTGGGTTTAGTTGTCCTGGGGGCTTAGTTGTCCTGTGGGTTTAGTTGTCCTGGGGGCTTAGTTGTCCTGTGGGTTTAGTTGTCCTGGGGGCTTAGTTGTCCTGTGGGTTTAGTTGTCCTGGGGGCTTAGTTGTCCTGTGGGCTTAGTTGTCCTGGGGGCTTAGTTGTCCTGTGGGCTTAGTTGTCCTGGGGGCTTAGTTGTCCTGTGGGTTTAGTTGTCCTGGGGGCTTAGTTGTCCTGGGGGCTTAGTTGTCCTGGGGGTTTAGTTGTCCTGTGGGTTTAGTTGTCCTCTGGGTTTTCTTGTCCTGTGGGCTTAGTTGTCCTGTGGGTTTAGTTGTCCTGTGGGCTTAATTGTCCTGTGGCATTTGGGATTTAGTTCCCTGACCATGGATTGAACCCACGTCCCCTGCATTGTAAGATAGATTCTTAACCACTGGACCACCAGAGAAGCCCTTAAACACAAGATTTTGATGTTGAATATGCTCATTTATATTAGTTTCATGTCTAGATCCTCTTTCTACAGAGGTAGGAAGTGCACACATACATGGTTTGTATGTATTCATCAGTTCAGTTCAGTCACTCAGTCGTGTCCGATTCCTTGTGACCCCATGGACTACAGCACGCCAGGCCTCCCTGTCCATCACCAACTCCTGGGGTTTACTCAAACTCATGGCCACTGAGTCAGTGATGCTATCAAAGCATCTCATCCTCTGTCGTCTCCTTCTCCTCCTGCCTTCAATCTTTCCCAGCATCAGGGTCTTTTCCAATGAGTCAGTTTTTCACATCAGATGGCCAAAGTATTGGAATTTCAGCTTCAGCATCAGTCTTTCCAATGAATATTCAGGACTGATTTCCTTTAGGATGAAGTGGTTGGATCTCCTTGCAGTCCAAGGGACTCTCAAGAGTCTTCACCAACACCACAGTTCAAAAGCATCAATTCTTTGGTGTTCAGCTTTCTTTATAGTCCAACTTTCACATTGATACAGGACTACTGGAAAAACCACAGCTTTAGACAGACCTTTGATGACAAAGTAATGTCTCTACTTTTTAATATGCTGTCTAGACTGATCATAGCTTTTCTTCCAAAGAGCAAGTGTCTTTTAATTTCGTGGCTGCAGTCACCATCTGCAGTGATTTTGGAGCCCCCCAAAATAAAGTTTCTCACTGTGTCCACTGTTTCCCCATCTATTTGCCATGAAGTGATGGGACTGGATGCCATGATCTTCATTTTCTGAATGTTAAGTTTTAAGCCAGTTTTTTCACTCTCTTACCTCACTTTCATCAAGAGGATCTTTAGTTCTTCACTTTCTGCCATAAGGGTGGTGTCATCTGCATATCTGAGGTTATTGATATTTTGCCCAGTGATCTTGATTCCAGCTTGTGCTTCCTCCACCAGCGTTTCTCATGTTGTGCTCTGCACAGAAGTTAAGTAAGCAGGGGGACAGTACACAGCCTTGACGTGCTCCCTTCCCAATTTGGGGCCAGTCTGTTGTTCCATGTCCAGTTCTGTTGCTTCCCGACCTGCATACAGATTTCTCCCAGAGGAGGTCAGGTGGTCTGGTAGTCTCATCTCTTTCAGAATTTTCCACAGTCTGTTGTGATCCACACAGTCAAAAGCTTTGGCCTAGCCAATAAAGCAGAAGTAGGTGTTTTTCTGGAGCTCTGTCGCTTTTTCTATGATCCAGCAGATTTTGGCAATTTGATCTCTGGTTCCTCTGCCATTTCTAAGTGCAGTTTGGACATCTGGAAGTTCACAGTTCACATGCTATTGAAGCCTGGCTTGGAGAATTTTGAGCATTACTTTGCTAACATGTGAGATGAGTGCAATTGTGTGGTAGTTTGAGCTTTCTTTGGCATTGCCATTTTTGAGGACTGGAATGAAAACTGACCTTTTTCAGTCTTGTGGCCACTGCTGAGTTTTCAAAATTTTCTGGAATATTGAGTGCAGTGCTTTCACAGCATCATCTTTTAGAATTTGAAATAGTTCCTGGAATGCAAAAGTAGGAAGTCAAAAAATACCTGAAATAACAGACAAATTTGGCCTTGGAGTACAGAATGAAGCAGGGCAAAGGCTAACAGAGTTTTGTCAAGAGAACGTAGCATAGCAAACACCCTCTTCCAACAGCATAAGAGGAGACTCTACAAGTGGACATCACCGGATGGCCAATACCAAAATCAGATTGATTATATTCTGTGCAGCCAGAGATGTAGAAGCTCTATACATATATGACTTTACTATAAAGCAAACAGTTGTTCCAAATTTTGACATATGTGCAGAGATAGCTGGAGGGGAATGAGAGGCATGGGAAGGGGACTCATGATGACGATTTTCCTTGTTATCTATCATTATATTATAAGGTTTCCACGTAAGCTTAAGCTTAATATTTATATCTCTGTGAAATAAGTATACTAGATATTATATGGATAGTACTTTTAACAGGAATGAAACTAGGACTCAAGGACTGGCAAATAATATTCTCCAAACCAATTCCATCTAAGTTGCTAATTGATCATGCTTATCTGTACAATCTAGGAAAATTACTAAAGTCCGTACTGTACCCTTGGNTCCAATATCCACTCATGATGAAAAAGTCTCAGTAAATAAGAACAGAATACTTTGGCCACCTGATGGGAAGAGCCGACTCATCGGAGAAGACCCTGATGCTGGGAAAGATTGAAGGCAGGAGGAGAAGGGGGTGACAGAGGATGAGATGGTTGGATGGCATCATCGACTTGATAGACTTGAGTTTGAGCAGGCTCCAGGAGCTAGTGAAGGACAGGGAGGCCTGGTGCACTGCAGTCCACACACAAAACGTCAGACATGACAGAGCAACTTAACAACAACAACAAAAAAGGTTAGCTCGCTTGACTTGATAAAGATACCTACGAAATGTCTACGCTAACACTGTACCTAAGGTGAGAAAACAGATTTCTCACTAAGATCAGGAATGTCCTTTTATACCATTTCTGTTAGCACTGTACTGAAAGTCCTAGCTAATGCAATATGATAAGAAAGTGATATAAAAGTGAGATAGATTGGAAAGGAAGAAATAGAAATGGTCTTTGTCCACAGATAATGTAATCATTTATGTAGAAAATCAAAAAGAATAGACAAAAAACTCTTGAGACCAATAAACGATTAGCAAGGCTATAAGATGCAAGGTTGAGATGCAAAATTTTATTGCTTTTCTACGTACTGACAATGAGCAAGTGGAATTTGAAAATTTAAATGCAAGATTTTTTATATTAGCACCCCAAAAATGAAATACAGTCATCCTTACATATCAACAGGGGGTTGGTTCTAAGGATCACTCAGATACCAAAACATACAGACACTCAAGTCCCATATATAAAACTGTGTAGCATTTGCATATGCACAGTCTTTCACTTTCTTTAAATCATAGATTATTTAAAATACCTAACACAATGCAAATGCAATGTAAATAGTTGCTGTCATCTGACAAATTCATTTTGCTTTTTGGAAACTTTTAGAATTTCCTTTGAAATATTTTCAATCCAGTGCACTGGTCTGTACAGGGACAATGAGTGCCAGGAGGCATACCATCAGAGAACCTCCAGGAGGGTGATTTGCAGGAGGAAAGAAATCCATCTGACTACAGGTCTAGTTTTCCGATTGACTTGTCAGAATTAAGGCACAATATATTCTCTCTCTGACTTGCATCATATTTGTCTGCCCTTGGTAAACTCGGGAAAACACAGATATTATTTATCAACTTCTTAACACTTCTAGTAGCCTAACATTTAGTTGTAGCACACAAAAGAATGGAAAGGACAAAAATGTGACAGATAAAAAACAAGTTAATTTTTAGAAATATATTTCAAGTATCAAAAATCAAACTAAATGTAATTTTTGTACTCTTGATCTTAATTTTTTAAATGGGAGAAGAAAAGATATCAAGAATGCAAATACATGCATGTGCTATTCAACATATCAAATTATGTCCCTGCACACAGTATAATTGCTGTCTCTTATACACATCTAGATGTGTATAAGAGACAGGCCATAGACAATCTCAACAGGCCTATATCTATTAAGGAAGTTGAACTAGCAATTCACAATTCTCCAGAACAGAAAATTTCAGGCCAGTTTATTGAATTCTTCCAAACATGCTTCCCTTGTGGCTCAGAGGTTAAAGCGTCTGCCTGCAATGTGGGAGACCTGGGTTTGATCCCTCGGTCAGGAAGATTCCCCTGGAGAAGGAAATGGCAACCCACTCCAGTATTCTTGCTTGGAGAATCCCATGGACAGAGGAGCCTGGTGGGCTACAGTCCGCGGGGTCGCAAAGAGTTGGACACGACTGAGCGACTTCACTCACTTATTGAATTCTACCAAACATTTACAAAAAGTTATACCAATCCTTTGCAATTTTTTCCAGAGGGTAGAAGCAGAGAGAATGTTTCTTAACTCATTCTATGAATCCAACAATACCTTAAAACCAAACAAAGGTATTACAACCAAAAAAGACCAGTATCTTTCATAAACATACATGTAAAAATCCTCAAAAGATAATAACAGATTAAAGTCAATGGGCAAAAAGAATTATACATCATAGCCACCTGGGATTTATCACAGGCATGCAAGATTGTCCATCATTTGAAAAGCAATTAATGCAATCCATCAAATAAAGAAGCTTAAAACCCATTATCATATCAATAGATAAATAAAAAGCTTCTGAAAAAATCCAATATCCACTCATGATGAAAAAGTCTCAGTAAATAAGAACAGAATACTTTGGCCACCTGATGGGAAGAGCCGACTCATCGGAGAAGACCCTGATGCTGGGAAAGATTGAAGGCAGGAGGAGAAGGGGGTGACAGAGGATGAGATGGTTGGATGGCATCATTGACTTGATAGACTTGAGTTAGTGAAGGACAGGGAGGCCTGGTGCACTGCAGTCCACGCACAAAACATCAGACATGACAGAGCAACTTAACAACAACAACAAAAAAGTTAGCTCACTTGACTTGATAAAGACACCTACAAAATGTCTACGCTAACATTGTACCTAAGGTGAGAAAACAGATTTCTCACTAAGATCAGGAATGTCCTTTTATACCATTTCTGTTAGCACTGTACTGAAAGTCCTAGCTAATGCAATATGATAAGAAAGTGATATAAAAGTGAGATAGATTGGAAAGGAAGAAATAGAAATGGTCTTTGTCCACAGATAATGTAATCATTTATGTAGAAAATCAAAAAGAATAGACAAAAAACTCTTGAGACCAATAAACGATTAGCAAGGCTATAAGATGCAAGGTTGAGATGCAAAATTTTATTGCTTTTCTACGTACTGACAATGAGCAAGTGGAATTTGAAAATTTAAATGCAAGATTTTTTATATTAGCACCCCAAAAATGAAATACAGTCATCCTTACATATCAACAGGGGGTTGGTTCTAAGGATCACTCAGATACCAAAACATACAGACACTCAAGTCCCATATATAAAACTGTGTAGCATTTGCATATGCACAGTCTTTCACTTTCTTTAAATCATAGATTATTTAAAATACCTAACACAATGCAAATGCAATGTAAATAGTTGCTGTCATCTGACAAATTCATTTTGCTTTTTGGAAACTTTTAGAATTTCCTTTGAAATATTTTCAATCCAGTGCACTGGTCTGTACAGGGACAATGAGTGCCAGGAGGCATACCATCAGAGAACCTCCAGGAGGGTGATTTGCAGGAGGAAAGAAATCCATCTGACTACAGGTCTAGTTTTCCGATTGACTTGTCAGAATTAAGGCACAATATATTCTCTCTCTGACTTGCATCATATTTGTCTGCCCTTGGTAAACTCGGGAAAACACAGATATTATTTATCAACTTCTTAACACTTCTAGTAGCCTAACATTTAGTTGTAGCACACAAAAGAATGGAAAGGACAAAAATGTGACAGATAAAAAACAAGTTAATTTTTAGAAATATATTTCAAGTATCAAAAATCAAACTAAATGTAATTTTTGTACTCTTGATCTTAATTTTTTAAATGGGAGAAGAAAAGATATCAAGAATGCAAATACATGCATGTGCTATTCAACATATCAAATTATGTCCCTGCACACAGTATAATTGTTTCTTCTTTATATCAAGCAGGGTGAGGAGAAGGGATTGCACACAGTTGGGCTCTCACAGATGCCATATTCTCTTGAGAGACGTGTGCTGGTACAATTGTCTTCTTTTTCTCATTCATTAGTCTCTGAAATCCCATCTTGACTCCACTTGACATGGTCTTAAAAGGACCAGACTGTAGGCAGATCCCATTTGGTCATCACTGATTGAAATGAATGTTTATACTTTTAGTATATACCAGCTTCTTCTCAAACTGAATATTTGTAGTGCATCTGAAACCACAGGCAAGAAAATCACTGTAAGATAAAAGTTAAATTTATTCATGTTGAAAAAGTTGAACCCTTCTTAAGATATTTTATAAAATTTACTTTCATCTGTTACAGGAAAAAAATTTGCAAAGTGTGTGGGAGAGAGAATTTTATTATCTCTGTATCACAAATAAAATTAAGATCCACAGACCGTAAATACTTTTCTGAGTACCCAGAAAAATCCGCAGTAGGTGTAATACTTAAATCCAGGCTTCTAGCTCAGGGATAATGATCTTTTCTTCATCTCTTCAGCTTCAAGGAACTTCCAATTTTTTGACCATTACATAAAAAAGGATTTCTCCTGTATTATTTATACATTCTTCTAAGGCTGAATTTGGAGAAGGCAATGGCAACCCACTCCAGCACTCTTGCCTGGAAAACCCCCTGGGCAGAGGAGCCTGGTAGGCTGCAGTCCGTGGGGTCGCTACGAGTCAGACATGACTGAGCGACTTCACTTTCACCTTTTACTTTCCTGCATTGGAGAAGGAAATGGCAACCCACTCCAATGTTCTTGCCTGGAGAATCCCAGGGACGGAGGAGCCTTGTGGGCTGCCGTCTATGGGGTCGCACAGAGTCGGACACGACTGAAGCAACTTAGCAGCAGCAGCAGCAGCAAGGCTGAATTTCTGAGTTCAGATTCACATTTCAGTATTGTCTTTTCCTTCTTTTCAACAGCAAGGTAAGGGTCTATATTCAATATACCCTTCTAATGAAGTGTGATTCATGCAGTTAATGTAATTAAAATGCAACTGATGCAGAAGCAGTGAAAACCCTACATGTTCTGAGTCTTTGACCTCGTATCTGGTTGTTTGAGCACCTCTTCTGAAGCCCTGGCAAAAGTGTAGAAGTCAAATGCATAGCATCTTAGCTAGCAGAGAGTAAATTAAGATTATGAAATTCCATGCTGCTTTCCTTGTGCTGTGCTGTGCTTAGCGGCTCGGCTGTGTCCGTATCTTTGCGACCCCATAGACCGTGGCCCACCAGGCACCTCTGTCCGGGGGGATTCTCCAGCAAGAATACTGGCAGAGGTTGCCATGCCCTCCTCAAGGCTGCTTTCCCTAAGTGGAAAGACCTACAGTGGGCTTCCCCAGTGGCTCTGCCATAGAGAAGCCGCCTCCTATACAGGAGACTCAGGAGCTGTGGGTTCCATGCCTGACTAGGGAAGATCCCCTGGAGGAGGTCATGGGAACCCACTCCAGTATACTTGCCTGGAAAATCCCGTGGACAGAGAAACCTGATGAGCTACAGTCCACAGGCTCGCAAAGAGTCAGACACGACTGAAGCTGCTGAGCAAGCACTCATGTAAAGACCTACAACAGATGACAGGCTGACTGGGTGGGTTGCAAATTCTTTTTGTTTGTCACATGTTAACTTGTCACTGCAGGGACAGAGAGCCAAACAGGGTGTCACGGCACTTCTTTAAAAAACCAGAAAGTTGTTGGGACATCATGAAAGTGCCAAGATCCTTACTGCATTTTCACTGTCATTTCCCCACAATCTCACCCTTTCACTACTTGCTTATCTAGGAAAAAGATCTGTCAATGCAGTGATTAAATGTACAGGCATTGGAATCAATTAGACTTGAATTTGTATGCTGGATAGCTCATACTATTTGTAAAATTTTAAGAAGTCACATTTTAACTGTAAATTAGATTATGTGTGTGTGAGTGTGTGTGTGTATGTCCATGTAGTCTGCATCTTTCTGCTAGTATCTATTTATCTATCATCTATTATCAGTATCATCTGCTATCTGTCTGTCTATCTCTCCATCTATGAAACAAACTACAATTAAGTAGCAAATTCAAGCTGTTCACTGACTTCAGGAGATCTGTTCGTCATCACAGAACACAGTGATTTATATGTGTGTGTAGATACAGACATCTACGTCTATATCTATACATCTTATTTTACTGTGTGGGTGAGGTTTTGACAAACACAAATAATTTAAGGGGCAGACACATAAAATAATGTGTTTCAGGGCTGAAAGGAAGATGGTAGAGAATGGTGGTTACCAAGAATGGGTTCCTTTCTCCAATCTCCTTTTAGAATACGAAGATTTGTGTTTGCTCATAAATAGACATGCAGGTTAGTATCACCCTCAAAACTATGACTTTTCACCCCTGCACACCTTAGTATCTATTTTCCAGCTAACTGTTGTTAGGAATGACAGCAAGATTGAGTCTAAGATAGGAGAGCACTTTCAACACAAGCTAAACTGTGGATCTCAAGAAAGACATTAACAAAAAGAGGATCTGAAGATGCCTGAGTTCTCATCTAACATGACTGACCCAGCCAAGAGGACAGACTGAGAAATACAGGGTGAAGCAAAGTATGCGAGTGGACAGTGTGCAGGAAAAGGCACATTAAAGACTAAGGTTATCGGACTTCAAAGCCCACCCGTCTGCATCCGTCACCTGAATTTCCTAAACCGACCTAGAGACCCGCTGCCCTATGCTAACCCAAAATATGGCTAGCACTCATCAGAATTGTGTTTCAGACCCACATGGTGCTGTTTCATGCATCATTTCTTTTCACTTTTACAATAATCCTTTAAGGTGGATCTCAACACCACCTTCATTTTCTGACATATAAAATGAGATGCAGGGATAAGCTAGGACCAGTGTCTCCCAGGTAGGTCTGCTCTGTCTAACACAGGTTTTCTCAGAGTAGAGCTTCCCTGCCCAATGCTGTATCTTCTCTTCACACCTGGCTTTGTTTGTTACGCATATACCTCTGACGCTGCATTTAGCCCACATCTAAATGGGCTTATCTACTGTGCATTTATTTGTGTGTATATCAACCATACTCTTCTATGTGTTAAATTCAGGATTATGAAGATAACTAAATGTAAACTGAATGAAGGGACAATCAATTCAAAATTTTTAATGGCATTTAGGTTGAGAACCACTCAGGGTCTAAAGCTTGGCTTCATTCATTAATAGCATAACATCTGAGTAAATTATTCCATCTCTTTGTTGTCAACTTGCCACATATACCAATGAGAAAAATAACTAATCAATCATAGAACTGATAAGAGAATTAAATGAATATGTCCATATAAAGCATCGAATAAGTGAGCACTATAGAAGTGTAAACTATTAGAAGACTCAAAATAACTGATTTAGGAGATGGATTCACTGTCAGCATATGAACTTAGAAAACTTGAGTTCTAGCTGCAACCCAGTTTAAAACAAGAACTTGAGAAGGTGATCCATAAAGACCCTCCCTCTTTAAATGTCTGCTACTGTATAAATAAGGTATCACTACCTGCGCTGTCATGCCTATGTTACCAAAATGGTAAATACTGATGAAAAACTGATTGTTCTAGTAAAACAATACGTGCGCACTTCAGCTTCCGTGCAACTGCCTTTTTCTTCATCCACGTGTTATCTCTCTCTGCCACAGAGCATCTGGTGACTCTCAAATCACTTTCATGGAAAATAATACAGAGGGAGCTGGCTTCATCCTGCTTGGACTCACAGATGACCCACAGTTGCAGGTCCCTCTCTTCATAACCTTCACCTTCGTTTACCTCCTCACTCTGACTGGGAACCTGGGGATGACCACGCTGATCCTGCTGGACTCCCGTCTCCACATCCCTATGTACTTTTTCCTCAGTAACCTGTCTCTTGTAGATTTCTGTTACTCCTCCACCATCACCCCGAAGGTGATGGCTGGGCTTCTTATAGGAGACAAGACCATCTCCTACCACGCATGTGCGGCTCAGATGTTCTTTTTTGTAGCCTTTGCCACTGTGGAAAATTACCTGTTGGCCTCAATGGCTTATGACCGCTACGCAGCCGTGTGCAAGCCCCTCCATTATACCACCACCATGACCACAAGTGTGTGTGCACGTCTGGCCATAGGCTCTTGCATCTTTGGTGTTCTGACTGCTGCTATTGATGCTGGGGACACATTCTATCTCTCTTTTTGTACGTCCCATGTCGTCCATCACTTTTTCTGTGATATTCCAGCAGTCATGTCTCTGACTTGTTCAGATAAAGACATTAATGAGCTGATTCTTTTTCTTATTTCAAGCTTTAATATCTTTTTTGCACTTCTTGTTATTCTGATTTCCTACTTGCTCATATTTATCACCATTTTGAAGCTGCAGTCAGGTGAAGGATACCAGAAGGCTTTATCCACCTGTGCTTCCCACCTTGTTGCAGTCTCCATATTTTATGGGACCGTCATCTTCATGTACCTACAGCCCAGCTCCAGCCACTCCCTGGACACAGACAAAATTGCATCTGTGTTCTATACGATGCTCATCCCCATGCTGAACCCTGTGGTCTACAGCCTAAGGAACAGAGAAGTCAAGAGTGCATTCAAGAAGGTTATTGAGAAGGCAAAGTATTCTCTAGGTTTAACCTTTTAATGGTGTGAAATGCACAGAAGTTATTTCACCTCTCTTAGACCTACTGTATGTCATAACTCAATGTTCACAGCCATGTAGGGACCTGAACATAAAATTTTGTCAAATATTGTTTATTTCTTTAGTTTTGGAACAGGTCCAAGCATTCAAAATTCAGAAATATGATAATCATTTTTAATAAAATATTTTAATGAAGTAACTGTGGTTTTTGACACATTTTAACAAGATTAAATAATAACATCACCTTAGAAGTTAATGTTTGAGTTGTTATTGAGGGTTTTCGTAAGAGAAAACATGTTCATATGGCAATTTCCAAAAGATAAATAGTCACATTAGACTAAAAGTGGAGAGAATATTAAGACTTTTTTTACATTAACTTTATGACTACCATCTCTCTACATTATGTTAAAAATAGTGCAGTGATATTATTAAGGTTATTTTCTTTCATCTTTTCTCTTTTTCAGAAATGCTTTGAAGTGGCTGATTTCACCATAATACTTAAGTTGAGCTATTACCTTGTCTTATCATTGTCCTGCCCACTCACCCCCTTTACTCACACTGATTTCTTGCTATTCCTGGACAGTGCCATGCATGCCCCTGCCTCAGAAGCTTTGTGTTTGTCCTTTTCTCTGCCTGGAATACTTCTCAAGTCATTTCAGACTGCTTGTTAGATGTTATCTGTTTAGGGTAGTCATTTAGGCCTTCCCTGGACTACTTTATAAAGTAGTCATTTCTCTCTCTTTAAGGCTTCTTCCTTGGCCTGCTTTATTCTTCACAGCTGCCATCAACACTCAGTTCTTTTATCTGTTCACCTGTTCATCTATATCCCTCAACTTGAATGAAAGCTCCCTGTGAGCTCTAGCTTAATCTTGTAATTTAACTGGAAATAAAACTTTGAATCTTAAATTAAAAGTCATTTTGTTTAGCACGAAGAACCCATTAAATTTCAAGTTGTGTTGGTGGAAGTAAGTCATAAAAACTCGGTAAACTTCAAGAGAGAGAAGGCACCCTAACAACCACTTGATAATGACTTCAAATTTTGTAATAAAACGGCATTGCCTGTCACAAAAAATATTTGATGCATGAAGCAAAAGTATCTGGAAAACCAAAAAGCTATCTACAAACGCAACTACTGCCTTGATCCAAAGGAATTTTCCAAAGTTTTCTGCTTATGTTGTCATCGATTTTCTTCTTCTTGTGTCTGCAGATTTTGAATAATAAGCATAATATTACTGATGATGATGAACAGGTAGGCAGACAGACAGGTGGATCAGTTTAGATAGACAGCATATTGGTTAGACAGTTTTTCCGTCCAGGAATTGTGATGTTTGCTATTCGTTGTTGTTTCTGTTTCGTCACTAAGTCACGTCTGACTTTTTGCGCCCCATGGCCTGGATAGCCCACTAGGTTCCTCTGCCTGTGGGATCTTCCAGCCAAGAATGCTAGAGTGGGTTGCTGCTTCCTTCTCCAAGGGATCTTCCTGGCCCAGGGATTGAACCCACATCTCCTGCAGATTCCTTGCCACTGAGCCACCATGGAAGCCCGTGGTTGCTATAATTTATCTAATTTAATCCTCTCCAGAAGTTATGACCAACCTGGATAGTATATTCAAAAGCAGAGACATTGCTTTGCCGACTAAGGTCCGCCTAGTCAAGGCTATGGTTTTTCCTGTGGTCATGTATGGATGTGAAAGTTGGACTGTGAAGAAAGCTGAGTGCCGAAGAATCGATGCTTTTGAACTGTGGTGTTGGAGAAGACTCTTGAGAGTCCCTTGGACTGCAGGGAAATCCAACCAGTCCATTCTGAAGGAGATCAACCCTGGGATTTCTTTGGAAGGAATGATGCTAAAGCTGAAACTCCAGTACTTTGGCCACCTCATGCGAAGAGGTGACTCATTGGAAAAGACTCTGATGCTGGGAGGGATTGGGGGCAGGAGGAGAAGGGGACAACCGAGGATGAGATGGCTGGATGGCATCACGGACTCGATGGACGTGAGTCTGAGTGAACTCCGGGAGATGGTGATGGACAGGGAGGCCTGGCGTGCTGCGATTCATGGGGTCGCAAAGAGTCGGACACGACTGAGCGACTGAACTGAACTGAACTGAGAGCTCTGTGAGGCATGTTCTGCTACTGTCCCTGTTTACAGGTAGATGAGGCACCTGAGACTTAAAGCTGAGTCACTGTCCCAAGGTCAGCAAGCACGGGCTAGAGTGGGGCTCCTTACCTGAGCTCTTCATTGTCACCAACACAGTCTTGCTGTGATCTCCTACCTCTCCTATATAATCACTCAATCTGAAATTTACTGCTATTGCATTTTTCTCTTTCCTTTCACGTAGTAAAGATAAAAGTTCAATCTGTAGAGATAGGAAGCCATCAACACCATACGTTTTGTAGCCCTGATGTGCTAGTACTTTGTAACGTGTGCAACTTACATTCTCGTAGTTGAGTGTGAAAAAATGAAGTACCTAGATTAAATGGATAGCATCTTTTGAATTCCAGAACCTTTATTACGAGGCCATAAAACAGAAAAGTGTTGAGTGGATGTGTGTAAGAAAAACCATCGAGAAAAAGTGCACTGGTGACCATGAGATCTGGATTCACAAATCAGCCTTTGTTTTCTTTTTCTTGCCTCATTGCTCTGGCTTGAACCATCGATACAAGGCTTATTTGTTTTTTATTCCACATTTGGCCAACTGATGCAAAAAACTGACTCCCTGGAAAAGACTCTGATGCTGGGAAAGACTGAAGACAGGAGGAGAAGGGGACGACAGAGGATGAAATGGTTGGATGGCATCACCGGCTCAATGGACATGAGTTTGAGCAAGCTTGGGGAGTTGGTGATGGACAGGGAGGCCTGGCGTGTGGCAGTCCATGGGGGTTGCAAAAAGTCGGACACGACAGAGTGATTGACCTGAACTTAATCCAAATTTGCTACGATGAGTTCTCCTTGGGTACTTCTTTCTGAGCCTATGGGATATAATTTTGTTTTACATGTCTTAGTTAATAGTTTTATTTATTAACTTAATTTTTCTAGTTTTATCGAGATGTACCTAACACATGACAGAAATTTAAAGTGTGCAAAGTGCTTTGATATATGTATATATAGTGAAATGATTGCCACAATTACTTAACATCTACCACCTGACATAGTTACAAAATGTTTTCCTTGTGATGGGAACGTGTAAGATGTAGTCTATTCAGTTCAGTTGCTCAGTCATGTCCAACTCTTTGCGACCCCATGAATCGCCGCACGCCAGGCCTCCCTGTCCATCACCAGCTCCCAGAGTTCACCCAAAACCATGTCCATCGAGTCAGTGATGCAATCCAGCCATCTCATCCTCTGTTGTCCCCTTCTCCTTCTGCCCCCAATCCTTCCTGGCATCAGTTTTTACCAATGAGTCAACTCTTCGCATGAGGTGGCCAAAGTTAGCAACTTTCGAATGTACAAAACAGTATTGCTAACTGCAGTCACCATGTTGCACATTACGTCCCAGGACTTATTTGTCTTACAGCTGGAAGCCTGTGCCTTTTGACCACCCCCACCCCAGCTTCCTCACCCTTCACCCTCACCTCCAGTGCCCCCACCCTCTATCCCTTGCCTCTGGAAGCCACAAATATCTATTTCCGTGAGTTTGAGTTTTTTAGATTCTATTTATAAGTGAGATCAGATAATATTTGTCTTTCTCTGGCTGACTTATTCACTTCCAATAAAATGTTGAAGAGAAGTGATGAAAATGAAAATCCTCTTCCTGTTCTTGACCGTAGGGACATCTTTGGTCTCTCAGCTTTCATTATGCACAGATGACTTTTTATCAGGTTAAGGGCGTTCCCTGTGATTCTTAGTTTGTTAAGAGTTGGGGGTTTTCCCCCTAAAATCAGGGATGAATACTAGGTTTTTTCCAAAATCCATTTCTGCATCCACTAGAATGATTAAACAGTTTAATTTTTAGCTTATTAATGTGGTAAATTATACTAATTGCTTTTGAAATATAAATAGTGTTAATTTTCTCTGAGAGAAAACATACTTGATTGCAGTATTCTAATATTTTTATTGTCAAAGAAAACAGAGGATGTTCCTGAGTATTCTTGGCTGGTTAAAAATGGTCACCAAGGGTACTGCCTAAAGTCACAGGCCAGTTTTAAACGGGATTTGTCATTCTGTCATCTAAATTCCTCGGTTAAAAAGAGACTACAGAGGAGACATAGGCCGTGGAAGGAAGGCAGAGGCGAATACGGCATCTGAGACGCTTCCATCTTCTGAGGACTATGTTCTGAAGGGGGCGTTCCCAATCTGGGTCCAGCCCTGAGGATGTGGGTCTGGCAGGGAGCTGGCCAAGGATGAGAGCAGCGTGGACTGAGCAGGGCGGATGAGGACGTGCGGCTTCAGGAGTGACGGTGGCCCCTGCGGAACTTGAAGCAGCTGGTCCCCCCTTTCTTGGAAGAGCCCTCACTTCCTTCCTCCGTGTTCCGGACTCTCCTGCCTCCTGCCTCCGGGGCTGCTCCTCAGCGTCCTTTGCTGGCTCCGTATTTCTGAATATCAGAGTCATCCAGGACTTAGTCATAGGCCTTCCTCTCCCTCTAGGCCACTCCTTGGGTAATTTCTTCCCATCTCATGGCATTAAGTACTTGAGGTATTTGAATAAAATTCAAACTCTTTGTCATGACCTCTAATATTCAACCATGTTGGGCACCAACTGCCTCCAGGACTATACTTACCTCCCTTTCCCCCTAGTCCAACGTACTTACAATCCCTTCAACATATCAGACATGTTCTCATATCAGGATCTTTATTTATTTATTAAAGGATCTGCTCTTCCCTTTTGTTGGCATGTGTTTTTCCAGATCTTGTCATGGCCCACTCCCTAATTTTATTCAATTCTCAGCTCACATACCTGAAACAAGCCTTCCTCAACCCCTGAACTTCCTTACTTAAAACAGCTGTTCCAACCACTGACACTATCGCCTGACCCCACTTTTCCTATCACGGGCCCTCCTGTCCCCGCATAGTAAAGCCAGCGCTGTAAGTCCATCACCCACCTCATGCACAATGAAGCAACAGCTAGGAAAGCAGGGGTGCGGCCGTTTTCCCTTTTGACTCGCTATGTGCTCAAAATTCATTTGTTTGGTGAAGAAATAATAAATATTTGCTGCTACTTTATACATTAGGTTTTACAAATAATTTCTACTCAATATATGGATTTTTTTCCCCATATATTTCTCTTGCAATTATGTTACCTACATTTAGATGGCAAGGTTTTCTATTAATTTATTCAAAAAGCTTAAACTTGCTTTTCTCAGGGATAGTGAACACAAAAAAACAAGAATGTTATAAAATTTGGTTGTCTGCCTCTTGCACAAAATATTTATGCTTTCTAAATCTAATGAGATGAATTATTGATTAAATGCTGTCTTTGCTCCTCAAGTCTTAAAAATTCTTAATTTTTTTTTTCAGTTTCTCTCTTTGGTTTGTGAGTGCATTAAAGGGCATAGACTGTGAATTATTCATTCTTTTAGTCCCAGGGCCAGACTTAGAGCCTGGTGAATAGAAGGTTTATAATAGATGTTCCCTGAAAATGACAGAGGAATGATTCATGGAAATAAAGAATTTAAGTACAGATTTATGTCTTTCTTCTGTAAAAATTTCCAAGGTTTTCATAAAAGTTTGTGATTCCCTATCTTCTTAATTAGTTGTCTTTTGTGTCCCAAACTTGATATTAAATTCTCAAAACACTCCCAACCTGCACTTAAATCTATTTCTAATCAACCAACTTCCCCATTACTCACTGCAGATGGAGTGATATCTTAGAATGAATACACCTTCTGTAGAATCTATAAGACAGAAGTAATAGAGGTCCAGGACAGGTCCACAGGGATGAGGCACAATTCAAACCAAATGAGCAAGATCTGACCATCATGGTTCTTATTCCATCAAATATGGGCTCGATGGAATCACAGTAAAGAGAGAAACTTATATCTCTGCCTAACTGATGTTTATGCAACCCAGAAGATTCTGGCATGATGGTTTAGTAGGCAAGACAGCCTTTATTCCTTAAAATTAAATTTAAATAGTGCTTTATTTCTTCCTAGAGTGATAGTCACTGTAAAATGTTAAAATGATATTATTAATATCATAGTATTAATAGATATAGTATTAATCACTCTACCCCATGAAACAAAACCAGGATTTTGGTTACATGCTGCTGTATAACAAACCCCAAATGTAAGGGGCTTAAAATAATAGTAGTCATTTGATTGTTCTGTCTCAGGGTTCTAGGAGTTGACTGAAGGCAACCAGGCAATTTTCACTTAGAGCTGTGAAACGTGACGACATTTTTGCCATCAGTGTTGAGGCTAGGATCAGCTGGAGTCTCGCTCCCTCACATGGAGGGTGCCTGGCAGGGAGACTCAGAGGCTTGTTGGCTGGAACACCCTGGATACTTTGCTAGTCTCTCTCTGACTCTCTGTGGTCTCTCCAGCAGGACAACCTCAGAGTAGAAGGACTTCTTCCATGCTAATTCAGGCCCCAGAGGTGCAATCTTGAGACAGTGCTACAGGAAAGTATACAAGGTTTTCTAAGCGCCTCGGAGATCACACAGCACCACTCTGGGATCCTCTGTTGGTCAAAGGCAGCCCCCACAGTCCTCCAGGCTCAGGGGGAGGGCCTCAGACGCCACCTCTTGATGAGGAAGTAGCCAGTCCTTCAAGAGCACATGGGGCGGAAATGTTGTCACGTCCATTCTTGGAAAACATAACCTGCCACGGCCGCTGTTAATATTTCACTCACTATCCTCCCAGGCATCTCCTTCTGCATATTCTGTTTTACATACGTGGATTTTGATGATACATGCCTTATTTGTTCTTATTAGATCACTTGTCACATTGCAGGTTAGTAGCATGTCTTGTCACACAGTGAGTTAGCAGCAGACTTGGGCCAGATCCGAAGCCTCTTGAGGACAAATGTAAGTCTCATGCCGGTCCACGTGGAATAAAGAAAGCAGAGGTCAAGGGACGGTTACTGTTGGAGCTATGGGATAGGGTGGATTCTGAGGTACTGGAGGAAGGATGTTAAGAGGATGTTTGGTAACCCATAGAGAAGCAGGTGGGTTTTACACCCGTTTTTTAGCAATGGAGCTTGAAGGAATTTGTAACAACTGTCCTCAAAGATGCACTAGGTAAACTATAGGGACTACGTGCGCTTCTTATTGTCTAAGGCATGACAATTCTCACAGAATTCTCTGCTTGCATAGATTATAATCAGAATGTATGCTGCTGTTGTGAGTCACCATGGCATCAGGCACTTTGTTTCCAAGAAAGACCAGTGCTGTGTGGAAAAGCCCCAGCCCCGCAGTGAGTGGAACAGGAAGCAGATTTCTGAAAGTTCATCAAAGGTTAAACCATCACATCTACGCCAGGGAC
>SJYX01018600.1:131606-164970 GCA_006410675.1 Oreotragus oreotragus | reverse complement strand
CTCGGTTAAAAAGAGACTACAGAGGAGACATAAGCCGTGGAAGGAAGGCAGAGGCGAATACGGCATCTGAGACGCTTCCATCTTCTGAGGACTATGTTCTGAAGGGGGCGTTCCCAATCTGGGTTCAGCCCTGAGGATGTGGGTCTGGCAGGGAGCTGGCCAAGGATGAGAGCAGCGTGGACTGAGCAGGGCGGATGAGGACGTGCGGCTTCAGGAGTGACGGTGGCTCCTGCAGAACTTGAAGCAGCTGGTCCCCCCTTTCTTGGAAGAGCCCTCACTTCCTTCCTCCGTGTTCCGGACTCTCCTGCCTCCTGCCTCCGGGGCTGCTCCTCAGCGTCCTTTGCTGGCTCCGTATTTCTGAATATCAGAGTCATCCAGGACTTAGTCATAGGCCTTCCTCTCCCTCTAGGCCACTCCTTGGGTAATTTCTTCCCATCTCATGGCATTAAGTACTTGAGGTATTTGAATAAAATTGAAACTCTTTGTCATGACCTCTAATATTCAACCATGTTGGGCACCAACTGCCTCCAGGACTATACTTACCTCCCTTTCCCCCTAGTCCAACGTACTTACAATCCCTTCAACATATCAGACATGTTCTCATATCAGGATCTTTATTTATTTATTAAAGGATCTGCTCTTCCCTTTTGTTGGCATGTGTTTTTCCAGATCTTGTCATGGCCCACTCCCTAATTTTATTCAATTCTCAGCTCACATACCTGAAACAAGCCTTCCTCAACCCCTGAACTTCCTTACTTAAAACAGCTGTTCCAACCACTGACACTATCGCCTGACCCCACTTTTCCTATCACGGGCCCTCCTGTCCCCGCATAGTAAAGCCAGCGCTGTAAGTCCATCACCCACCTCATGCACAATGAAGCAACAGCTAGGAAAGCAGGGGTGCGGCCGTTTTCCCTTTTGACTCGCTATGTGCTCAAAATTCATTTGTTTGGTGAAGAAATAATAAATATTTGCTGCTACTTTATACATTAGGTTTTACAAATAATTTCTACTCAATATATGGATTTTTTTTCCCCATATATTTCTCTTGCAATTATGTTACCTACATTTAGATGGCAAGGTTTTCTATTAATTTATTCAAAAAGCTTAAACTTGCTTTTCTCAGGGATAGCAAACACAAAAGAACAAGAATGTTATAAAATTTGGTTGTCTGCCTCTTGCACAAAATATTTATGCTTTCTAAATCTAATGAGATGAATTATTGATTAAATGCTGTCTTTGCTCCTCAAGTCTTAAAAATCCTTAATTTTTTTTTCAGTTTCTCTCTTTGGTTTGTGAGTGCATTAAAGGCATAGGCTGTGAATTATTCATTCTTTTAGTCCCAGGGCCAGACTTAGAGCCTGGTGAATAGAAGATTTATAATAGATGTTCCCTGAAAATGACAGAGGAATGATTCATGGAAATAAAGAATTTAAGTACAGATTTATGTCTTTCTTCTGTAAAAATTTCCAAGGTTTTCATAAAAGTTTGTGATTCCCTATCTTCTTAATTAGTTGTCTTTTGTGTCCCAAACTTGATATTAAATTCTCAAAACACTCCCAACCTGCACTTAAATCTATTTCTAATCAACCAACTTCCCCATTACTCACTGCAGATGGAGTGATATCTTAGAATGAATACACCTTCTGTAGAATCTATAAGACAGAAGTAATAGAGGTCCAGGACAGGTCCACAGGGATGAGGCACAATTCAAACCAAATGAGCAAGATCTGACCATCATGGTTCTTATTCCATCAAATATGGGCTCGATGGAATCACAGTAAAGAGAGAAACTTATATCTCTGCCTAACTGATGTTTATGCAACCCAGAAGATTCTGGCATGATGGTTTAGTAGGCAAGACAGCCTTTATTCCTTAAAATTAAATTTAAATAGTGCTTTATTTCTTCCTAGAGTGATAGTCACTGTAAAATGTTAAAATGATATTATTAATATCATAGTATTAATAGATATAGTATTAATCACTCTACCCCATGAAACAAAACCAGGATTTTGGTTACATGCTGCTGTATAACAAACCCCAAACGTAAGGGGCTTAAAATAATAGTAGTCATTTGATTGTTCTGTCTCAGGGTTCTAGGAGTTGACTGAAGGCAACCAGGCAATTTTCACTTAGAGCTGTGAAACGTGACGACATTTTTGCCATCAGTGTTGAGGCTAGGATCAGCTGGAGTCTCGCTCCCTCACATGGAGGGTGCCTGGCAGGGAGACTCAGAGGCTTGTTGGCTGGAACACCCTGGATACTTTGCTAGTCNACTTAGAGCTGTGAAACGTGACGACATTTTTGCCATCAGTGTTGAGGCTAGGATCAGCTGGAGTCTCGCTCCCTCACATGGAGGGTGCCTGGCAGGGAGACTCAGAGGCTTGTTGGCTGGAACACCCTGGATACTTTGCTAGTCTCTCTCTGACTCTCTGTGGTCTCTCCAGCAGGACAACCTCAGAGTAGAAGGACTTCTTCCATGCTAATTCAGGCCCCAGAGGTGCATTCTTGAGACAGTGCTACAGGAAAGTATACAAGGTTTTCTAAGCGCCTCGGAGATCACACAGCACCACTCTGGGATCCTCTGTTGGTCAAAGGCAGCCCCCACAGTCCTCCAGGCTCAGGGGGAGGGCCTCAGACGCCACCTCTTGATGAGGAAGTAGCCAGTCCTTCAAGAGCACATGGGGCGGAAATGTTGTCACGTCCATTCTTGGAAAACATAACCTGCCACGGCCGCTGTTAATATTTCACTCACTATCCTCCCAGGCATCTCCTTCTGCATATTCTGTTTTACATACGTGGATTTTGATGATACATGCCTTATTTGTTCTTATTAGATCACTTGTCACATTGCAGGTTAGTAGCATGTCTTGTCACACAGTGAGTTAGCAGCAGACTTGGGCCAGATCCGAAGCCTCTTGAGGACAAATGTAAGTCTCATGCCGGTCCACGTGGAATAAAGAAAGCAGAGGTCAAGGGACGGTTACTGTTGGAGCTATGGGATAGGGTGGATTCTGAGGTACTCGAGGAAGGATGTTAAGAGGATGTTTGGTAACCCATAGAGAAGCAGGTGGGTTTTACACCCGTTTTTTAGCAATGGAGCTTGAAGGAATTTGTAACAACTGTCCTCAAAGATGCACTAGGTAAACTATAGGGACTACGTGCGCTTCTTATTGTCTAAGGCATGACAATTCTCACAGAATTCTCTGCTTGCATAGATTATAATCAGAATGTATGCTGCTGTTGTGAGTCACCATGGCATCAGGCACTTTGTTTCCAAGAAAGACCAGTGCTGTGTGGAAAAGCCCCAGCCCCGCAGTGAGTGGAACAGGAAGCAGATTTCTGAAAGTTCATCAAAGGTTAAACCATCACATCTACGCCAGGGACNTGCATAGATTATAATCAGAATGTATGCTGCTGTTGTGAGTCACCATGGCATCAGGCACTTTGTTTCCAAGAAAGACCAGTGCTGTGTGGAAAAGCCCCAGCCCCGCAGTGAGTGGAACAGGAAGCAGATTTCTGAAAGTTCATCAAAGGTTAAACCATCACATCTACGCCAGGGACCCTGAGCAGAATCACCCACTGTGCAGTGCGGACAAAGGAATTCGGCTGCTCAGGGCACCACAAGGAGAGCCCCTTCCCATGGAGGCGTCTCCTCGGGCCGTTTCTTGTCCCTGCTCCTCAGGCTGTAGATGAAGGGGCTCATCAGCAGCGCCCCGATGCTGTCTGTGTTGTAGGGTCAGAGGAAGGGGGACGCAGACCCCCGCGATGGTCCCGTAGAGGAGGGACAGCGGCGGGCGCGCCGCAGGTGCGGGAGGCTTCCCACCGCCCCTCTGCGGGCGAGTCCCAGCGCAGCGCTNCCAAAAGAAAAATAAATCAGACTCATGTAGCATATGCATTAGACACTTTTAATCTCTTTCTACATTTGAATGAAAAAAGGACATATTTTTATAATGTATAATTGCTTGAAATGGAAAGATTATGGACAAACTTACATGTAAAACAACTGAAAAAGTAGAGAGTAAAAATCATATTTTAAAACATCTACAAGAATGAATGCTAGAAAGGGTGTGGAGAAAATGGACCCCTCCAACACTGTTGGTGGAAATGTAAATTGGTATAGACACTATGGAGCACAGTATGGAGGTAAATTTAGAGACTAACAGTAAAGCTAGCATACGATCCAGCAATCTTACTCTTGGGCATGTAACTGGAGAAACCGTAATTCGAAAGGATACATGCACCCCAGTGTTCACTGTAGCACTATTTACAATAGCCTGACTGACCGTCTTCACTTTCACTTTTCACTTTCATGCATTGGAGAAGGCAATGGCAACCCACTCCAGTGTCCTTGCCTGGAGAATCCCAGGGATGGGGGAGCCTGGTGGGCTGCCATCTATGGGGTTGCACAAAGTCAGACATGACTGAAGCAACTTAGCAGCAGCAGTACTATTTACAGTTTACGTGGAAGCTACCTAAACGTCTATTGATAGAAGAATGAATAAAGAAGATGTGGTACATATATACCATGGAGTACTACTCAGTCATAAAGAAAGAATGCCATAAGGCCGTTTGCAGCAACATGGATGAACATAGAGATTGTCATACTGAGTGAAGTCAGACAGAAAAAGACAAATATCATATGATATCATTTATGTGAAATCCAAAGAAATAGTACAAATGAAGCCATTTACAAGACAGAAGTTGAGTTACAGATCAAGGAAACAAACCCATGGTTACCAACAGGGAAAGGGAGAAGAGGGATAAACTGGGAGATTGAAATGGACATATACACACTACTTTCTATAGAATAAAATAGATACAGATAGAATAGGTAACTAATAAGAACTTACTGAATAGCACAGGGAACTCTGTATTCAGTACTGTGTAATGACTTGTATGGAAATAGAATCTAAAAAAGAGTGGATATATGTATAACGGACTCACCTTGCTATACAGCACAAACTAACACAGCATTGTAAATCAACTATACACCATTTAAAACTAATTTTAAAATTATGCTGATAAGAAAAATCATATTTAAAAAATCAATTGGAAAAACCCATTAATAAAAATATCCTATCAAAGCAATGAGTTTCAGATCTAATGAATTCCTTACCACACAGATATTCCAAGTGCAGTGTTAGTATGTTTCTTTTTTTAATGCTGATGTTTCACTCAGGTTGATTTTTCTAGAATTGAGTGCAGTTAAAACCTAGCTTTCCAATGCCAACCAATTAGGGATACAGTTTGTTGGATTTTCATCATGCAGAAAGATAATATGAAATAGAAAAAGCTCTAAGGTAGACATGTTCTAGGTTCTGGTACTTATAGGCTCTACAAAAGTAACTGTAACACAATGTATTTGAAGATTTCAATTTTAACATCTGTTAAATGGAAATAATATGTGCTTCTTTACTTTAAGCTTCCTATAAATGTAAAATAAAATAAACTCCATAGTGCTTGGTAAACCGTAAACACCAGTTTAGAATTCTATTAATATTTTTCCCAATGTTTCTGTGCATATCTATAATTATTCTTTTAATAATAATGATTATTGTTGAAGTTCTAGAAAACAAAAATTCTAGCTGTTCTTTTATGATGGCATTCTGAATGGAATGTATACTAATGCTCAAAAAATAATGAAATCAAATAGTTATTTGCTTTCTCAGTTTTTATTTGGGAATCTGTATACCATAAACTGTTTGAAAAACTGCTTTTAAAGCAGTCTATGAGCCCTTTATACTGTTTGGCTCTTGTGATTTAGAGGAATCCCTTGGTAAATCCTTTGAATGTGAATTATTATAATTCTATTATCTAAAATTTATATTAATTCTAATATTTTTAATGTATATTCAGAGATGGTCTGTATACATTTTTTAAAAAGACCCATAACTACTTTGAGCATTAAAATATTTCTATTATTTTTCAAAAACAAGATAAAAATCAAATTAATAAACCTTTTTCCTTTCACCATTCTGGCAGGCTACTTATGTGAACTGAAATACGGATAAGGAAGCATATCTGGTTCTAATTTCTGAACTCAACACCAGATGTTTTCAAGGTTCGCTTTTTTTTTAAAAATTAACTTTCATGAAGCCATCTCAGCCCAAGGGGTGGGGGTGGGAGGGAAATCACTGAAGATTGAAAATTTGAATTTATATTTTACTATTAAACCATACTTATGAGGAACATCTCTAGTGCATCATCCAAATGACCAAAGAGACCCTTTCAGTATAAATATATTATATACACTGTTCATATACTGTCAAATCTTTTAAAATAGGATGTGCAGTTTTTCTGAAATAGAAACACCATGTTCCTTATAAAGCCCCTCACACACTGCAGGAGGAGAGAGAGAAGACCTTGGGAAAAGTTTACATCCCAGGAGCCTTGTAAGACAGTCAGTTTTGTGATCCTTGTTTGCTCTTCCCAGGAGGCACAGTGGTAAAGAACCTGCCCCCAGTATAGGAGATGCAGAAGATGTGGGTTCTATCCTTAGGTCGGGAAGATCTCCTGGAGTAGGAAATGGGAACGCACTCCTGTATTCTTTACCTGGAAAACTCCATAGAGGAGTCTGGTGGGCTACAGTCCTTGGGGTCCAAAGAATCGGACACAACTGAACCTGCACACACTTGCTCTACAAATTTGTGCTGTGGAGTCAACGTGAGTCATGTGTTAACTGCTNAAAATCAATTGGAAAAACCCATTAATAAAAATATCCTATCAAAGCAATGAGTTTCAGATCTAATGAATTCCTTACCACACAGATATTCCAAGTGCAGTGTTAGTATGTTTCTTTTTTTAATGCTGATGTTTCACTCAGGTTGATTTTTCTAGAATTGAGTGCAGTTAAAACCTAGCTTTCCAATGCCAACCAATTAGGGATACAGTTTGTTGGATTTTCATCATGCAGAAAGATAATACGAAATAGAAAAAGCTCTAAGGTAGACATGTTCTAGGTTCTGGTACTTATAGGCTCTACAAAAGTAACTGTAACACAATGTATTTGAAGATTTCAATTTTAACATCTGTTAAATGGAAATAATATGTGCTTCTTTACTTTAAGCTTCCTATAAATGTAAAATAAAATAAACTCCATAGTGCTTGGTAAACCGTAAACACCAGTTTAGAATTCTATTAATATTTTTCCCAATGTTTCTGTGCATATCTATAATTATTCTTTTAATAATAATGATTATTGTTGAAGTTCTAGAAAACAAAAATTCTAGCTGTTCTTTTATGATGGCATTCTGAATGGAATGTATACTAATGCTCAAAAAATAATGAAATCAAATAGTTATTTGCTTTCTCAGTTTTTATTTGGGAATCTGTATACCATAAACTGTTTGAAAAACTGCTTTTAAAGCAGTCTATGAGCGCTTTATACTGTTTGGCTCTTGTGATTTAGAGGAATCCCTTGGTAAATCCTTTGAATGTGAATTATTATAATTCTATTATCTAAAATTTATATTAATTCTAATATTTTTAATGTATATTCAGAGATGGTCTGTATACATTTTTTAAAAAGACCCATAACTACTTTGAGCATTAAAATATTTCTATTATTTTTCAAAAACAAGATAAAAATCAAATTAATAAACCTTTTTCCTTTCACCATTCTGGCAGGCTACTTATGTGAACTGAAATACGGATAAGGAAGCATATCTGGTTCTAATTTCTGAACTCAACACCAGATGTTTTCAAGGTTCGCTTTTTTTTTAAAAATTAACTTTCATGAAGCCATCTCAGCCCAAGGGGTGGGGGTGGGAGGGAAATCACTGAAGATTGAAAATTTGAATTTATATTTTACTATTAAACCATACTTATGAGGAACATCTCTAGTGCATCATCCAAATGACCAAAGAGACCCTTTCAGTATAAATATATTATATACACTGTTCATATACTGTCAAATCTTTTAAAATAGGATGTGCAGTTTTTCTGAAATAGAAACACCATGTTCCTTATAAAGCCCCTCACACACTGCAGGAGGAGAGAGAGAAGACCTTGGGAAAAGTTTACATCCCAGGAGCCTTGTAAGACAGTCAGTTTTGTGATCCTTGTTTGCTCTTCCCAGGAGGCACAGTGGTAAAGAACCTGCCCCCAGTATAGGAGATGCAGAAGATGTGGGTTCTATCCTTAGGTCGGGAAGATCTCCTGGAGTAGGAAATGGGAACGCACTCCTGTATTCTTTACCTGGAAAACTCCATAGAGGAGTCTGGTGGGCTACAGTCCTTGGGGTCCAAAGAATCGGACACAACTGAACCTGCACACACTTGCTCTACAAATTTGTGCTGTGGAGTCAACGTGAGTCATGTGTTAACTGCTGAGCATGGGAAAACTCTAGCCACTTATGAAATTAAAACATATTTACCTTCTAAACAATCATTTCCAAGTTGTTGCCCAAAGTTCATTTTCAGGCTCCTTGTGGTTGGAAAGAAATGTAATTTTTGACAACTTCAGGTAAGCTATTAACTAAATAGAATAACCAAATGTTGAAATGACTATAGTTATTAATACCTGGGCTTCCCTAGCAGCTCAGACAGTAAAGAATCTGCCTGTAACACAGGAGATACAGGTTCAATCCCTGAGTCGGGAAGATCCCCTTAAGAAGGAAATGGCAACCCACTCCAGTATTTTTGCCCGGCAAATCCCATGGACAGAGGAACCTGGTGGGCTACAGTCCATGGGGCCACAAAGAGTCAGACACAACTAAGCGATTAACAGTTTCACTTTCACTTGTAGTTACTTATATGTGTTGCTTTTTCCTTAAAATAAGTACTATGGATATATATATTTATCTGTTTTTATTAATATTGCATTTAGTGAGTTTTCCCTTCTTTGAATATACTAAAGGGAGATTAGAATTGCGAATGGGGTTGTGTCTCAACTAAAAGAGCATCTACTAACATTAATTCAACAAGTAAGTATTGAGGGCACTCTGGAAATGGAGACCTAAGATGCATATGTATAAAGCCGAATCTGTAAATAAAGAGAAATGGGCATGAGGAAACTACAGTCTTGTATCATAAGAACTCAGAGTACTGGTAGACTTTCATTCAGTCTTCATTTATTCAACAGTGTTTATAGGTCACCTGCTGTATTCTGGGCTTCAGAGATACCATGGGGAAAGCTGAGAGACAGCTACAGGCCTTTCTTCATGGAGCTTACATTTACAGATGTCCAGGAGACATTCTCACCCAGATACATATCAAAAACAATGCATGTAAAATTGAGCTAATTATTTCTACTCTGAAGTCAGCTTTTCCTTCTGGTAGCCTCATTTCTGTTAATGGTACTTCTATTCCTTCAGTTCCTAGGGCCTCAGACATCAAAATGCTATGTCTTTTACTTTGCCTCTCATAATGGTATTGTTTGCATTCCAAATACCTTGCCATCTTTTCTTTTCTATCTCCCCTCTTCCCTTTTACTCCTCACTATCCTTAACCTGGCATATTGCAAAATCTACTATCAGATTTCACTTGTCTTCATTATTTTTCCTCTCTCATTTATGTGGATAAAGCTGCTAAATAATTCTTCCTAAAGAAGAATACTAATCACATCACTGCCTTGTTCAGGAGCCCTCAATGTCCCCCTAATCTTTGTCTAATTAAGCAAAATCTCCCAGTCTGTTATTTATAACTACCATAATAGCCCCAATCCCACTAACCAATGAATATAAATAATATTTATGTCCAAATTATAATGGTGCTGAGCTACCCCCTGCAGACAATGTTCCTTAACCTTCTGGTTCTGATTACCTAACTGCGCTTAGAATTTAAAAAAAGAAAAAAAAGAGGAAGAAAAAAAAGCTGTTTTCAGCTTGTGTACTGGGTTTTCCTGAAGATTGTTGTCTTCCTTTATATTCCAATAACAATGGCACAGGCCCTCTTCTGCCTCTCTGATTATGTACTCTTTTGTCAATTTTCCATTCTAGATGGTGAGAATCTAAAGAATGGAACTGACAAGGCAGGGCCCTCCTCTGTGGGTGGAGGACATAAAAAAGTAAGATTCCTCTTGAGCCAGTCAGTGGATGGGGAAGGCTGGCAATAGTCATATGTTAATAATTTTGGTCCCAATCACACCCATTTGCCAGCTGTAGTCAACACTTGGCATCTTCCAACTTCTTCCTTTCTGCTTTCCTCTTGTCAACGCCTGCTGCATAAAAAACTCATTGAAGGAGCCTGACTGCTGCTTCATCATGAGAACATCCACACTGGTGCCAAGAGCTGGCTCCCAAGGCTGACTCTTGTACCTCACTCTCCAGATGAATGGGACCATGGGCTCTCCGCCCCCAACACATCTGATTTCTTGTCTCCGTGACTTCCCTCTTTCTGTATGATACCTCCTCATTTCTGCTTGTTGTAGTCCTGTCACTTAAGTTCCATATCGCATGCCAGCTACTCTCTGAAGCTTTTTCCAATTTCTTTACCATCAGGACAACCTTACTCTATGCCAAAGAAACATTCCCAACTCCCAGGAATAATCTGCATAAGTCAAGATAAATTTCCCCATATAAATCAAAAAGAGTGACAAGCACGTCTATTTATCAGCTAGCCTGTGGGGGCTGCCACATGATAACAGCATAAAGAGAATTTATAATTTAATTTATCCTCATACTCCACATGATAACAGCATAAAGAGAATTCTTAATTTAATTTATCCTCATACTTTGAAAATATGTAATTCCTGATAAATGTTAAACATTTTGAGAGATGTACATTATTTTGAAATCTTTGCATAAAAGGACACTTGACATTAATGAACCTATCTTCAGGGCAGCAGTGGAGATGCAGATATAGAGAACATGTTTGGACACAGTGAGGGAGGGAGAAGGTGGAATGATTTGAGAGGGTAAACATATGCATTATCATATGCAAAACAGATAGCTGCTGGGAATTTGCTGTATAACACAGGGAACTCAAAGCCAGTGCTTTGTGACAACCTAGAGGGGTGGGATGTGGAGGGAGGTGGGAGGGAGATTTGAGAGGGGTGGGACACATGTATACCCATGGCTGATTCATGCTGATGTAGGCAGAAACCATTACAATCTTGTAGAGTAATTCTCCTCCAATTAAAAATAAAATAGTTTTTTAAAAAAGATACCTGATATGCCTCTATTTGTCCATAACTATCTCAGCTAAAATCCAACTGAAGAATATTCAGGATTATAGGCATAAAAGGTAAGTCTGTATAATATCAGAATATTCAATTAAAAAAAAAAGATTCATATGAATCCAGGGCAAACAGCAGTGAGTACTGTCCTTCAGGAGATAATTTTCTATAGATGAGACTAACCTCACAGTATGGTATTTTAAAAAGTCTGGAAAAACTGTATGTATGCAACCATACTCCATTTGAAGCCTATTTTCCCCTTGAGGTATTAATACAATTTGACTCAAAGTTCCTAAAATTTAACGTTTATCTCCTCTTTGTTTGCCTATTTCACTTCTCTGTTAAAATGTGTAGCCCCAGCTGCCCCAGTGAATAAATTTACTGATTGATCTATGTGAAGTGAAGCAGGTTGAAGTTCTGCACCTCTATGGGAGATATTAGGGGGATGGGGTCTCACTGTGTAGTAGCAGCCTTTTGTCAGCACTCTTTTTTTTTTTTCTCCTCTCCTCTCATTTTCCTTTAATTTCCACTCCTGTCCATTCTTCTCTGTTATAACCAGGAAATTCTTCCACTTTGTCCAGCAGAACAGTTTAAAGAACAGCCTACTTGTATCTTTAATCTCAAGTATTTATGAATTTTTTTTCTGAAGCATGTCAGTGTCTTCCCTGCAAATAATTCTAGTCAACACATTTTCCCCCCATATTTTCTTTTACTAAGACAGACTAGAAATCAGAACTTCGATCACACTAATGGATGGAATGAACATACATTATATGTGATGACATAAAGACAGAGTCGTTTTATTTTGGGGATTTGTTGTAGGAGTAGATTGTGTCTGTTGGGCTTGATTGTGTGGTGCCTAATCTAGTATCAACAAATGCAGGTTTGGTTTTTTCCTTTATAATTTAAGTTTTAAATTGAGGTGGGTTGTGAAGATACCCTGGAGGAGGATATGGAAACCCTCTCCAGTATTCTTTCCTGGGAAATCCCATGGACAGAGAAGCTTAGCGGGCTACAGTCTATAGGGTCACAAAGAATTGGACATGACTTGAGACTTAGCTTAAATGCATAGTTAATTTATAAGGTATGTTTGTTTCAAGTGTACAACAAAGTGATTTAGTTATACATATCCATGTATTTATCCTTTTTCAGATTCTTTTCCATTATAGGTTATTGCAAGATATTGAGTATAGCACAGGGAACTATACCCAATATCTTGTAATAGTAGGTCCTTATTGCTTGCCTATCTTATACAGAATAATGTGTATATTAGTCCCAAATTCCTAATTTAGCTCCCCCTGCCCTATCCCCTTTGGTAACTATAAGTCTGTTTTTTATGTCTGTGAGTCTATTTCTGTTTTGTAAATAAGTTTATTTGCATGCTACTGGTAGAAGTTAACAATAACTTAGATATCAGACAATTACAGCAGTTACTTCTGTGAGTGTGGCTCACACTCTAGAGATGGTCCACTGCAATGACCAGGTAAGTCTGTTTCATAGGATGCATTTTAAAACATGAGGGAAATACATGTTAAACATTTTCAGAAGAGAGAGTGAATAATTCAAAAGTACTTAGATTACCTCCCTAGGTTGATATAAAAATATTATTTATCACTATTTTCTTAGTAAAACTGTAGGGAAACAGATCTATTGGCAAGTTCTTCCCCTGAAAGGAAAGGCTAGAGGTGTTATGTGTCCAATATGCCAAAGAATTTCAAAGACTCCCATATATACTGCCAACACTTTGAGGAGAAATGGCTCTAAAATGGTATCCAATTACTGTTTAATAAGTAAGGTTTTCTAATTACATTTCAGAATTGGAAAAGAAAATTCTTCTGAGTCTAAACTTTATGTCATTCTTTAAAAATCAAGAAAAGTGAGGCATTATAGAGAGAGAAAAAAAAGGGGGGGTCTCCATAGATTTCAAGAAATTTAAAATTTCTGTCTTTATTGAATGTTTATCTTTAAGAATTTACCAAGAAAGAACACACCAAGTTTATTAGTGGTGCCATAGAAAGAAGACACTGTATTAACTTTGAAGGCATGAAATAAATAAAATAATGGCACTTTTCTACTTTGAACAAATGACTTGTTATCTTTGTGGCAAGAGTACGTTCATGAATAGATAAACAAATCTGATATAAACAGTAAGAAGCCTTTTGAAGTGATTATTTTTGGAGCGCTTATTGATCCAAATGCTATCTGCTTACTGAGGCTATCTTACCTAATGTCTCTAATACTCCATTCTTCCACAGGAGTCTTGTAGCTGAGGCTTTCTGAGGCTCTCTGCCTGTGGGAAGACTTGGGTTGGTGCTGTTTCCCAGGACATTTTTCTTTGTTTACACATTTGTTTTGACTTGAAAAACCTACAGTTTGGAATTTAGCCCTGAGCTTATAGGCTGAACACATCTGTTTACTTCTGTCTCATTCTTAGTGTTTGCACCTAACTTCTGCTTTAAGAACAAGGAAACGACTTTCACAGAGAAGCAGAGATTCAAAGAGCATGGAGATATATAATAAATTGCAACAGATTAAAGTCAGGAGATCAAAAAGACTGTTCTTCTAATTTCCTCATGGACTGCCTTCACACTGTTTTCTCAGCTTTGCTGAAATCACCATGGCATCTATAATTTTTATTCACCAAAGTGAAATTAACATATTATTGTGATCTCTGAGACCTCTAGTTCCTTTCCTTAAGATGAATTAGGCTGTACATTTCCTAATATTTATATTACATTGATCCTTTGAGAAGGGCAAACTTGTATTTACACCTACTTAATCAAATAGCCTGGCTTCCCAGGTGGTTCAAGCGGTAAAGAATCTGCCTGCCAATGCAGGAGATGCAGGTTTGATCCCTGGGTCAGGAAGATCTCCTGCAGGAGGAAATGGCAACCCAACTCAGTATTCTTGCCTGAAAAAGACAATGGACAAAGGAGCCTGGCAGGCTACAGTCCATGGGATCGCAAAGAGTAGGACACAAGTGAGCCACTGAACAGGCATACAATTAGATAACCTAAAATATTATCAGTCACTGTGTTTTCCTTAGACAGTCAGACTGTGAGTGGCACTTATTAATTTAAAAATTGTCAAATGAAAACAACCCAATACACCATATGTACACATTTATGGGCATGTAGGCATGTATGTTTAAACAGATGCATTTGATTTTAGCAGTGCCTATGTTATTGTTTATCTTTGCAAGAAACAGAATTCACTGGGAGCAACTGAGTGTCTGCATGCTGTGCCCTGTTTGTAAGGCAATTATTAATCTGTGTGAGAATGTAGCAGATTCTAGGTTTGCCTTTACTTCTTAATGAAGAGGNTAGATGAAGGGGTTCATCAGCAGCGCCCCGATGCTGTCTGTGTTGTAGGGTCAGAGGAAGGGGGACGCAGACCCCCGCGATGGTCCCGTAGAGGAGGGACAGCGGCGGGCGCGCCGCAGGTGCGGGAGGCTTCCCACCGCCCCTCTGCGGGCGAGTCCCAGCGCAGCGCTGCCCACGCGGGCCTGGGAGGCGCGGGCGAGCCACGGAGCCGCGCGGGGCCCCGCGCCACCGGACCGGGCCAGGGGCCGGGCCGTGCGTCAGGGCGACGGCACGTCTGGGGCCCGGGGCGGCGCGCAGCCCAGGCAGGGCCGGGCCCCCCGACGCCCGGGGGTTCGGAGGCGGCCGGTCGCCACAGAGCGGTCACAGCCGTGACCCCCGAGAGGAGGCGGTCAGTGACCGCAAAGACGGTGGAAAACGCATCTGCGTGACGCAGCTCTCACAGGAGGTGGAGGGACTCGGAATATTCACCAGCATTCTGGGGACCGAGGTGGAAATGGAGGAAACATCAGCAAAGGCCGGGTCGGCGAGGACGAGGTACGCGGGGTGTGAAGCTAAGGGTCCAAGCCGAAGGCCAGAACGACGAGCCCGTCCCCAGCCCGGCGGCCAGTGCAGAGCCGGGAGGAGCGCAGAGGCGCTCCTGCTGCCCAGGCTGGGGGCGAGTCCCAGGGGGAGGAATTCGCAGATGCTCCTGTGGTTTCCTTGATGCATATGTCTGCTGATGTGGAGAAAGGAACGCAAAGTCTTCACCCCCACCAGGAAACCCAACGTGTACTGTTCAACTGGGGTCCCGGCAGGGAGGTGGGCACTCCCTCTAGGCGGAAGGGGATTGAAGGACGGAAAGAGGTTACTTAACAAGGGAACTATTTTAGCCGTGCAGAGGCTCAGGAAATGCCTTAGAAAGAAAAGACAGGAGCATGATAGATACTTCCTGATGAATAGGTTTTAAGCTCTAACTTGGTTCTGAATGTGATTTTTACAGTTGGCTCCAAATTAGTAACCAGCCCTGAACTGACAATATATGAGGTATGTTCCATTCTCTAAAGATTTTAGATAGCTCTGAAGGAATTACTTAAAAATGCACTAACCGGTCCCAAGACCTTTCCCACCATTCACCTGCATCCTTCTGAAGAGTCATTAGAGTGAAGAGTTTGGGGACCAGCCAACTGAGGGTTAGGTGTGCTCTTGAGAATACACTTTAATGTGGGTTCTCATTCCCGCTCAAATTCAAGGGACAACCCCAAAAGAACTGTTCTTGGAGAATGTGTACAAGAAAGGGAGACCAGAAATTTACTTCATTTATGGTTAGATGTTAAGTGAATGGAAAAGGTTTAGGGGACACGTAAGAACCTAAAGTCTTGTATTTTCCTCTCTGTCAGAAGATGGGAGCTCAGAGCATCAGCTCAGGACTGATACGGCAGGACCATCCTATATCCTCACACGGACACAGCGTGAGTTGCCCACAGGCCAAGTGGTGGCTGCAGGAGGTCCTTGAGCTCAAGCCTCCTTGGTGGGACTTCAACCAGGAAGAAGCCTTTTGGGGTAGAGGAGGTTATGGAATAAGGGATCAGGGAGGGGCTGTCTTAGGAAACGGCAGTCATAGAGAGATCAGGGAGAAAGCTCATCACCCTTATAAAGGAAATGCTTTGTGGACCAGTCCCTGAAAGGCCTCTGAAGAATCCCTCGTGTTCTTACGATGGAGCAGGCTTGCCACCCACAACTCACCGCCCCCTAGTATTCCACGGCAGCAGACAGAAGATGCCCCCCTTGCCACTGCCAGCCTTCTCCTTGCGGCTCCCTGCGACACACCCCCACGCTGCAGAGCAGACTCAGCTCAGANAGCAGGCTTGCCACCCACAACTCACCGCCCCCTAGTATTCCACGGCAGCAGACAGAAGATGCCCCCCTTGCCACTGCCAGCCTTCTCCTTGCGGCTCCCTGCGACACACCCCCACGCTGCAGAGCAGACTCAGCTCAGAAGGGAGGGCGCAGGCTGCGAAAGACGCAAAATTGAAGTTTAATTGGGCCGGGCTTTTGGCCACCAGGAAGTGAGCGGCTCCCTGCGACACACCCCCACGCTGCAGAGCAGGTTCAGCTCAGAAGGGAGGGTGCAGGCTGCGAAGGACGCGAAACTGAAGTTTAATTGGGCCGGGCTTTTGGCCACCTGGAAGTGAGCCTTTAGTGCCAAAGTAAAACTTATTTTTAAAACCTAAAAGTGGTCAGAAAATGATAAGAACCTCCCAAGGTATTACCTGGGGCAGGGGTATTGGACTGAGTATGGTTTTCCTGGTGACTATTGGGAAGAACACTGGCTTGAGAGGCAAGAGGTCGGGTCTCATCCTTCTGCTCTCACAGTATTGTCTCCCTCTCATTTTTTCTCTCTCTTCTATTATCTCCAAAATCTTCATCCCTCAAAGATTAGAGAGAGAGCCAAGTCTCCATGTAGGTTTTCTTTCCATGAAGGCGTCAGAAGAAAATCAATTCTCAACCCCAGGATTCTGGAAAACTGAAGGCAGTGAAAACTGGAGTAGGAGGTCTGGGGTCTCTTTGCCCTGATGAAGGGTGGCTTACAGACTCAGAGAGAGAGAAGCTTAGAGTGGAGATGCCAAGGCAAGAGTAAAGAGAGAGAAAGAACCAAGCAGGCCAGACACAGGCCAGACATCTAACCTCAGGGCCAGACACGGAGCAGCCTTAGAGGGTCCTGTGAGGGTTAAGCCCTGGACTGGTTTGGGATCGACTAGCATGAGCAAGTGTGTATTTTGAGTGACAATCTCACCGTCCTGCCCTACCTGTCCTGCCCCCAGAAGTCCTGCAAAAATCTCCCCAAGTCCCTGGGGCCCCTGCCTAACTAGCTGGGAGCCGCGATGCTACAGTCTAAACGGGCTCACCTCTGAAAGATGCTAGGACCTCAGGAAGTCACTGGGCTCTAGACTCAGTAGGGTAGCTTGATGACAGGGCTGCAGAGGGGGACAGAGAGCAGGTCCCATGTACTTCTCAGAACCAGGCTCTTTCCCCAAAGGCAGAGCTGATAAAGTCACAGTGCCGGGCTCACATGGGACGGTCAGCTACTTCTAGATCCCTGGGGACAGTGTCCCTGAAGGGTTTTCCTCAGGACAGATGGTTGTTTCACATCCCAGGCTCAGTGAGGTATACGGGGAGTAGACGGGCTGCTCAGCTTTTTTGTTTGCCTTCAGATGCCTCTTCCCACCTGTGATTCCATGTTTGTAACTTAGTGGCTTATTACCTTTGGTAGCAAGTGAATTGTTTGCTGCATGTCTTATGTTCCTAGTGAGATAGATGGTAAGAATTTTGAGAGTTCCTTCTCTGCTTTCTCGCTAGTGCCAAGTAGAGGGAAAACAGTAAACACCTCAAGAGCCAGCTGTAACTCCTGCACTAGGCATTATGACTCCAAAGAGACGCCATCTCTCGTGGAAGGGGGTAGGCTACAGTCTCCTTCCCACTTGAATGAATGTCAGTGTTGGACAGGAATCTAGGGACCCAGTGATTTGGCCCTCGGGGCTCGTAGTTGCAAACTAAAGAAATAAACTCTGAGTTTTTAATGTTGAAAGGAAACATATTGCAATGATATTCGGTTGTTCACAGATACACTGGGAAGGCTGGAAATATAGACCGTGAAATAGACAGGAAAAAGGAAGGCTGTGTATACAGTAAAAGTGAAAGTTGCTCAGTTGCGTCCGGCTTTTTGCGACCCCATGGAATGTAACCCACCAGGCTACTCCATCCATGGAATTCTCCAGGGAAGAATACTGGAGTAGGGAACTGCCACTCCCTTCTCCAGGGCATCTTCCAGACCCAGGGATTGAACCTGGGTCTCCTGCATTGCAGGCAGATGTTTTACCGTCTGAGCCACCAGGGAAGCTCATATAGCCAGAAAGACCACCAAAATTAGTAGACCCCTACTTCTAATCACTGCATGTGCTTCATAATCTAGTTCAGTTACTTCTCACCCAAACCAGGAACAGTCATCTCCTCCTCAACAGGAATCAGTGTAAGCTATGGACTAACTGTATAGATATTTGTGACTAATATTTAAAATAACTGAGTAATGGAGAAAAAAAAGGCAAATTATTCTATCTGTTTGGTCATGACTAGGAAAAAAATGTGTGTGGAGCCAGAATCCTTATTTCCTTAAGGTGACCATGAGGCATATATTTGAGTTCCTTCTCCTGCTACTGCCATGGTCTGAACATTTGTGTACCCTTTAAATTAATATGCTGAAACATGACCCCAGGTGATGGCCTTAGGAGCTATAGTCTTGAGGCCATGGGGACGGAGCCCTCAGGAATGGGATTGGCATCCTTACAAGTGAGGTCTGAAAAAGCTCCCTTTCCCCTTCCACTTTGTGAGGATGCAATGAGAAAAATGGTCCATAAACCTGGAGGCAGACTCTCACCGGACACTGAATTGCTTGAGTCTTGGTCTTGGACTTCTAGCCTCCAGGACTGTAAGCAATAAATTTCTGTTGTTTATAAGCCACCCAATTTATGGTATTTTGTTATAGCAGCCCAGAGGGACTGTGATAACTATTATCTCATCACAGGTCTTCTGATTTCTAGAGCCTGAAGGAAGAATTTAAGTCTTGATATTCTATTGGGCAGATGAAATCCCAGGGGTTTAAGGAGGAAGACAACAGAGGGAGCAGAGGCCAGGCTAGATGCAACACAGTGCTATGAAAGGCACTGTTGCCAGGGAGATTGCTCACAGGGAGCATGGTCTCCTTAGATATGTGTAATCAACATACTCTTCTGGAAGGAGAAATCACAGCTGGGATCAGTCCAGGGAGAGGAGAAATGGATACTTGTATGCCCTGTTCCTTTTCGTCTCTTGCTTCCCATCAGCCAGCGTCCATCCCATGGGGGCCTGACACTCTCAAACTTGCAAGTTGCAGCATCTGTCCCCTTGGTGGCCACACAGGAAGTCAAGAATCATATTGCACGAGGAGACTGTTGGAGTCCAGAAGCTGAGGGAAACTCTGCATGAGCATGCTGGGCATATAGGTTTAATGTGGGTGTCAGCCAGCGAGAGAGCTTGGAAAGAGACGGCAGAGTTCCACAGGGGAACGACGTCATTAGAAAGAAGAAGGCAATGCAAGGCTTGTGTCCAACACCATCCAACTCTTGTGCTGCTCATATCTGTCCACATCCTCTCATGATCTCTAGCTCTCTAGTATACTTCTGGCCACTCAATGAACATCCTCTGAGAAGGGAAGCTCAAGCCCGATTAGAGCAAGGCTTTGCGTTCCTTTGTCCGTTATTGCCCGGGCACGTCTTTAAGGAGCCTTTAGAGAGCCTTTAGTTTCACTTCGGGGAGGGCAATGGCACCCCACCCCAGTACTCTTGCCTGGGGAATCCAATGGACGGAGTAGCCTGGTGGGCTGCAGTCCATGGGGTCACTAACAGTCGGACAGACTGAGCGACTTCACTTTCACTTTTCTCTTTCATGCATTGGAGAAGGAAATGGCACCCCACTCCAGTATTCTTGCCTGGAGAATCTCAGGGATAGGGGAGCCTGGTGGGCTGCCGTCTATGGGGTCACACAGAGTCGGACACGACTGAAGTGACTTAGCAGCAGCAGTTAGTTTCACTTCTTGCCATCTCCTGTGAAGTCAGACATGATGACATAAGCTTTTGTCAGACAGGGTTGAGTTTGGAAAGGCACAAACCATTAAAATGTCTGATTTTTTTCACCCCTGAAGGACGTTTACCCTCTTGAGGGTGAATATCATCCTTGGTGAGACTCTCCCAGGGTGATGGCAAATCTTGATCTCCTGCAAAACTAAGTCAAAAATGTCATCATAAAACATCGCAGTCCTCCTTTCTGTAGCTGGTGCTCTCTCTCCCCACCAATGGTCTTCCCCTCTGGCCACCACCACTCAGTAGATGCCCTCACTCAGGGCTCATCCTGTGGTGGGTCCAGATGGTTTTCTGGGGAATGCAGAATTTTCCCCTAGCTCCGCCACAGTATGAGCCATGAGTGAGGGAATTCACCAAAATAAAGCCCTTGTTCACACATACAGACTTCCCTGGTGGCTCAGATGGTAAAGCGTCTGTCTACAATGCAGGAGACCTGGGTTCGATCCCTGGGTAGGGAAGATCCCCTGGAGAAGGAAATGGCAATCCACTCCAGTACTATTGCCTGGAAAATCCCATGGACAGAGGAGCTTGGTAGGCTACAGTCCATGGGGTCGCAAAGAGTCGGACACGACTGAGCGACTTCACTCACTCATTCACTCACTCACTCACACATACAAAAATTTAGCCAAACTTTGGGCCAGTTTTCTTTATAATCACCAAGCATCAGAAACAACACAAAGGTTCTCACATGAGGAAGGGAAAAACAACAACGAGAAAACCACTGCATAAAATTTACATTACGGAATGCTACTCTGCAATTTAAATACTCTACTATAGATACCAAGTAGCAATATAGGCGGACCTCAGACTGAATTATTCTAAGTGGAAGAGGCCACAAAGACTGCATATCCCATGATTCTAGTGAAGGGCACACTCACAAAGGCAAAATTATGTGGCAAAATTACAGGTTACGAGGGGCAATGGGTTGGTGACTGGCTTAACTGCAAAGAAACCCAGGGAAATTAACAGTGGGTGACTGTGGTAGTGGTTACCTGACTCTACATTTGATCTGATGCTTAGAGTTATACAGTAAAAAGTATGCATCTTGCTGTTTGAAAATTATGTGCCAATTAAAAATGAAAATAATATAAAGTAACAAAAAAAAATGTACACACTCAAAATATCCAATGTGGTCCCCACAGATAGTCTAATTACTTCTTCCTAGAAAATTAGAAAGAAATGTTCTCATGGANAAAGCACCGCAGCCCGCGCCTGCCGCGCCTCCCTGCCCTGCCCCCACTGGGTAATGGCGGACGCAGGCGTTTGCGCTGCTTTTCCGCTGGGCGAGTTACTGTTGGGCTTGTCATCTGTTGGTTTTAATTGTTCATTTATTTTTCCTTCCTGTTATGTTGCCCTCTGTGTTTACAAGGCTCGCCACAGACTCGGCAGGGAGAGTGTTTCCTGGCGTTTGGAAACCTCTCTTCTTAAGCTTCCCTTCCCGGGACGGGCTTCCCTTCCCGGGACGGAGCTCCCTCCCCACCTCCTTTGTCTCTTTTTTTTTCGGCTTTTATCTTTTTTCCCTACCTGCTTTTGAAGTCAGTGCTCTGTTTTTCTGGGTGCCTGATGTCCTCTGCCCGCATTCAGAAGTTGTTTTGTGGAGTTTGCTCAGCCTTGAGATGTTCTTTTGATGAATCTGTGAGGGAGAAAGTGGTGTCCCCGTCCTATTCTTCCGCCATCTTGACCGGAACTCCTCTTTTTTTTTTTTTAAAGATTCTTTTCTCATACAGCTTATTACAGAGTATTGCACAAAAGTCCCTGTGCTATACAGCAGGTTCTTGTTAGTTATCCATTATATACATAAATACATACATTTAAAATGTTTTATTAGAGTGCAGTTGGTTTACAATGTTTTGTTAGTTTCTGCTGTATCTGAAATCATTCCTTGCTCTGCACACGTTAACCTGCCTTCTGCATTTATGTGCAAGTTTTTTGGGGGAGCAGGGGCTTTATGCCTATTTCCTTTGCCCACTAGGCATGCCGGAGAAGGCAATGGCACCCCACTCCAGTACTCTTGCCTGGAAAATCCCATGGACAGAGGAGCTTGGTAGGCTGCAGTCCATGGGGTCGCGAAGAGTCGGACAGGACTGAGCGACTTCCCTTTCCCTTTTCACTTTCCTGCATTGGAGAAGGAAATGGCAGCCCACTCCAGTGTTCTTGCCAGGAGAGTCCCAGGGATAGGGGAGCCTGGTGGGCTGCCGTCTATGGGGTCGCACAGAGTCGGACACGACTGAAGCGACTTAGCCGCAGCAGCAGCTAGGCATGCACTAGGTGCTCAGTAAACATTTGGCAAAAGAAAGGAGGGTTTCCTGTTGGTCCAGCGGTTAGCACGTCTGCCTGCCGGTGCAGAGGATGAGGGTTTGAGCCCTGGTCAGTGAAAATCCCACATGCCACGGGGCAACTAAGGCCACTCACCTCAACTACTGAAGCCCATGTGCCCTACAGCTCCTGCTCTGCAACGAGAAGCTCAAGCACCAGAGAAAGACCCTGAGCAGCAACTAAGACCCAGCGCAGAAAAAAAAAAAAAGAAAAAGAAAAAGAAATAAAAAGAAAGGAGAAACCCTTTGTCCCCAAGGGAGTAAGAGACAGATAATAGATGGGTTAACAACAGAAACAATATTGTCTAATATTCACTCAGCTTGAACATCAACAAAAGGTAACTATGGAGCACCTACTGTGCGCTGGCACCATGTAGAACTGAGACACCATCAGAGCACGAAGCCCACAGATAGTCTTGCCTGGAGTGGCCTTTCGGGTAGTAGGGGAGAGAGAACAGAAGTGAAGACTGAAGGAAGTGAAGGGAGTGAGTCAAAATATCTGAGAGAAGTGCGGTCTGGACAGAGGGCACAGCCTGTGCCAAGGTCCTGGGCAAGGGTCTGGCCTGCCGTGCTGGAAGAGCAGCCAGGAGCCCCGTGCAGCTGGAGCAAGGGAGAGTAAGCAAGGGGAGAGAGGGAGGAGGCAAGGGAGGGAGGGGATCGACCAGGTTGTGCAAGGCTTTATGGGCTGCGGGAGCATTTGGGTTTTTGCTCTCCGCTAGATGCGAGCCCTGGAGGGCTGTGGGCAGGGGAGGAGGCGGGGCCTGACTCAGGTGCTCACGGGCGCCCTCCGGTGGTTGCTTCAGGGAGGACAGACTGTGAGAGCTAGGGTGGGAGCCGGGGACCAGAACTGCGAAGAGGACTGCGTTGGTCCAGGTGAGCGATGCTGCGGCCTGACCAGGTGAGGGAGCGTGGGAAAAGGAAGTGGTTGGATTCTGGGTATATTCTGAAGTCTGAGCAGGTGTTAAGATTTGAAATCGGGTACAATTCAAGACTGAGGACAGACTGTTGGGGGGTGGGGTGTGCAAAAGTTTGTGCAAAAGTTTTTTCTGTCTGTGTCAGCAGGTGGCTGGCTGGATCTGAGCTTTGGGTTCATCTTTGGTCTCTACACTCCTGCAGGGCAAGGCCCGCTTGTTTTTTGTTTTTCTTTCTTTCTTTCCTTTTTTTAATTGAAGTATATATAGTTGATTTACAGTATTGTGTTAGTTTCAGGTGCCCACCACCACCTCAGTACTGACTCATTTCAGACCCAGAGAAGAGCTTGATTTTCTCTCTCCCCCAGCCTTGACCCTGAGACACTCTGGCCATCCCCCAAGACAAATTCGCCTTCAAAGAACCGGGATGCAGTGGAAGAAATTCCTCCAGCAGCTGCCAGGCCTCCCAGTGGTTCCCACGGAGGGATCCAAAGCTGTCCGGAGTGGGAACCATCTTCCTGGACGAGGGCCCTGGCTCCCTGGGGGCAGGAGCTGGGTCCACAAATTCTGGGATGTTCCAGATCTGATTTCCCTGGCAGGATCCAGTTCCATGCATGTGCGGCTGAGTTCACATGTGGAACTGGATGATAGTCAAGAAGATAGAGGTGACGTTTTGCTGGATGCTGCACCTGGGGGGCTGTGGTGCCAAATCCTCAGCATGCCCTGAGAGGCGTCATCAGTGGTGTCCAAAGTTCCGAGCTAGGGAGACCCAGAGGGACTGAGGCCAAGCTTGGGCCACTCTGGGGCTTTTCAGGTGGTTCAGAGGTAAAGAATCCACCCGCCAATACAGGAGATGCAAGAAATCTTCCTTCTCTCCTTCCTTCCCTCCTTTCTTCTTCTCCTTCCTCTCTCTCCCCCTCCCCTCCCCATATCTCTTCTTCCTCTTTCCCTTCCTCCTCTTCTCCTTATTCCTCCTACTCATTCTCTCCTCCTGCCTCCTTTTCCTCTTCTTCTTTCTCCATTGTCTTCTCTTTGGCTGTTATGCTCCTGAATTTTGTTGTTGTGTAGTTGCTTTTCGTGACCCCCTGGAGTGCAGCACCCCCAGGCTTCCCTGTCCTTCACTATCTCCCTGAATTTGCTCATACTCATGTCCATTGAGTTGATGATGCCATCCAACCATCTCATCCTCTGTCATCCCCTTCTTCTCCTGCCCTCAGCCTTTCCCAGCATTAGGGTTTTTTTTCCAATGAGTCGGTTGTTCAGTGGCCTAACTATTGGAGCTTCAGCTTCAGCGTTAGTGCTTCCAATGAATATTCAGGACTGATTTCCTTTACGATTGACCGGTTTGATTTCCTTGCTGTCCAAGGGACTCAAAGAGTTCTCCAACACCACAGTTCAAAAGCATCAGTTCTTCAGCACTCAGCCTTCTTACGGTCCAGCTCTCACATCCGTACATGACTGCTGGAAAACCACAGCTTTGACTAGATGGACCTTTGTCAGCAAAGAGCTGTCTCTTCTTTTTAACATGTTGTCTAGGTTTGTCGTAGCTTTTCTTCCAAAGAGCAAACATCTTTTAATTTCCTGGCTGCAGTCACAGTCCGCAGTGATTTTGGAGCCCAAGAAAATAAAGTCTGTCACTGTTTCCATTTTTTCCCCATCTATTTGCCATNACATGTTGTCTAGGTTTGTCGTAGCTTTTCTTCCAAAGAGCAAACATCTTTTAATTTCCTGGCTGCAGTCACAGTCCGCAGTGATTTTGGAGCCCAAGAAAATAAAGTCTGTCACTGTTTCCATTTTTTCCCCATCTATTTGCCATGAAGTGATGGGACCAGATGCTGTGATCTGCGTTTTGCTATTATGTAAAAAAAGAAAGTCACCGACCTTTGACAAAAGTGTCTTGGGCGAATGGGAAGGTGGTGCTGACTCCAACCCTGTTCCCGGCAGGAGGGTGTGGGCAGTGTTTGAGGACTTGAGGAAGGATGGATGAAGCACCAGCTGGTCAGCCCTTCCCAGGCAGGCTCTTCCTGAGCCAGATCCTGGAGAGGTTCCCACGGCCCACTCCTGCACCTTGGCCACACCTAAAGGCCGGGAACTTCCTGACGTTCAGCCCCTGGGGGTAGCAAATGCAGCTCTCAGCCCTTTGAAGCAGTTATAACAATCGTTGTATTTATTGAGTCAGGGCTGTGTGCCAGGCCCAGGGCTGGGATCTTATGCGCTCAGTCACTCTGTAGTGTCCGATTCTTTGTGACCCGTGGACTGTAGCCCGCCCGGCTCCCCTGTCCATGGAATTTTCCAGGTAAGAATACTGGAGTGGGTTGCCATTACCTTGGGGATCTTCCCAACCGAGGGATCGAACTCATGTCTCTTTCATCTCCGGCCTTGCAGGCAGATTCTGCTGCGAAGCCATAAGGAAAGCCCCGGGATGCTGTAAACTCTGTTTTATATGTTCCTCCCAACAAATTGGACCCCTCTCCTGCTCACAGTCCTCCAGCCACACCAGCTGCCTTTTTGCCCTTCGGACAGACCTCTCTCCAGCCTCGGAGCCTTTGCAGTTTCTGTTGTTTTTTTCCTCCTTGGTATCTTTTTCCTTCCCAGACCTTCATGACTGGTCTCTTCTCATTTTCTGGGTCTTAGGCCAAGAGTTACAAGCCTCTCCCCCCTTCCTAAGTGGAAACACTCCTATTCCCTCACTCACTATCACAGCACTTGACTTTATTTCCTTTATTACATTTATGACACTTTGAGATTCTTTATTGTTTCTGATCTTATTTTTTTTCTCTTTGCAGTTGGAATGAAAGCTTGGTGTGATCAGGGTCCTGCCTGGTCTATTTCCAACTGAGTCTCAAACTCCGTTACTTATCATCCATGTGGGTAATCACTTTAACATCTCTGCCCCCTCCTTTTTCTGGTCTGTAAAATGCCTATGGTTGTATTTCTTTTTTTTTTTAACTTTTTTTTTTTTTTTTTTTTTTTTTTTTTTTTTTTAGTGTTTAGCCCTGTTCTGTGTGGCATGCAGGATCTTCATTCCCCTATCAGGGGTGGAAACTTCACCCCTGCAGTGGAATCTCAGACTCTTCACCACTGGACCACCAGGGAAGTCCCTTGATAATATATCTTAATTCAGAGTAAACCCATGGGAAATGCTTAGAATATGCTGTCTTGGTGCATATGAACTCAAAAGTTATCCATTATTTTATCAAGTCCTAAAAAAAAAAAAAAAACTTACTAGAAGGAAGGAAGGAAGATTCCCTGGTTATATAGCTGCATTAATGCAAAGATCTCTTCATTCAACAAATGTTACTTGCAAACCTGCTATGATCAACTGCAAAAGAGGCATGGACCAGTAAGTTCACACCATACAGGCTAAAGTTAAAAACAATAGTAATCATGATAATGGGGTTCCTGGTGGCGCAGATGGTAGAGAATCTGCCTGCAATGCAGGAGACCTGGCTTCAATCCCTGGTTTGGGAAGATCCTCTGGAGAAGGGAATGGCTAGCCACTCCAGTATTCTTGCCTGGAGAATTCCATGGACAGAGGAGCCTGGCGGGCTACAGTCCATGGGCTCGCCAAGAGTTAGATACGACTGAGCAACTTTCACTTTGCAATCACGATACCAGTGAGAATTTGCTGGGCATGTACTATGTGCCAGTCTTGTTCAGTTTTCATTCCCTCCTTGGGAGGTCTGTTCATTTCCCCAGTGAGGCCACCAAGTCTCAGAGAAGGTAGTTATCTCTCCCCATCTTACATCTGTTTAGTCGCTAAGTTGTGTCTGACTCTTTTGCAACCCCATGGACTCTACCCTGCCAGGCTTCTCTGTCCGTGGGATTTCCCAGGCAAGATGGCTGGAGTGGGTTGCCGTTTCCTTCATCAGGGGATCTTCCGGACCCAGGGATGGAACCCGTGTCTCCCACAGCGGCATACTCTTTGCCACTGAGCCACTGGGGAAGCCCTCATGCCTGTGTGTGCTGCAGACTATTCACAATAGCCAAGATACGGAAACAACTTAAACGCACATCAATGGACGAGTGGATAAAAAAGGTGTGACATACATAACCTCACTGGACTTTTCTGGCTTCTTAGCACAAAAAGATAGCCTAGACTCATCTGTTTGTTTCTGGGTCTTTTCAAGTCATAGACCAGACTATTGATATTTTAGAGAGAAATATGTATGTAGTCTACTATTTCAAATTCATCTTTAATATTTCATATTGCATTTGAATATTCTTTACGCTTGATTAAAATATACTTCTTTTTTCTTGAAATAGTTGATTTACAGTGTTGTGCTAGTTTCAAGCGTATAGCAAAGTGATTCAATTATGCACACATGTGAGTGAAATGAAAGTCATTCAGTCGTGTAGTCTATGGAATTCCCCAGGCCACAATACTGTAGTGAGTAACCTTCCCCTTCTCCAGGGGTCTTCCCAACCCAGGGATTGAACCCAAGTCTCCCCACTTTGCAGGCGAATTCTTTACCAGCTGAGCCACCAGGAAAGGCCTTATACACACATATGCATGTATTAATGAATCTTGGTTCTTAACAACAAAAAAGATGTGACATAAAAACACATTATTTATCCATGAGAAAAAAAGCCATCTTGCCATTTACCACAGCATGGATGGACCTTGAACACATTATGCTAAGGGAGATAAATCGGGGAAAGCCAAGTACTATATGATATGGCTTATATGTGGAATATAAAAAAGGCAAACATGTGAAAACAGGGAGTAAAATGTCAGTTACCAGGTGAGGGGAGTGGAGTGGGAACAGAGAACTCTGTTGTTAAAGGGTAAAACCATGCAACAAGCAATAAGCGAAAGTCCTAGGAAGCGTGGGGCTTTCTTCCCAGGTGGCTCAGTGGTAAAGAATCTGCCTGCCAATGCAGGAGACCTGGGTTTGATCCCTGGGTTGGGAAGACCCCCTGGAGAAGGAAATGGCAACCCACTCCAGTATTCTTGCTTGGGAAATACCATGGACAGAGGAGCCTGGCAGGCTACAGTCCATAAGTCTGCAAAGAGATGGAAACATCTGAGCAGCTAAACAATGACAAGAACCAGCTAGGACCTTAATGCATGGTGTAGTGAATATAGACAACCCTATTACAGCCTTGCAGGGAGAGCCAGTTCTGACTCCCTGTTTAGATCTGTATCTTTCACTTTAATCCTTGCTTCTCGTTGCTTTTGTTCACTGAAAGGATATTGTTTATACATAATGGCCTGCCTCGGGGAACCCTGCCCCCTCTCTAAATATTAAACCAAAGTGCCTTTGTACAGGACCCTGTCCACCTGTGGATGGCTACAGGAAGGAAGCTACACATCCTCTCTCTGAGACTTCCCATTCTAAGAGATGCTTGCAAGATTAACGGGTTTTTTACTTCTCCTCCCCACCCCCCATCTCTCTTCTATAAAAGAACCTGGCATTCAGACCATGATAAGATGGTTACTCTGAGACAATAGTCTGACATCTCCGTAAGCCGCCAAATAAAGTCATGCTCCTTGCTTCCACACCTCTCTCCTGGATTTATTGATCTGTTGTGCGGCAAGCAAAGCAAGCTTGGACTTGGTGACAATGGTGTCAGTTGCTCAGTTGAGTCCAACTCTTTGCGACCCCATGGCTTGTAGCCCTCCAGGCTCCTCTGTGGGATTCTCCAGGCAAGAATACTGGAGTGGGTTGCCGTTTCTTCTCCAGGGGATCTTCCCAACCCAGGGATCAAGCCCAAGTCTCCTGCATTGGCTGATCAGTTCTTTACCACTGAGCCACCAGGGGTGCTCGGGATGTTTGTGATTATGTGAGAAAGATTATGTGATGTTAAGATGGCACTGTCCTCTGCTAGAAGCCTCCCTCTCTCTCTCCCTTGATGATGCTGAAGAAGCAAGCTGCCAAATTGTGAGCTGCCTTTGGACCATATAGCGTAAAACTGAAAGTGTGCCCTGCCCAACAATCAGCAAGAAATGGAGTCAATTATTCAAAAAATCTGAACAGATTTTAGGGGCTTGAGTTGACAGTCCATGGAGATGGTGAAGGCAGAGGAGAAGAAAGACTACTGAAAAATTGTGCTCCCTTGATCTTTAAGAAAATTACTGTTTATTCACAGCTTAAGAATACAATTCTGACACCATGGGCGTTGACTCACTTGTCTCACGAAATTGATGACTTGGTACAGAAAACATACCATCCATCACTTCGGGGTTTTGTGTGTGTGTGTGTGAAGACAACATCTCTCCAAAGGTTGACTCTGTCTCTGACACATAGTAGGTGCTTTATGACTGAAACACTCATAAGGTAAGCTTCCGAGACCAAGCCTTCATGCAAGGTCATACTGGCTTCTTGTTTGTTTTTATAACCCTGTAAAGAAATTATAGTGCGTATTTATTGTGAAAAAATTAAAGTGCCAATGGAAGGGATAACATAAAAGCCAGCTGGGATTTTATGGGAGGATTGTGGCATACACATCCAAAGTTCTTATCTGTGTCTGTTCAGTCAATGCTCAAATGGTCTTTAAAAACTCATTTTGTAAATAATTTTGGATTTGCAGAGAAGTAGTAAAAAAAAAACAGTACAGAGAGTTTCCATACATCCTATACCCAGCTCTCCCTGAAGTTACCGTCCTATGTACAACTAGGGTTTTTTTTTTTTTTTTTTTGTCAAAACTAAGAAATTGGCATTGGCACGCTTGATTAGTCACTCAATTGTGTCTGACTTCAATGGTCTTTAAAAACTCATTTTGTAAATAATTTTGGATTTGCAGAGAAGTAGCAAAAAAAACAGTACAGAGAGTTTCCATACATCCTATACCCAGCTCTCCCTGAAGTTACTGTCCTATGTACAACTAGGGTTTTTTTTTTTTGTCAAAACTAAGAAATTGGCATTGGCACGCTTGATTAGTCACTCAATTGTGTCTGACTCTGCGACCTCATGAACTGTATGTAGCCTGCTGGGCTCCTCTGTCCATGGGATTTCCTGGGTAAGCATACTCAAATGGGTTGCCACTTCCTTCTCCAGGGGATTTTCTTAACGCAAGGATCAAACCTGCATCTCCTTCATTGGCAGATGGATTCTTTACCTCTGAGCCACCAGGGAAGCCGTAGGTTATTCTAAATGATGCATTTTTTGTGTGTTATGTATTATGCTATGACAACCATCCATATACTCAATTTTTTGCATATGTTTCTTCCTTAAGATGATTTTTTAAAATTAGGTTTATTGATGTGTCATTTACATACAGTGAGATTCTCCCAGTTCAGTCTACAATTTTATAGGTTTTAACAAATGCCTGCAGAATATTCTGTTGTTTGCCCGCCTTCCTGCAGGTTTTTTGTGTGTTCAATCCCTTCACTCTTGTCCTTGGAAACCACTGCTCTGATGTCCGTAATGACACTTTTGCTTTCTGCAGAATGTCATGCAAATGGATGCAACATTTAGCTTTTGGAGCTTGGTGTCTTTCACTCAGAAGGATACATTTGAGATTCATCCCTATAGTTGTGTGTATTTGCCATTTGTTCTTTAAAAAAAAAAAAATTTTTTTTTTTTTTTTTGTGTTATGTATTATGCTATGACAACCATCCATATACTCAATTTTTTGCATATGTTTCTTCCTTAAGATGATTTTTTAAAATTAGGTTTATTGATGTGTCATTTACATACAGTGAGATTCTCCCAGTTCAGTCTACAATTTTATAGGTTTTAACAAATGCCTGCAGAATATTCTGTTGTTTGCCCGCCTTCCTGCAGGTTTTTTGTGTGTTCAATCCCTTCACTCTTGTCCTTGGAAACCACTGCTCTGATGTCCGTAATGACACTTTTGCTTTCTGCAGAATGTCATGCAAATGGATGCAACATTTAGCTTTTGGAGCTTGGTGTCTTTCACTCAGAAGGATACATTTGAGATTCATCCCTATAGTTGTGTGTATTTGCCATTTGTTCTTTAAAAAAAAAAAAATTTTTTTTTTTTTTGGCCGCACTGCATGACATGTGAAATCTCAATTCCCTGACCGGGGATGGAGCCTATACTCCCTGCATTGGAAGCTTGGAGTCTTAACCACTCAACCAGCAGGGAAGTCCTGTCATTGGTTCCTTTATGTTGTTGAGAAGAATTCTAGTGTGTGGATTATGCCACAGTCCTTTTATTCCCTGAAAGGACACTTGGGTTGTTTCTAGTTTCTGGGAACTATAAATAAAGCTACAATACACAATAGCATACATAGAGGTTTTTGGTGAATATTATTTTCATTTCTTTTGAATGAATATCTACTGTTGGGTCACAGAGATCAGTGTCTGGAAGACTTCGGGGTTGAATGCTGTTTATATTTTTTACTTAAAGTGAAATTGATCTCAGAAAAATAGAGCAAACTTATTCTCTCATGTTCTGTATATGAGTTGGTTTCCCCACATCCTCACCAGCAGTGGATACTATTATGTTTTGCCAAATGGAAAGGCAAATACTGCATCTTATTTTAATTTATAAAAAAACTTTGATATCTAATGAAGTTCAGCATTTTTTATATGTCTCTTGCCCATGATCTTTTCTTTTCCTTGTTGATCTCTTACATATAAAATAATCCACTGGCTAATACATTTCAAATAGCCTTTTCTAGTGTTCCCATTCTTTTTCAACTTTTTGAAATTGGTTTTGGCCCCCAGAGTAAAAAAAAAAATTACCTAGTCAATTTTCTCAGTGTTTTCTTTTATTATTGATACTTTCGGTAAATATTCATCTTGTATTTTCTTCTAATGTGTGTGTTACCACATTTTAAAAAAAAATTCTTACTTTTCTATCCATCTGGAATTTATTTGGTTGTGAGGGTTGAAATGAAGGTCAAACGTAACTTTTTTTCCAAACATTTAGTCAGTTGTCCCAGATCCATCTTATTGAAGAAGTAGTTATTTGCCTTCTGATTTGGAGTTCCTTGTTTGGAAATACCAAATAGTTATCTATATTTGGGTCTCTTTAAGGATCTTCTGGTTTCTAATTTTTTCCTATAAATCTTTTTTTTCCTGTATTTTAGTAGTTCATAATATTCTTCCCTTTCAAGAACATATTATTCTTCTGCTTTTTCCCATATAAATCTGTCTCTTTTTGTTTTCTGTACCTTAGTAATTCATAATATTCTTCCCTTTCAGGAATATTTATTTGTTTCATTTTTAAATATTCCTTACAGTTTTAATGATTTCATTCACATTAACCCTATCCAGTTGTGATCAAATGTATCCCTAGGTTATATATGTTTTGGGTTGCTATTTTAAAATGAGTCATTTCCCTTTTATATTTTTTGGCAACTGCTGGGCTTTAGGAAAGCGATTGAGCTTCCCCATTGGCTCAGCAGGTAAAGAATCTGTCTGCCAGTGCAAGAGAAACAAGAGACTCATGTTTGATCCCTGGCTCGGGAAGATCCCCTCGAGAAGGAAATGACCACCTCTCTAGTATTTTTGCCTGGGAAATTCCATGGACAGAGGAGCCTGGTGGGCTACAGTCCATGGGGTTGCTAAGGGTCCGAAACGACTGAGCGGTAGCAATAATAGCAGTAACAAAGTGATGAGTGTTCGTGTATTTTTGGGGTACACTGTTGCCTTCCTGACTTCCTGTTAACGTGAACAGTTTTTCAGCTAGATTTTCTAAGGCAAATATGGTTTTTACCTGTAAACAAAGATTATTTGATCTCCTTTTCTCTTGATAATTATTTTTTCTTATTTTACTAGGTGATTAGAACATCCAAGAATTAACTAATAATGGCAATGTATTCTTTCCTTAATTGTAACTAGAAAGCTTGTGTTTCTCTGTTAAACATAATAGACTGGTTGAGTTAAAATAATTAGTTTTTTAGGAAAGTGTTATCTTTTTTTCATATTTAACAATTAATTGAGAGTGAAGTAAGCCGGAAAGAAAACCACCAATACAGTATACTAACGCATATATATGGAATTTAGAAAGATGGTAACGATAACCCTATATGTGAGACAGCAAAAGAGACACAGATGTATAGAACAGTCTTTTGGACTCTGTGGGAGAAGGCGAGGGTGGGATGATCTGAGAGAATAACATTGAAACAT
>SJYX01018600.1:108859-131366 GCA_006410675.1 Oreotragus oreotragus | reverse complement strand
AAAAAAAAAAAAAAAAAAAACAGGGAATAGAATTTCTGAGCCCGTGTGTTTAACAATGCTATAATACCTTCCTGGATCATGAAAATGTCTTTGCATTACTAAATTTTTGTATTGTAATGGATCAAGATTTTACCAAATGACTTTCTGACTTCTCTGGAGCCGAACAGCTACTTTTTTTCCCTTTCACTTACTGATAGTGAATTTTATTTAAAACTTTTCAGTGTTCAGTAGAGTGCTGGTAGGTGGAGGGAGGGAGGGGAGGTTCAGAAGAATTTGCCAATTGCTGTGGTGTAAATACTCTTCCTGAGATGGCGCTAGTGTCAAGAATCTGCCTGCCAATGCCGGAGATACACGAGACTCGAGTTCGATCCCTGGGTCAGGAAGAGCCCCTGGAGGAGGGCATGGCAACCCACTCCAGTATTCTTGCCTGGAAACTTTCATGGACAGAGGATCCTGGTGAGCTGTAGTCCATGAGGTCAAAGAGTCGGATGCGACTGAGGACACACATAGATACTCTCCCCATGGATGGTTTCAGCCTACCAGCATGATATCACTGAGTAAAGAGATGGAGAAATGAACTCTGATGCTTCCCATGACCCAACTACCAACATAAGTTCATCCTTGCATTCCTGGCATAAGTCTCTAAGGTCACAGCAAATTGCTATTTTTGCACACAAACACACAACACACACACAAAATATAGTGCGTATTCTGTATTGTCACTCTGTGGGATGTTGGAGAATTGTAATCAAATACATTAATATTTCAGCAGCAAAGGTGCATGAATGTATTCACATTCTGGATCACAAATATTATAAAGAAGCTCATATCACTGTGGGTCACGTTGGCTGTCAAATTAGATTTTCTCTCTTTTTAAACATTTTTTAAATTATGAAAATATGATAACACATTTACAGGAGACTTGGAAAATACAGCACAAAGTTACATGTAGTTCCACTATATATTACAATTATTTTTTGAGTAGAAAAAGTAAGACTTTTAGTTGGCGTTTCAGTATCAAGCTCTCAAAAATTAATAGAATGAATATACAGAAAAGGAGAAAGATACAGGAGACCTGAAAAGCACCATGAACCAATTCAACGTAATTAGGATTTATACAATTTTCACAAAACAGTAGGATATAAGTTTTATTCAAATTCCCAGAGTCTAGAAAAACTAGGAGACACTGGAACATATCCAGGGACATAAAACCAGGTGCAAAAATTTTGTGGTCTAAAGGTATAGGTATCAAAATCATGGAGTCCATTCTCTTATCACTGTGGAATTATGTGAGAAATCAACACCAAAAGATATTTGAAAATAACCCACATATTTTCAAGTGCAATGTGACATTTGCCAAGAGAGCATCAACTTCGTTTTGATGCCAAACTTACGAAAAAAAATTCCTCTTTGCAGAACTTTTAGTGTTTTTTTTTTTTTTGTTTTTTTTTTCAGAATTAAGGACAAGAGTCTGTGAACCTGGGCTTTGTTCAGTACTTCTGTCCTTTTATTTTTTTATTGAATGAGCTTAGTCTTTGAACATTTTTCCCCCAGGTTGCCAGGTTTTGTATCAAGGTTGGGCTGTTTACAGAATGATTAGGAAATTTTCCATCTAACTTGGAAAACTTTGCCTCTTTCTTGATCTTTTGAAGACTGAGCTTCTGAAGGCTGAATGGCGAAATCGTTTGAGATGGACTTTTTTGACAAAGTCTTTAGTTTTGTTTTTCCATCATTATTTATTCATTCAGCTGTCCTGTGCCTTCTTGAGCTAATGTTGGTAACGTATATGTTTGTAGAAAGCTCAGTTTCACTGAGATCTTCACATTTTCAGCTTAGAGTTGCACGTCATAGTCTTCTATTGAAAGAGCCTCTCTATATCTGGTTTTAGATAATTGCATTTGTTTTTTCTGTTTCTTGAATTAACTGCCTAGAAATATGGCTCTTCTGTTCCAGAATTCTTTTTTTTTTTTTTTTTTTTTAATTTTAACGTCTTTATGTGTTCTCCCTGATGAACTGCTATTCTGTCACTGATTACAAGTTCCTTCCAGGGCTTGTTTTTTTCTTTCTGACTTATTGAATTAAATGTTGCAGCAGTTTCTTCATTTCCACACTAGCACGGTAGAGGGAGGTGTTATCTCATAAGGCACAGGAGAGAGGAGCGGCAGAGAAAGTAGACTTTAAGTTAGGCTTTGAAGGATGAACAGGAGTTTTTTAGATGGAGAAGTTCTTTCCAGTTGAGACACGAGCCACAGAGGGATGAAAGACCTCCTGTGTTTTAGAATTGATCACTAGCATAGTGCAGTTGAATGGACACATAAATGACATTTGCAGTAATTTATTATGTTTGTAATATAACATAACATGTTTATAATATACTATATTAATATATCTGTGTAATTTTTTTAAACATTTAATTTTATATTGGAATAAAGCCAGTTAACAATGCTGTGATACTTTCGGGTGGACAGAAAAGGGACTTGGGCATGTGGATGCACACATCCATTCTCCCCCATACTCTTCTTAAACCCAGGCTGCCACATAACATTGAGCAGGGTTCCCTGTGCTGTACAGTAGCACTCTGTTGGTTATCCATTCTATTTCTAATAGTTTGCCTCTGCTAATGTCAGGCTCCCAGTCTATCTCTCCCTGCCCCCTGCCTTGGTCACCAGAAGTCTGTTCTCTACGTCTGGGAGTCAATTTCTGTTTCACAGATAAGTTCACCTGTGCCATAGTTTAGATTCCACATATAAGTAATGCGTGGTGTCTGTCTTTCTCTTGCTGACTTACTTCTCTCAGTATGATCACTTCTAGTTCCATCCGCGTTGTGCAAATGACACTGTTTCTTTCTTTCTTGTGGCTGAGTAGGATTCCATTGTATGTATATGTCTGTTTTCTGTTGGAGAGGCTTGGGGTGGCCCTTTGCACTGTGTACAAGAATCATTTCGTTCTGATTCATCACTTGCAGCTATGTGTGTATATGTATATACTTATATGTGTGTGTGTGTGTGTGTGTGTGTGTGTCCATATACTCACTCATGTACGACTCTTTGCAACCCCATGGACTGTAGCCCATTAGGCTCTTCTGTCCATGGGATTTTTCAGGCGAGAATACTGGTGTGGGTTGCCATTTCCTACTCCAGGGGATCTTCCCAACCCAGGGATTGAGTCCGCATCTCTTACGTCTCCTGTGTTGGCAGGTGAATTCTTTACCACTGCCCCACCTGAGAAGCCTATGTATATGATTATATGATATGTGTATCATATATATACATATATTTATATAATCTTCTTTATCTCCCCTGTGCTCCTGCTAAGAGCCACACCTGTGGCTTTTGGCACTGCCTTGCTCTTTGGAGTGGTCTCGCAGAGGTGAGCCAGAGTGTCTGGAGCCTCCCTACCTCCTCATCTGTCGTGCCCCATAGCAAATGTCTGGAGAGTCGAAGGCAAGCACCCTTCAGGAGACAGAACAAACTCCAAGACACCATCACACTCAGGGCTCTCAGCAGCATCAAGCTGAGGCCAAGCTGGGACTTAACAAGGATTCACTCATTTACACAGCTTTCCCCTGCTCTATCCTGCTTCCCGCCCTCCTTTCCTGGTGACTTCTCTGTAATAAATCCTTGCATCCAAATCCTTGATTTGAATGGAGGAAACCCCACCCTTCAGAACCCCTGACTGCCTGGAGTTCAGCTAAGGCTGGGTATGCAGCAGGTGCTTCATGAATGCAGGTGTGTGCAGTGCTGCTGCATCAGCGGCCAGCTTCTCACTCCACACACCTTCCCAGGGTCTTCCCATCCTCTCCCACAGTGAAGAAATGACTCTGGCTCCAAGTCTTGCTCTGAGCTCTAGCTGCCTCCTGACAGTGCCCGTCCCCTCCGCCCCACATCCCCACCTAGCACATCCCAAAACTAAACTCAGCATCTTTGTTCACGCAACATGCTGCAGACAGACGGGTGACACGTGGAAAGAATCTGGATTTTGATTTTGCTGTTTTTAGGAATCCTGGAGCCACTCAACATCAGAACTTCTTGTTCTATGAGATAATACATTCCCTTAAATAGTCTCTTTAAATGAAACACAGTTGTGTAAGTTTAAGATGTACTCTGCTGATCTGATACATTTATATATTGCAACATGAACACCACCATAGCCTTAGCTAACACCCTTATCTCATTACATAATTACAATGTGTGCGTGTGTGTGTGTGTGTGTGTGTGTGTGTGTGTGTGGTGGGACCACTTAAGATCTGGTCTCTTAAAGACTCTGAAGTTTATAAGACAGTATCATTGACTCATGATTATGCTGTGTATTGAATCTCTAGATTTATTTGTCTACTATAAATAAGTTGCAAGTTTGAGGACTTTCCTGGTGATCCAGTGGCTAAGACTCCACCCTCCCAATGCAGGGGGCCTGATTTGATCCTTGATCAGGGAACTAGATCCTGCTCATTGCAACTTAAGAGTTAGCGCACGTGTGTGTGTGTGCGCACACACACGTTCAGTTGTGTCTGACTCTTTGCAACCCCGTGGACTATATAGCCCACCAGGCTCCTCTGTCCATAGAATTCTCCAGGTAAGAATACTGGAAAGAAAGGAAGAAAGAAAGAGAAGTTGCTCAGTCATGTCTGACTCTTTGCGACCCCATGGACTGTAGCCCACCATGCTCCTCAGTCCAAGGGATTCTCCAGGCAAGAATACTGGAGTGGGTTGCCATTTCCTCCTCCAGGGGATCTTCCCGACCCAGGGATCGAACCTGTGTCTCTTGCGTCTCCTGCCATGGCAGGCGGATTTTTAGCACTGCGCCATCTGGGAAGATGGTCTCCTGTGGTATGCACAGGGCTCTTTCTTAACTTAGCAGCATGTGTGTTTTTATGATCTCTTGTCGGATTTCACTGCTTTATTTTGTTCACAGCTCTCATTGCTATTCTGTCATCTTTATTACTGCCTCCCCCTCTCCATGTTTATGGCTTGTTTTCCACTTCTAGACTATCAGCTCTACGAACAAGGGCAGAGATCTTGTCTGTTTTTACTTAAGGCCACATCCACCATGTAGTAGGTAGAATAATGGCCCGTCCAAAGCTGTCCACTCCCTAAGTCAGCCTGTGAATATGTTAGATTATATGGCAAAGGGGAATGAAGGTTGTTAATCAGCTGACCTTGAGATGGGAGATGATTCTGCATTATCTGGCGGAGCCCATAAGGGTCCTTAAATATGGAAGAGGGAGGCTGGAGAGAGAGAATCAGAGAGATGGCAATGTGAGAAGGACTTGGCCCGGTGTTGTCTGCTTTCAAGATGGAGGAGTGATCTATGGACCAAAGAAGGCAGGTAGCCTCCAAAAGTTGGAAAAGACAAAGAAATGGACTTTCTAGAACTTCTGAAGGAATACAACTCTGCCGACATCTTTAAAATATTTTTTAAATGAAAACACAGCTTTCCAAGTGGCTCAGTTGTAAAGAGTCTGCCTGACAATGCAGGAGACACAGGAGACATGGGCAAGATCTCCTGGAGGAGGGCATGGCAGCCCACTCCAGTATTCTTGCCTGGAGAATCCCAGGGATGGGGGAGCCTGGTGGGCTGCCGTCTATGGGGTCACACAGAGTCGGACACGACTGAGTGACTGAGCATGCGTGCATAGTCAATTTAAAATGGAGAGGGTGGGATGATTTGGGAGAATAGCATTGAAATATGTATACTATCATGTAAGAAATGAATTGCCAGTCTATGTTCAATGCAGGATGCAGGATGCTTGGGGCTGGTGTATGGGGATGATCTGGAGGGATGATGTGGGGTGGGAGGTGGGAGGGGGGTTCATGTTTGGGAGTTCGTGTTAAAAAAATAAATAAATACAAAATAAAATAAAATAAAATAATATTCAACACCAAAAAAAATAAATAAAATGTTGGGTTAATTTCTGCCATACAGCAAAGTGACTCAGTTGTACACCATACACATTCTTTTTTATATTCTTTTTCATTATGCCTGCTGACATCTTGATTTTTGCTTATCGAGACGATTTAACTCCAGAACAGTGAGAAGATAAATGTGCTGTTTTAAGTTGCTGAGTTTGTGGCAGTTTGTTACAGGAGCCCTAGGTGACCTTGAGATGGGAGATGATTCTGCATTATCTGGCGGAGCCCATAAGGGTCCTTAAATATGGAAGAGGAAGGCTGGAGAGAAAAAGCCAGAGAGATGGCAATGTGAGAAGGACTTGGCCCGGTGTTGCCTGCTTTCAAGACGGGGGAGTGATCTATGGACCAAAGAAGGCAGGTGTCCTCCAAAAGTTGGAAAAGACAAAGAAATGGACTTTCTAGAACTTCTGAAGGAATGCAACTCTGCCAACATCTTTAAAATATTTTTTAAATGAAAACACAGCTTTCCAAGTGGCTCAGTTGTAAAGAATCTGCCTGACAATGCAGGAGACACAGGAGACATGGGGAAGATCTCCTGGAGGAGGGCATGGCAGCCCACTCCAGTATTCTTGCCTGGAGAACCCCATGGACAGAGGAGTCTGGCGGGCTACTGTCCATAGGGTCGCAAAGAGTCAGACACGACTGAGTGTCTGAGCATGCGTGCATAGTCAATTTAAAATGTCGGGTTAATTTCTGCCATACAGCAAAGTGACTCAGTTGTACACTATACACATTCTTTTTTATATTCTTTTTCATTATGCCTGCTGACATCTTAATTTTTGCCTATCGAGACGATTTTGGACGTCTTAACTCCAAAACAGTGAGAAGATAAATGTGCTGTTTTAAGTTGCTGAGTTTGTGGCAGTTTGTTACAGGAGCCCTAGGAAATAGACACAGTCAACCTGGCACCTAGTAAATTCTCAGGAAATGTTTGTAAGATGATTGATGGGAGGAGGAGTGGTCTCCAGACTCAGACATGGAGGAGATACAGCAAAGCTTAAGTTCAAGTGTCTGAAAGGAAGCCAGGAGAGGGGTGGGGGTCTTGGATGCCTGGGTCAGTCCAGACCCTTTCTACTGGGTATCAAAGGGTGTTCCCACAGTGTCCCTCATGGAAGCAGTTCAGAAACAGAAAGGGGTTTAAGATTGTTAAATTCTTTTTAGATTCTTTGCTATTATAGTTTATGATAAGATACTGTTCTATACAGTAGGTCCATTTTGGTTATCTATTTTATCCATAGTAGTGTTTATATATCTTAATTTCCAGCTCCTAATTTATGCCCCCTTTTGGTAACTAGACATTTATTTTCTGTGTCTGTGAGTCTGTTTCTGTTTTGTATATATGTTCATTTGTATAATCTTTTTAGATTCCACGTATGGTCAATATCATATATTTGTCTTTCTCTTTCTGAATTACTTCAGTTAGTAGGGTAATTTCTAGGTCTATCCATGTTGCTGCAGATGGCAGTATTCTGTTCTTTTTTCATTCTTTTATTATTTTTTTATCACTGATGTTTACATATTTTATTTTTATAAAATACATAATATTTTATATATAGGTATCATGTCTTCTTTATCCCTTCCTCTGTTGATGGACATTTAGTTTGTTTCCGTGTCTTGGCTATTGTCAATAGTGCCTCTATGAACACTGGACCTATGGACATGAGTTTGAGCAACTCTGGCAGATAGTGAAGGACAGGGAAGCCTGGCGTGCCGCAGTCCATGGGGTTGCAAAGAGTCGGGCATGACCGAGCAACTCAATAACAACAATGACAATGAACACCGGGGTGCACGTGTCTTTTCAAACTAGAGTTTTTGTCTTTTTCTGGATATATGCCCAGGAATGGGATTGCTGGATGATATGGTCTCATCACTTCATGGCAAATAGAAGGGGAAACAGTGTCAAACTATGTTTTTGGACTCCAAAATCACTGCAGATGGTGATTGCACCCATGAAATTAAAAAACGCTTACTCCTTGGAAGGAAAGTTATGACCAACCTAGACAGCATATTAAAAACCAGAGGTATTACTTTGCCAACAAAGGTTTGTCTAGTCAAGGCTATGGTTTTTCCAGTGGTCATGTATGGAGGTTAGAGTTGGACTATAGAGAAAGCTGAGTGCTGAAGAATTGATGCTTTTGAACTGTGGTGTTGGAGAAGACTCTTGAAAGTCCCTTGGACTGCAAGGAGATCCAGCCAGTCCATTCCAAAGGAGATCAGTCCTGGGATTTCTTTGGAAGGAATGATGCTAAAGCTGAAACTCCAGTACTTTGGCTNTATCTGTGTTGTCTCTGTCTCTTATACACATCTAGATGTGTATAAGAGACAGGTATATATGTTCATTTGTATAATCTTTTTAGATTCCACGTATGGTCAATATCATATATTTGTCTTTCTCTTTCTGAATTACTTCAGTTAGTAGGGTAATTTCTAGGTCTATCCATGTTGCTGCAGATGGCAGTATTCTGTTCTTTTTTCATTCTTTTATTATTTTTTTATCACTGATGTTTACATATTTTATTTTTATAAAATACATAATATTTTATATATAGGTATCATGTCTTCTTTATCCCTTCCTCTGTTGATGGACATTTAGTTTGTTTCCGTGTCTTGGCTATTGTCAATAGTGCCTCTATGAACACTGGACCTATGGACATGAGTTTGAGCAACTCTGGCAGATAGTGAAGGACAGGGAAGCCTGGCGTGCCGCAGTCCATGGGGTTGCAAAGAGTCGGGCATGACCGAGCAACTCAATAACAACAATGACAATGAACACCGGGGTGCACGTGTCTTTTCAAACTAGAGTTTTTGTCTTTTTCTGGATATATGCCCAGGAATGGGATTGCTGGATGATATGGTCTCATCGCTTCATGGCAAATAGAAGGGGAAACAGTGTCAAACTATGTTTTTGGACTCCAAAATCACTGCAGATGGTGATTGCACCCATGAAATTAAAAAACGCTTACTCCTTGGAAGGAAAGTTATGACCAACCTAGACAGCATATTAAAAACCAGAGGTATTACTTTGCCAACAAAGGTTTGTCTAGTCAAGGCTATGGTTTTTCCAGTGGTCATGTATGGAGGTTAGAGTTGGACTATAGAGAAAGCTGAGTGCTGAAGAATTGATGCTTTTGAACTGTGGTGTTGGAGAAGACTCTTGAAAGTCCCTTGGACTGCAAGGACATCCAGCCAGTCCATTCCAAAGGAGATCAGTCCTGGGATTTCTTTGGAAGGAATGATGCTAAAGCTGAAACTCCAGTACTTTGGCTACCTCATTCGAAGAGTTGACTCATTGGAAAAGACTCTGATGCTGGGAGGGATTGGGGGCAAGAGGAGAAGGGGACGACCGAGGATGAGATGGCTGGATGGCATCACCGACTCAATGGGCGTGGGTTTGAGTGAACTCTGGGAATTGGTGCTGGACAGGGAGGCCTGGCGTGCTGCAATTCATGGGGTCGCAAAGAGAGTCAGACACGACTGAGCGACTGAAGTGAACTGAACTGATGGTAACTCTATTTTTAGTTTTAAAGAATTTCCATACTGTTTTCCATAGTAGCTGTACAACTTACATTCCCACCCTCAAGGTAGGAGGATTCCAGGAGAGGGCTTCTTAATCCCCCAGCCCCACCACCCACCCCTGCTGCTGTTTTCACTGCATCTCACTGATGCCTCATTGGGCCTCACTGATGCCTCACTGGGCGTCCAAGAGAGGTGTTCTTCTGTTTCCATTTTAAATATATTTTTAAAGTTTAAATACTTTTATTCTAAAAAATGTTTTCATAGAGTAGCTGTATAGAAAAATTGAGCAAAAAATAGTTTCCAGATACCTTCTTTTCACCTCTCCCTCAATTTCCCTTATTATCAGCATCTTGCACTAGTGGATTCTGTTTGCTACAACTGGTGAGCCAACACTGAAGTCAAGGTGGTCATTCGCCCAAGAGTTCACTCTTGGTGTCACGTCTTTGGTTTTGACACAAGCCCATCATTCTATTATATAGAATAGTTGCACAGCCCTAAAAAGCCCCCCGTGTTCCACCTCTTCATCCCTCCCTCCTTCTCGCCCAGTCCCACTTCTGAGCCCCGGGCACCCACTGACCTTCTTTTCTATCTTCATCATTTTGCCTTTTCCAAAACGAAGTTCATATAGTTGGAATCATATGTAGCTTTTTCAGACTGACTTCTTTCACTCAGGGCTATACTTTTTTTTTGTTGTTCTTTAAAAAAAAAAAAAACATAAAAAATATATAGCATGAAATTTACCATCTTGATTTTTTGGAAGGTTTAAAAAATTCTTTTTTGTTTTTTAATATTAACGATGTGTTGGTTATGCCTGTACAGTTCAGTGCACTAAATAATGTTCTCAGTATCATGAAACCATCACCACCGTCCAGCTGCAGAGTATCTGTTTTCCAGCTTATTGAGGTGCAGTGGATGAATAAGATGGTACACATTTTAAGTGTGCCATGTGATGATTTGAAGCTCAGATGGTAAAGAATCTGCCTGCCATGCAGGAGAACTGGGTTCAGTCCCTGGGTCGGGAAGATCCCGGGGAGGAGGGAATGGCAACCCACTCCAGTATTCTTGCCTGGGGAAATCCCGTGGACAGAAGAGCCTTGTGAGCTACAGTCCATGGGGTCACAAAGAGTCAGACACGGCTGAGCACACACACACACAGTAATCTCTGGGTCTTTTGTTCTATTTTTCAGGCTGCTCAGAACAGCAAGGGGGATCTTAGTTCCCCAGGGATTGAAGCAGTGCCCCCACTGGACTCCCCAGAAGGTCCCTTGTGTCCTAATTTTAAACTGGTGAATTTCACAGGTGACTGATGGCACCCACCTAAGTTGTTTTCACTCCCACCGTTTCTCTGCTTAAGAGTAAACCTGAACCCTTGACTTCTTGGCAGTTTTATTTTCTGAGAACAGTCCCTCCACACCATTTGCTTACTCTCTAATAGGATCTCTCCCCTTTATCAATTTGTAAACCCCCTTTCTGAAAGGCAGATATGAGCCTCTTTTGTGTCATGCTTGTTGAGTATATTTTTTCTCTCCGTTACTTGTGTTTTCATTTTGTCCATTTCTTTTTTTTTAATATGTCGACATTTTCATTTTTGTGGCGTGACATCCTGAACTTGTTACTGTCATGTTTTTGGTGACTTAGCAAGGGCTTAGCTAGGGCTCTCTCTGGAAAGATGGATACATACTCAATTCTACAGTCTTCTAGTTTGTTCCAAAAGAACAGAACAATTTAAAATTCTCCATTTAGTAAATTACATTTAAACTTAAAAACACTTTTTACGTTTTTAAATCCATTCATTAAAGACTAGAGATTATCCTCCTCAAATTACTAAACAATTATCCTGGCCACTTTTATTGAATGACGATGTTGAAGCTCTTTCTCTTTTCAGCTGACCGGGAGTGACCTTTAAAAATAAATGATTGTAAATCAACTATACTCCAATAAAAGATTCTTCAAAGTGATTAAAAATGGGAGCACCTTCCTATGTTACTCTTGATATAAAACTGGCTACACCTGGGTCTGTTCAAACTTACTTTAATTTTGTCGTTCACTTGCTAAGTCGTGTCTGACTCTTTGGGACCCCACGGACTGCAAGCACGCCAGGCCTCCCTGTCCCTCACTATCTCCCAGAGTTTGCCCAAGTTCATTTCCTTTTTAGCTTTATAATATTTTAATATTTTGATGTGTGAGAGTGTTGCTGCTTTCCCGATTACTCAGTAAAAGAGCTTTTCCAGATCTTTCTTCTCATTGCTAGGTTTTTTGTTTTTTTTTCCCCCTAGCTGGGTCTTCGTTGCAATGCACAGGCTTCTCTCTAGTCGTGGTGCACAGGTTCAGTGGTTGCCGTGGGCGACGTGTGGGCTTCATTGCTCTGGGGCACGTGGAAACTGAATTCCCTGGTCCGGGATGGAACCTGCAACCTCTGCTTTGAAAGGTGGATTCTCAACCACTGGGCCACCAGGGAAGTCCCCTGATGCTGATTTAATTATTCTTTTAGACCAGTGGTTCTCAGTCAGTGTTTTGCACCCCAGAGAACACTTGGCCGTGTCTGGAGACAGTTTTGGTTGTTACAGATGAGGTGATATAATGGCACAGAGACCAAGGATGCTGCTAAATATCCTATAATGCGTAATACAGCCCTTGCAACAAAGAATGATCTCGCCCTAAATATCCATAAATCCTGAGATTGAGAAACCCCTTTCTAGATGAATATCAGAATAACTTTCTTATATTCTTTTAGGTACAGATTTTGATTTAAATTGGATTTAGAAATTTTTTTTTTTGGAGGGGGAGGGATACTCCTTCGACTAACCTATTTTCTTATCCAGAAATAAGCGCCCCCCCCCTTTTTTGGCCATGCCATGCAGCATGTGATATATATACATATATCTGAATCCCTGTGCTATACAGCAGAAATACACACACACATGTGCATATATACACATACACATCCTTGTTTCCGGTTCTTTTCCATCATGGTTTATCACAGGATATTGAATACAGCTCCCTGTGCTATACAGTAAGACCTAGCTATTTATCCATCCTATATGTAATAGTTTGCAGTTGCTAACCCCAAACTCCTACTCCATCCGTCCTCCTTGGCAACTACTTATCTGTTTTCTATGTCTGTGAGTCTGGAAAACAGTTTTTTTTTTAATTATAATTTTTATATATTTTTTCCCACCTAGATTCAGGTAACTGTCACTCTCAGCCAATAGGAAAGAGTCCTGGATCCGGCACCAGTGAAAGGAAATGTTTCTGAGAAATAAAAATATTTTATATGCGTTCCCCCGCGTCTTTCATCTTTCTTGAAAACTACGATGGGAGGAAGGAAGGAGGCGAGAGACACGAACGTCACAGTGATAAGATGTTCATATTAGCTGGTGGGACTCTCTTCATATTTTGTCTTATTCAAGACGAACAAACATCTCTTTAGTATTTTATTTGTTACGTTCAGCCACAATCTAAATTCTCTGTTGCTGGTTAAGATGAAGCCTCAATTTGGACAATGCATCAGAAACCAGGAGAAACCCATTACTCAAAGATTCCCAGGAGCTGGGACTTCCCTGGGGGTCCAGCGGCTAAGATTCTGCATCCCCAACGGAGGAGCTCTGGTTCAATCCCTGGTCATGAAACTAGATCCCACGTGAAACTAAGAGTTTGCTTGCCACAACTAAGACCCAGCACAGCCAAATAAATAAGTAGATATTTAAAATTCCCATGGGTTGTAGTTTGGGAAAATGTGGATTCAAGTGTGGGTGCAAAATGGGAATATGGAAGAGCCTGATGATTCAAAATCCATATCCACATCTATTGATAATGGAATGTCATTCAGCCATAAAAAAATGAAGAACTAATCCTTGAGACTGTGAGATCAAACCAGTCAATCGTAAAGGAAATCAACCCTGAATATCCATTGGAAGGACTGATGATGAAGCTAAAACTCCAATACCTTGGCCATCTGATGTGAACAGCCAACTCATTGGAAAAGACCCTGATGCTGGGAAAGATTGAGGGCAAAAGGAGAAGGGGGTGACAGGGGATGAGATGTTTAGATAGCATCGCCGACTCAACAGGCATGAATCTGAGCAAATTCCGGGAGACAGTGAAGCACAGGGAAGCCTGGTGCCTGTACTCCATGGGTTCCCAACGGGTAGGACCCGACTTAGTGACTGAATAACTAATCCGTGCTACAATATGGATGAGCCTTGAAAACATTATGGTAAGTGGTGGAAGTCACAAAGTCATATAACGTATGATCCTATTCATAGGAAATGTGCGGGACAGACAAATCCATGGAGGCAGAAAGTAGATTAGCAGTTGCCAGGGGCGGAGGGGAGGGAGAACGGAGAGTTGTTGCTTAATGGGTATGGCGTTTCCGCCCGGGAAGATGAAAAAAAAATTTGGAACAAGATAATGGTAAAAGTTGCATATCATACTGAATCTCACTGAATTGTACACTTTAAGATGGTTTCAATGGTGAATTCTATATTATATATATTTTACCACGATGAAAATGAAACAAATACAATAGCCGAGTGTATTTGACTAAGGGTCAGACATGGAGATTTTACGAATAACAGTGCTTTGTGGAAGTGTTGAAATAACACCCCATCAGAACAGGATGGGCAGACATCAAGCTGTGTAAGTATAAGATGTCTGTTTTTATATCAATTTCACACCCTGCCTTTATAGTCTCAAAGGAAAAATAAAACCCAGGAAAAAGTAGGAGGATACTGGAAGTTACTATAACTTGTCAGTGTAAATCATATATGAGTGGAATCAGATAAGAAAGAAAAGAGAAAAGACAAGGAAATTTTGAAATATTTGAAGGCATTTTGAGGAGAATGTAAAAGTCTCCCTGTTTCTTGGGGGAAAAGTTAGTTAGGTTGCTTTCAGGCTTTGCTGCAATGACTATCTTTGAGAATACTTCTTTTTACACCCGTGGAGAATATTTGTGCAGTGTCTAATTTCCTAGAAATGAGACCAGTGGGAAAAAACGTCAATGCAATTTATATGCTGAAAGTCATTGCCAAATATACCCCCCTCGTTGGCTGAACTCATTTATACCAGTGGGGTTCTTTTTTTAAACACTTAATGTCATTAAAAAATATTTATTTGGTTGCATCGGGTTTTAGCTGAGGCATAAGAATCTAGTTGCAGCATGTGGTATTGAGTTCCCTGACCAGGGATCGAACTTGGGCTTTCTGCATTGGAGGAATGGAGTCTTAGCCACTGGACAACGGGTGTTTATACCAGTGTTTATATGCGTGCATTCTCACAGATCTTCACACTGAGTTACCGTTTTCCTGACTATTGGCAAACAGTCGAAAATGACATGGGCATCTCTGACTATGAAGAAAGCTGAACATCCTTTTCTATATTTCAATATTTTTTGTGTTCCATATTTTTTTCTTTTCTTTTCAGGGGTCTGTCTTTGTGTCTATTCGTGTCCTTTGCCATTTTTATTTTGGCAAATAAAAGTTTGGACTTTTTTTCCTCACTGAAAGTATTATGTATTACACATTATGTAACATGCCATAATGCATGCCCTTTATCTGTCACTTAAGTTGCATATGTTTTTCTCACTTTTAAAAATCTGATGTTCGGTTTTATGCAGGATTTTATTTCACTATTCGTATAACTCAATGTTTACATAGCCAGATTTGTTATTTTTAGATTTTCGATTTGCATCTTGCTTGAAGAGATGTTCCCTACTTTGCAATTATAAAACAAAATTTCCATATTGCAGAGTCTTATGCTTTCTTTTTTGAGCGGCTATGGAATTCATCAAATGCATCTAAAAGTACGTATTTATTGGTTTGGCTGCACCAGGCCTTCGTTGCAGCACTCTGGATCTTGGATCTTTGTGGCAGCATGCAGGATCTTTAGCTGCGTCATGTGGCATCTAGTTCCCTGAACAGGGATTGCACCTGGGCTCCGTACATTGGGAGCGTGGAGTCTTCGCTGCTGAACCACCAGCGAAGTTCCATAAAACACATTTTTAGTAACCTAGAGATGCTCATGTACCCCGAATCTATGGAGACGGTGATCTTGATGACTAGACTTCCTAGCGTTGAACCATCTTCACCCTCCTGGCCCAAGTTCCACTTGATCCTGGTGTGGGTGTCACGTTCGTGCAAGCTTCCGCCTGGTTCTGTTAGTAAATTCTCACTGCTGGGTTTTTGCACTGTTCCCCGCAAGGCAGATCCATCTGTAGTTTCCCCCTCTACTCCTAAATGTACTCTAATATTAAAGCAGGTTTCCATGACAACGCAGGAGTCAGGATTTACACTGGGCTTCCTGCTTTAACATAACGGAAAACTTTAACATAACATAACGCAAGACTGAAGGAGATTGTCCCAAAGAGACTTGCGAAAGGAAGACCCCAGCAAATGCTGGTGGTGTCTCTTCAAGCCCTCCTCGATGCATAACAAACGTGCGGTATTTGCTGTTTATACTAATGAACCGTGAAATGATCTCTCTCTTTCCATCACGTCTTCAAGTATGGTATGTGTTTAAATGTCAGACCAAAGCCAACCTAAGAAAAACAAACCCAAACGAAAGGCCCAAGTGGTTTTTCAAAATTATTAAAGCTTTTATTAATAATTTTGACATGATGTCAGACTTTCTATGGGGTCGCACAGAGTTGGACAGGACCGAAGCGACTTAGCAGCACCAGCAGACTTCCTCAGTGGTAAACAATCTGCCTACCAATGCAGGAGACTTAGGAAACTTAGGGTTAAATCCCTGGGTTGGGAAGATCCCCTGGAGGAGGGAATGGCAACCCACTCCAGTATTCTTTCCTGGAAAATCCAATGGACAGAGTAGCCTGGCGGGCTACAGTCCATGAGGTCACAAAGAGTCAGATGGGACTGAGCAACTGGGTACACACCTGCACAGACGTCCAGAAAAGTTGCACAGATAGTGCAATTAATCCTTATATACACAGTTTATCAGATTCACCAATTTCATCACACTTTTAAAAATCACACCTGCTTTCTTCTTTCTCTGTCGCTTTCTTTTTTTTTCTGAACCATTTGAGAATAAGTGGCGGATATTATGTTCCTTAACCCCTACATACTTCATCTGATGTTTATTACCTAGAGCCAAGGACATTCTGTTACATCATTTCAGTAAAAGGATCAAAATTAATATTGATCGAATATCACTGTGGAACTGATAGACTCTTTTCAATCTTCTCCACTGTCCCAATAATTTATTTTATTGCAAAAGAAAATCCAGGAGTAACTTTGATCATTTTGTTAAGCCAGATTTTTCTTCCACAAAGCTACCATTTTTCTTTTTTTGGGACAAACATGCTGCAAAGAGATACTTGCAGACCATGGAAATACCCCATTACTTTTCAAGCTTCCAACCATCACTTTTAACGTTCACTGATGGCTCTTGCCAGAATGAATTATTCTGGAAATTAGCAAATGGTGATTTTCTACTTCCATTCCAATGCTTTTAAGAAGAGGCAGAGGTTGACTTTCATTTTTTATATCCTGGTATTTTTTTAGGGGGGTGGGGGGAGGTAGCTTACAGAAGAAATAGTGAGCTTTTTTTTTTTTTTTTGGAAGTGGAGGTGTCTTCATTTTCTCCCAGTAAGTCACAACTACAATGATTCTTCTGACTTTATACCCAACTTTATGTGGAGGTCTTGCATCCTGCAGGATTTCCAGAGGACAGTATGTCCCTTGGAATTTTAGCAAATGCCACCTGCCTGAAATTGTTGGTGGCCTGTCAGTCAGTTCAGTTCAGTCGCTCAGTTGTGTCTGACTCTTTGCGATCCCATGGACTGTGGCATGCCAGGCTCCTCTGTCCATGGGATCTTCCAGGCAAGAATACTGGAATGGGTAGCCATTCCCTTCTCCAGGGGATCTTCCAGACCCAGGGTCCAACCTGGGTCTCCTGCATTGCAGGCAGATTCTTTATTTTCTGAGCCACCAGGGAAGCCCAACCCTTTGGGCTTAATGCATCCCTGTTGCTTTTAGGATAAAGGGTGTGTTGAAGACAACCCATACATGGTATATCCCTTTTAGTCTTGCCTACCAGCGCAGCCTCCCTCTTTTCTTTCTCTGCTCCAGCTCTAGTGCCTGGCTCAGTCGTGAGAACACTGGCCTGTCCTCTGGGCCTTTGCACATGCCGGTCCCTCCACCTGGAACACTTTCTTGATGCTTCCCTGGGCTGGCTCTTCCTCCTCAGATTTCAGTTCAAAATCACCTCTTCGGAGAATCCTTCTGCCTCTCCCCATCTCACCTTATAAAACATCTGACGTGTAACTTAATGGCTTTCTCCCCGCACTGGGTTGTGAGGTCTACAAGGAAATGAATGGTGTTTATTTGGCTCCCTGCGAATCCCCACTGCTTACTGCATGTTGATTTTTCCACTCAACAAATATTTATTAAGCAATGGATATGTCAGTCACTGGGTGTAAAATACTGAACATGATGGACAAGATTTCTGCCTTCCTGGGGAGGGGTGAATACATACAATAAGTCAGAATTTCAGGTAGAGACACCAGTGTGCTGTCTGGAACAGGAACAAACGGAGGAGGGGACAGGGAGTGTTTGCAAAGTGTGGTCAGGGAAGGTTCACTGGAACAGACAAGTGGAGCCAGACACCAGAGGGACAGCAAGGCAGGAATAGACTTGAGTTAGAAGAACAGTGGGCCCATCTACTGGCAAACTAATATTTGTTTAAGAGATGAAAGAAAGAATGAATGCCCTCAGCCAGCAGTTGTTCTGGGTGCTTTGTCATGCTTTATTTCCCCTGGGAGACTGTGTGTGTGCATGCGCGTGCGTGCTCGGTCGTGTGTGTGTGTGTGTGTGTGTGTGTGTGTACGCACACGAGCTCAGTCATGTCGAACTCTTTGTGACTCCATGGACTGTAGCCTGCCTCTATCCATGGGATTTTCCAGGCAAGAATACTGGAGTGGGTTACCATTTCCTCCTCCAGGGGATCTTCCTGACCCAGGAATCTAACCTGCGTCTCCTGCATTGGTGGGCAAATTCTTTACCACTGAGCAACCTGGGAACCCTTTGCTGCTGCTGCTGCTGCTAAGTCGCTTCAGTCGTGTCCGACTCTGTGCGACCCCACAGACGGCAGCCCACCAGGCGCCCCCGTCCCCAGGATTCTCCAGGCAAGAACACTGGAGTGGGTTGCCATTTCCTTCTCCAATGCATGAAAGTGAAAAGTGAAAGTGAAGTCGCTCAGGCCTTTCCGACTCTTGGAGACCCCATGGACTGCAGCCTACCAGGCTCCTCCGTCCATGGGGTTTTCCAGGCAAGAGTACTGGAGTGGGGTGCCATCGCCTTCTCCGGGGAAGCCCTTACAACTCACCAAATCTGACCTGAAGGTGTCCTTACGTGCATCATACAAATGAGGCCCATCGAGAGAGAGAAAAATTACTCATTCAAGGCCGCACAGGAAGTCCTGACTGGAGGGGCCAGATTCTTACTTGGTTCTGGCTTTTCTGTGCTTAAGGCCCCTCTTCAGCAGGCAGGGTGGCCACTGTCACGTGACTGACGTTCACCCACACACACGGACTCTGGGTCTGCGCATTGAAAATTGGGTGTGTCCACCTGTGTTCTACGGAAGATCTCCAGCGCCTGGTTTGCACCTTTTTTTTTTTTTTTTTGCGAGTTTCTACACTTTCTCCTAAGGGTCATTTCTTCACCTTGAACCACGAATCTTGCGGAGGGGCTCAAGCTACCAAATACTTGAGCTCACGCGGCACGCTCGTGCACGTGGCTGTCCCCAGGGGCCTGGGTCTGGGCGGGGGCGCACTCTGGGGTAGGACATCTGGGGCGCTCGAGGGCCATACTCACTGGCCAGACTGTGACGAGGGGGAGGAGAACGCAACATTTAAGGGAGTACCAAAAAGCCGAGTAACCACGATAAACAATATTTTAATGCAATATTAAAAAAAAATATAAATGAATTTTCCAAAGTCCCACGAAGAACAAACTAGCAAAATGTTTTAAACACGGGATCCGACTTGCTGAGTTGGTCAATCTGGGGCGCTCCCGGGCGCTGAGACAGGAGTCCTGGGGCTGTACAGCGCGCTGGGGCTGGGCAGGGATCTGGGGCGACCCCTTGGCTAGGGCGCGACGGGGGCCTCCAGCGCGGGGCCCAGGATAGGGAGACTGGCGGGCGGGCGTGGCGGCGCCTCCCCCCTGCCAGTCCTCCTTCCACCCCTCTCGGGCCTCTGCCGGGCGCCGAGTCCCTTCCGAGCCCAGATCCGCGCCGCCTTTTCCCGCGGCCCGAACGGGGCCCAGCTGACGGGCCGCGTTGTTTACGGGCCGAGCAGCCCTGGCTCCCGCCGCCTGCCCGCCACCCGCCAGCCCAGGTGCCCGCCCGCCTGTCCGCACGTCCGTTTGTCCGCGCGTCCGAAGATCGGAGCTCCGGAGCGCTCGGGGCCAAAAGCCTAGAGTCAGGGGGGCGCAGCGCGGGGCTCCGGGCCCTAGGATCGTCGGGACGGGGGCGCGGGCCGCGGGGGCCCGGAGTCGGGACCGTCTCCACCCGGCCGCGCTGCCGGATTCGTAGCAGCGGAGGCCGCGCGCCCCTCCCGGGGCCGTATCTAGAGTCCTCCCGGGCGCAGGCTGCGGGACCTTGGGCTGCCCGCGTGGAAGAGAAGGACGCGCGACCCCCGGCGCCTCTGGGGCGGCCGCTTCGGAGCATGCACCCCGCCGGCCAGCGCCTCGCGCTCTGATCCTTCGGCACCCCGCGCTCCCGCAGCCATGGGCGCCGGGGGCGGGAGGGGGGCGGCAGCCGTGCCGCTGCTGCTGGTCGTCGCCGCGCTGCTGGCGGGCGCCGCGGGCCACCTGTACCCTGGAGAAGGTGAGTCTGGGGTGTCCCGGAGTGGGCGGGAAGCCGCGCGGGTCGGGAGGGGACCCTTTGCCAAAATGGAGCCACCCCCCGTTGTGGACGGAGTGCCGTCCTCCGTCGGAGGGCCGGTGGCCCGGACGGTTTCTCCGGCCTCGCGGGGGCGGGAAGCCGCTGACCTTGGCCTTTGCCCGCCTGGGCTAGCGGCTCCACGACCCGCGTGCGGCCCCACGACCCGTATGCGGCCCCGGGCTGGAGGAGCTCTGCCCTAGCGCCCGCCCCTCCGCGGGCGCCTCTCCCGAGAGCGCCCCTCGAAGCCCCGTGTCTGGGCCTCTCCGAGCCCACCACCTGGCTCCGGAGACGGGACACACGCCCTCTCTGGGTCGCCCCGAGAAGCAGGGTCATCGGACACTCTCGGACAGCCAAATGCCCCGGCACAGACGGTTTGGAGTGAATCGAGGGTGACTGACTGAAGGCAGGGTGGTCCCTTGGGATCCCAGCAGCTTGGTGACGCTCCCCCAGGGGCCGAGGAAGTGTAGAACCCGCCCCTTTCTTTCTGGTATCTAGACCCACGGCTACCCCTGACTGCAGTTCCATGTTTATACTCTGGAATTCTGTTTCCAGACGTCGGAGGCAAGCTCTAGCCCTTGGCAACAGCGCAGCTGTAGTAGCAGCAGTGTCGGCTTTTATGATTATTATAGCTAGTGTCACCAGATGCCTCGGGCTGGCCGGTCTTATCTCTCTGGATCTCTGCCGCAGCCCGTGGAGGCTGATACTGTTGTTGGTCCATTTCATAGAGGAGTAAACTGAGGCTCAGGGAGGACACAGGATTCACTTGCCCCAGAATCAGAGCTAGAGAGAAGACAACCCTCTCTGGCTCTGCCCAGGGCTCTGCCCAGCTGCCCGCGCCCCAGGAGCCCCTGGTAACCTCCCTCCTCTACCCTTTTACCTGTCGGCTGGGCAGGTCTCTAACCTGGGGTCAGCCCTGCACCCCGCCCCCTCTCCCTTCTCAAGTCTCCCTCATGAGTGTCCCTGGGCTAGCAGCTCCCTGGTGTGGGGAGAGGGGCAAGTCCCAGCATTTTCCTTGGGCTTGACAGCAGGTCTTTCTGGCTGCAGGTCAAGGATGGAAAATCCTTGAAGAGAATATGACTGGGGTTTCCCACCATGATGGCGGAGGCCCTGCTTTCAAAATATGTGTTGGGTTACTTCTTCAGATTTCTCCATAAAAGGAAGTCAGTCCCGATGAGGAAGGGGTCAGGCAGGGAAGGAGCAGAAGTTCCTGAGTTTTCTGTCGGTGAGTGGGGATGCACGAGAAAGCACGTGGGGGCCCTGGAGTTGACAAACCGGGTTTGTGGAGCACCTTTGCCAATTAGGCAAGATCTCTAAGCTCCCGAGTGCCTGGTATACAGTGAGTGCACCTCCAAGGAAGGGTAGCAGTGGATTTAGGCTCTTGTTTAAAAAAACAAACACAAAAACCCAGACCAGCTGTTAGATCTGTATCAGGCTTTGCACGTCCATCCCCACGTGTGTCTGTGTGTGGCTGCACACCTGTATATATGTGCGGTTCCTTGCTCCTCTGTTCCTAGTAGCTTTAGTAATTAATGGCAGATTTGTGCCTGGGCTGGCTTTCCTGGTGGCTCAGATGGTAAAGAATCTGCCTGTAGGAACCTGGGTTTGATCTCTGGATCGGGAAGATGCCCTGGAGAGGGGAATGGCTATCCACTCCAGTATTCTTGCCTGGAGAATCTCATGGACGGAGGAGCCTGGTGGGCTACAGTCCATGGGGTTCCAAAGAGTCCGATACGACTGATCGACTTTCATTTTCAGGGGTCAGTGGATGGATTTACCACTTCTTGCATGTTTATAGCTTCCACGAGGGAGAGGCTTATGTTTCTCTGTTCACTGCCACAGTTCCAGAGTCTAGAGCAGCCCCTGACACCTGGGAGTTGTTTGATAAATGTATTTGTTTTGACTGTGCTGGGTCTTCACTGCTGTGCTGGGCTTTTCTCTAGGTGTGAGGATCGAGGCTACTCTCTAGTTGCTGCGCATGGGCTTCTCTTGCCGTGGAGACCTAGGGCATGCGGGCTTCAGTAGCTGTGGCTCGTGTGCTCACTAGTTGTGGCTCCCTGGCCCCAGAGCACAGGCTCAGCAGCCGTGGCACTCAGGCTTGGCTGCTCTGCAGCACGTGTGGTCTTCCCACACCAGAGGTCGAACCCCTGTCCTCAGCATTGGCAGGAGGATTTGTCGCCCTTGGACCA
>SJYX01018600.1:81196-92562 GCA_006410675.1 Oreotragus oreotragus | reverse complement strand
TTTTCTGAATGTTGAGCTTTAAGCCAACTTTTTCGCTCTCCTCCTTCACTTTCATCAAGAGGCTTTTTAGCTCCTCCTCACTTTCTGCCATAAGGGTGGTGTCATCAGCATATCTGAGGTTATTGATATTTCTCCCGGTGATCTTGATTCCAGCTTGTGTTTCTTCCAGTCAAGCGTTTCTCATGATGTGCTCTGCATAGAAGTTAAATAAGCAGGGAGACAATATACAGCCTTGACGTACTCCTTTTCCTATTTGGAACCCTACATTTTCAATGATTCATTTTGTGGAATATGCATATACTGATTGAGTATTTCTGATCAAAGTTTAGCATCTAAATTGAGACATGTTGCAAGTGTATAATACACATGGCATTTGGGAGGCATAATGTGAAAAAAAATCTTGTAGTTCTTTTTTTTTTTTAGTATTGCTTACATGTGGAAGTGAAATTTTTGGATACATTGGATTAAGTATATTTCATTTCAGTGTTTCTTTCTTACTTTTTTTAAGAGAAAATTTAAAATTCTATCGTGTTTCTATCAGATAAGGCTATTCTAGACCCTGCACACCCTGGTGACCTACAGCGATGAGCTGTAGCTTGCCGTCACTCTTGACCTTCCAATGAAGTAGGCAGAACAGAATAATTCTTATTGCTCTGTTTGTGTAAGTCTTAGTCCTGGTGTCACCTCCTCTGGGAAGCCCTCCTCGACTGTCCCAGGCTTAGTCAAGTAGCTTGTCTGTTTATGATTTCTTCTAGCCTTTGACACTGTCCTTAACGAACTGAGATATCCTCCTCAGTTATACCTTCGGTTGATTTGAATAGTTAATAGCAACTAGAGTCTCTGAGGCCCGGGGCAGCCTGTATCCTATTCTTTTAAGCACTTCCAGTCCCTGGAACAGTGGAAACAGGTTTTCAGCAGATAGGTGCTACAGGAGTGAATGAAGAAAACCGTCTTTAGCAAGCTTCCTCTCGGTTGTCACCGCTCGGACATTGTTTCATGGTTTCCTTATTTAAGTCACATTCGCCTGCTTCTTCATTAGGTATGTTTTTGAAAAAATAGAGGTGGAGAGACTGTAACATAGTTACAGCATAAACTTTGCCTTTAATTGCTGGGTTGAAATCTCAGTTACCCCTTACAACTCATTCCGCCTGAATCTTGACTTGCTCATCACAAAAAATGGGCATGGACCATTTTGTTTACCTACTTCCTCTGGGATTAGTTTTAGAATTCATCAAGAGGGGACTTCCCTGGTGGTATAGTAGATCAGAATCCGCCTGCCAGTGCAGGGGATATGGGTTTGATCCCTGGTTTGGGAAGATTCCACAGGCTCCAGGGCAATTAAGCTCGAGTGCCACAGTTACAAAGCTCCAGCTTTAGAGCCTCAGAGCCACAACTATGAGGCCGCGCGCCCAAGTCCGCGTCCGCGGCGATAGAAGCCGTCGCGATGAGGAGCCTGAGCGTTGCAGCTGGAGAGTAGCCCCTGCGCACCACGACTAGAGAAAGCCCGTGCGCAGCAGCGCAGACGGAGCGAAACCAGAGCTTAAATAAATAATTTAAAAGAGAGAGAGAGCGTGTCTGCCAGAACATGACCAAGTGCTTCACATACTGCTATGCTAGCTGTCACCAGGACTGCCCTCATCCCCTGCTCCCCCTGGTCCTTCCCTATCTGTGTGTAGAGTGATGGTTAACCAGGGGCCACTTACTGAGGACCTGAAGCATCCTTCAGTTTCCCACCCAGAGGTCTTGAAAACCAGTGCAGGGTCCTACATATACTGCTGGCTCCACTGCTAACATCCCCTGGGTATTTTTTCCCTGGTGGTATAGTAGATCAGAATCCGCCTGCCAGTGCAGGGGATATGGGTTTGATCCCTGGTTTGGGAAGATTCCACAGGCTCCAGGGCAATTAAGCTCGAGTGCCACAGTTACAAAGCTCCAGCTTTAGAGCCTCAGAGCCACAACTATGAGGCCGCGCGCCCAAGTCCGCGTCCGCGGCGATAGAAGCCGTCGCGATGAGGAGCCTGAGCGTTGCAGCTGGAGAGTAGCCCCTGCGCACCACGACTAGAGAAAGCCCGTGCGCAGCAGCGCAGACGGAGCGAAACCAGAGCTTAAATAAATAATTTAAAAGAGAGAGAGAGCGTGTCTGCCAGAACATGACCAAGTGCTTCACATACTGCTATGTTAGCTGTCACCAGGACTGCCCTCATCCCCTGCTCCCCCTGGTCCTTCCCTATCTGTGTGTAGAGTGATGGTTAACCAGGGGCCACGTACTGAGGACCTGAAGCATCCTTCAGTTTCCCACCCAGAGGTCTTGAAAACCAGTGCAGGGTCCTACATATACTGCTGGCTCCACTGCTAACATCCCCTGGGTATTTTTATTTTCTGTCCCCGCAGGAAATTGCTCTATTGTCTTATACTAATAGGGACACATACGGCTTTAATGAGGAGAAGGAAAGGGCAACCCACTCCAGTGTCCTTGCCTGGGAAATCCCATGGACAGAGGAGCCTGGGGGGCTGAAGTCCATGGGGTAGCAACGAGTGGGACACGACTGAGCAGCTAAACGGCCACCACCACCGCTATGCTTGGATGACTTTAACTCAAGTCCCTGGAGTCACTGGAGATTAAACATAAAGCAATTCTTTGTTGTTCCGGGTAGTTATAGTCATTTAATTTTTAAACAACAGCTTTATCGAGAGCTAATTAAATACCATACAATTCACCTATTTAAAGTTTACCATTTAGAGGTTCTTCATACATTGGTACATTCACAGAATTGGGCAACCATCATTATGATCAATTTAGAACATTTTCGTCCGTCCTCCCAAAGAAATCCCATACTCTTTATCTGCCACTCCGCGTTTCCCTCTCTCGAACCGCCTGAAACCGCTAATCTACTTTCTATGGATTTGCCTCTCCTGGTATTTCGTGTAAATGGAATCATTCCACGTGTGGTCTTTTGTGACTGGCTTCTTTCACTGAGCATCCTGTTTTCAGGGTTCATCCCTTGTGTAGCTGGTGTCAGGGTTTCCTCCTCTGTTACTGTTGAATAATCTTCCTCTGTATGGACACGCTACATTTCATGGACATGTAATGTTGGCTTGTTTCTCCCTCGTTGGTCATCATAAATAATGATGCTATGGACATTTGTCTGCACGTTTCTGGTTGGACCTATGTTTTCATTTTACCTAGGAATGAAGTTTCTGGTTATATGGTAACTCTTTGCTTAATCTTTTGAGGGGCTACAAGACTCTTTTCCACAATAGCAGCTGAGCCGTTTTCCATTCCCGCCAGTCATGTACTGAGTTTTAATTTCTCCACTTCTGTGTCAACTACTGTTATTGTCTGTCTTTTTAATTTTAGCCATGCTGGTAGGAGTGAAGTGGTATCTCACTGTGGTTTGGATTTACATTTCCCTGATGTTCAACAGCTGGTTAATCTTTGAATGCATGTTCATATCTGATTTTTCCCACAGCTTGGGAAGGATGGTGTTTTTTTTCTCTGCACCAGTTTCACAAGTGTGTGTGTGTATGTGTGTGCAGGTAACATAGAGTTATGAGGCTCAGGCTTGAGAAGCCCAGACCTGTGACCAAGTCTAAGCTGTACACTGCCAGATATAGTATAGGACACCAAGTTAAATTTGAATTTAATATAAACACTGAGTAATTTTGAAGGATAAGTATGTCCCAAACATTGCATGAGACAGACTTACCTAAAAAAGTACTTGCTTATCTGAAATTCAAATTTAACTGGGCGTTCTGCATTTTTTCCTAAATTTTTAATCCACTAATTTGTGACTGTGCTGGGCTTTCCGTACTGCTTGGGCTTTTACCCAGCTGCAGTGAGTGGGGGCTGCTCGCTAGCTGCAGTTCAAGGGCCTCTCACTGCAGCGGCTTCTCCAGCTGCAGAGCATAGGCTCTGGGGTGCTCGGGCCTCAGGAGTTGCAGTTCCTGGGCTCTGGAGCACAGGCTCCGTAGTTGTGGCGCATGGGGGCTTAGCTGCTCCAAGGCACGTGGGATCTTCCTGTACCAGGGATGGAACCCGTGTCTCCTGCATTAGATGGCGGACTCTTTCCCACTGAGCCACCAGGGAAGCCCTGTCCTTCATTTTTATTTGCTAAATCTGGCAACCTTGAATGTTACTGGTGGGTCGTATGTCCTTGGCTGATTGGCTTTGCCTCTCAGAGTTTTCTCATCTGTGGGGTGCAGATGGAGCCTGTTGGGAGGGATCAAGGTGCGGTACCTGTCTAGACAGACCTCTGTGCGTCGATGCTGTTGATGTGACTGAAGCTGGGAGCCTTAGACGAGGCTTGGGCAGCATGAGTGTGTGGTGTTGGAACTGATATCCTCGTCCTCTCGAAGGTGTCTCCCAACCTATGTCTGAGTGTGTGTGTTTTGGCAAGGAGAGGCTGTCTAAGGGGTTCACATCTGATGAATGTTAACTCTAGTATAAGGAACACAAGAGGAGGGGAAGATCTAAATAAGTATATGGAGGAAAGGAAATCAGAGAAGCCTTCCTGGAGGAGGTGGCCTCTGAACTAGATCTCGAAGGATGATGAGCTGGATTTCACAGTAGGGANATGAATGTTAACTCTAGTATAAGGAACACAAGAGGAGGGGAAGATCTAAATAAGTATATGGAGGAAAGGAAATCAGAGAAGCCTTCCTGGAGGAGGTGGCCTCTGAACTAGATCTCGAAGGATGATGAGCTGGATTTCACAGTAGGGAGCTAAGGTGTAAAGAACTTTGACAGCCAAAGGGACTCAAGCTACTGTATTCAGAACAGCGGCCACTTGGTGCACATGTCTATTTCCATTCATACTAACTAAAGTGAAATCAAATACTCAGCTCCTCAGTCTTACATGAACCACATTTCAAGTGCTTGACAACCACGAATGGCCGGTGGCTTCCATATGACCAGCACGTATGTAGAACATCTCTATTGTTGCAGAAGTGCTGTTGGACTTTGTCAGAGTAAGGCAGGGGTCACCAGACTACCACCTCAAGGGAAAACACCAGCCCACAGCCTGCTTTTATAATAAAGGTTTATTGGAACACAGCCATAACCACTCCTGGTCTCTGGGCTGCTTTTGAGCTGTAACGACAGAGTGGAATAGTCTAAACAGAGACTGACCGCAAAGCAGAATGTATTTACTATCTGAGGCTTTATAGAAAATATTTGCCCACCCTGGTCCTGGGGGATGAAAGCACAGAGCCTAGAGGTGACACCGTGATGCGTTTGGGAGAAATAAACAACAACAAAATGGCTGACATTAATTGAGCACCTACTGCGTGCCAGCCACTGCTTGGGTGTCTGCATTATTTCACTCCCTTCTCTTAATAGGTCATGGTATGGGAGCGAGGAGGTTTGGAAGACCCTCTTGTAATTGGAGAGTAGTGGACAGGCCTGTTTTACATGGTGCCGGGGATGGAGGGGCAGAACCTTGAGAGCTGTGAGAGGGAAAGTACAGGGTGCTGGGGAGCCGTAGCGGGTGTCAGAGCGAGGGAGGGACCAACTGCAGGAGAGTAGGTGTCAGGGTGTTTGTACTGGGGAGATCAGACTCTCTGGGAAGCCCTTGACACACCTGGGTAAAAGGTAATTAGACTGTGGCTGCCTGCCAAGAGGGCAGGTTGGGAAGAAGAGTCAGGAAAATGAGAGAATTGACAAAACACAGCCAGGTCTCCTTGCCTCATTTCTGCTGTGGGCACCTTTATCCCCGTAAATCCATTTCCTGAAGATGTTTCACATTGACTCACTGGGGGCGGCTCCCCTTTCCCTTTCTGCACCTGCTGCATTACTCAACCCCCTGTAATCCCAGTGTCTCCTTTGCATCATATTTGATGTGATGGTTTTAAGGTTTCCAAACAGGTATCACCAAAGGAATTATTATTATTCAGGTTTTTTGCCTTTTGAGAGTAATTACTTAGGCATGGACACTTTACGGAGAAAACCACTGATGGGGGTGATGGGGGTTGGCTATAGAAGTTGTGGGGTTCAGTGCAGAATGAAATCTTGGGACCCCCTCACTCAAAAATGATTGAAGATTTCAAGATGGATGAAAGAACATTAAGCCCAGGGCAAGGCCCTTCTGAGCAGGCGTGGGACCCAGGTCACATGGCCATGTGGCTGCCCTGACACTCATTCTTATAAACCATCCATGGGATGTTTGCTCACCTGTCTTGCTCTCTGCTTGTTTGCACTTCCAGTGTGCCCCGGTATGGATATCCGGAATAATCTCACCCGGCTGCATGAGCTGGCCAACTGCTCGGTCATTGAAGGACATTTGCAGATTCTGTTGATGTTCAAAACGAGACCTGAGGACTTCCGAGACCTCAGTTTCCCCAAACTCATCATGATCACTGATTACTTGCTGCTCTTCCGGGTCTATGGGCTGGAGAGCCTGAAGGACTTGTTCCCCAACCTCACGGTCATCCGAGGCTCGCGCCTCTTCTTTAATTATGCACTGGTCATCTTTGAGATGGTTCACCTGAAGGAACTTGGCCTCTACAACCTGATGAATATCACCCGGGGGTCTGTCCGCATCGAGAAGAACAATGAACTCTGCTACCTGGCCACCATCGACTGGTCTCGCATCCTGGATTCCGTGGAGGATAATTACATCGTGCTGAACAAAGACGACAATGAGGAATGTGGGGACATTTGTCCAGGCACTGCCAAGGGCAAGACCAACTGCCCTGCCACTGTCATCAACGGGCAATTTGTGGAGCGGTGCTGGACACACAGCCACTGCCAGAAAGGTATGTCAGAGTTCTCTGGATTCTATACCATTTCTTGTGACTTGATTCATTAAAAAGATGCTGGAAGTGTTCACTAGCTCAGGTGGTGACAAACCTTATTTTGCAAAGGCTCAGACAATAAATAAACTTTAAACTTTGCAGCCTATACAGTCTCTATTGCAACTGCTCAACCCTGCTATTGGACTGAGGAAGCAGCCACCTGGCAACAATGGGCAATAAATATATGGGCATGGCTGTGTTTCAATAAAACTTTATTTACAAAACCAAGCAGTGGGCCAGATTTTGCTAACACCTGAGCTAGCTGGTTGAATGTGCCTCTTGCTTGAGAGAGCGGATGAGTATGGATTTTGCTGTCGAAGAAAGGAAATCTATTTCTTGTCTGATTTAAGATTGCTCGTGGTAGGCATTTGGAAAAAGGAATGTGTAAAGGATTAAAACAAAGCAGCCGTCCTTATTCCACGATTACTGGGGGTATTTCCCGCTAGTGGCTCTGTTGTATCTGGATTTACTTAACTTTCCCTGTCATTGGGTATTTAAATTATTCCTAGTTTTCACAAAGAAGGTTAAACATTTTGGTGTGGATCTTTATGGAACATTTTTTTCCCCCTTCAGGTTTTTGGTTTTCCAGAAGTGAAATTTCTGGGTCAAAGTTTCTTGCTATTGATTGCCAAATGGCTTTCCGGAAATGTTGTACCAACGGGCACTCCTCCTAGCACTGGCTGAGAGGGAACACCTTGGCTAGCTTGGAGTGTTGTTTGAAAGATCTTTCATAATTTACTGGAGGGAGGAGCTGGTGTGTTGTCATTGTTTCTATTTGCATTTCTTTGATTGCTATCAGGGTTGAACCTTTTAAAACATGTTTATTTATCATTTAGGTTTTTTCTTCCTGTTCATAGCCTTTGTCCATGTATATTTCAGTGCCTTGGTGGTTTTTGAAATATTAATCTGCGTGTGGTTTTCATAGCAAAGACTGTTAACTTTTTGCCAATTACATTTTCAGATGTTTTTGTTCAGTGATGAAAAAACGCTGGCTGTCCGTTGCCAGAGAAGCTTAAAATGTTTACGGAGTTCAGACCTGAATTTCTGCATGCATCTCATATTGTTTAATGCTTAGAAAGTCCCTTTCTATGCATAAAATGAAAAGTTTTCTTCCTCCAAGTTTTCTGTCTTAACTTTAATTATTATCACTAAAAAATTTGTCAAGGTTATCCATTTTCCCCTCAATAATTAGTTGGGGGCTCAAGGCCATTTATTGCAGAAATTTACCCCTTCATCATTGATTTGGGGGTCTGTTTCTGAGTTTCTATAAATATGTCTGCCTTTCCACGTGCTGAAGTTATTACCGTTCTAACCCATGTAGTTTTATAATGTTTTGATATGCAACCAGGGTAGTTCCCAACACAAACTTGTTGGTTGTTGATTGTTTTATTGACTCTTTCACATGCTGGGAAATTCCCTGGGAAGAATTAGCAACTGTGAGATGGAGACAGGAGAAAGTGAGTGGGTGGCTTAACGGTTGTATCACAAAAGATAAGGGAAGGGAGAAAGGAGGGTTTTCTCACCTGAGCCCAAAGCTATGGAGAAGCCACAGAGCTATGGAGAAGTCAGTCCTGAGTAGAATCCATGGACTCAGCAGGGAGGGCCCCTTCAAGTTCCAGGAAGGAGTCGTCATGCATGGGGATGCTGAATGGGAGAAAACAGGAGGTGAGAGAGCGGATACCTCTTTTTTTGAGAGTTTGACCAGTGAGGGGAGGGAGAATCTGGTGGTTTGTGGACGGAGGAGGGAACATTGGTTATTATGCTGTGGAAGAATCTTGAGAACGTGGGTAGGTCAGGGACACAGAGAAGTCAAGCTGTGATCAAGAAGAAAGATCGAAACTGGGGCAAAGTCTTGGCGAAAGTAGAGGACCACCCGTGGGTTTGGAATTTCACAGAAGAACAGGGAGATTTCTGAGGTGGCGGTGGGGGTGAGTAATCTGGGTGGGGGTGAATATCCTGACGAATTTGGAGGTAAGGGGGTTACCTTCTTTGATGGTGAGGGGAGGAGAGGCTGTGTAGGCCCTACCATGTTACAAAGACACACAGCTGCAACGGGAATTCTGTTATCCTTGTTTTAGAGACCAGAGAGGTTTTTAACCTGCCTAAGGCCACACAGCTAATAAAAGATGGCTAGAGTTTGCACCACATCTGAGATACAAAAATAGCATCTCTATGTGTGTTTTGTGGGGGCAGGGGTGCCTGCTCTGTTTAGAGGTAGGGAGCTTACTAGTAACTGGAAGGCATTGTCCTGACACTTTCCCCCAATGCTCCGTTCTCCAAAATCAGTTTCTTATTTTTGCTCCATACTCACACGTCTTGAGATATAATTTAAGACATTCCTCTGTGGATTTATTTCTGTACCCATTTTAGTCAAAATATCCAGGATGGTATTATCTGCAAAAATGTCCATGATGTTTTGAGTCGGTTTTGTTTTTAATCTTCTGCTTTGGAGAACAAGGCTTGTTTTCCTACACTGGGGGTTTCAATACCAGAGAAGGCGTGGCTTTGCATATAAGGTTGCAGCTGAGAAGCTGAGACCTGTGTCAGGTACTGGTTCCTGGCATATGGAATCAGTGTTTGCTCCTCGTGCGTAATCCTTTGGTGGGGTCCTCTGCTAGTCACTAAGTTGTGTCTGACTCTTTGCAGCCTCATGGGCTGCAGGATGCCAGCCATCCCTGTCCTCCACTCTCTCCCAGAGTTTGCTCAAATTCAGTCAGTGATGCCATCCAGCCATCTCATCCTCTGTCATCCCTTTTTCATGCCCTCAATCTTTCCCAGCATCAGGGTCTTTTCCAATGAGTCGGCTCTTCACATAAGGTAGCCAAAGTATTGGAGCTTCAGCTTCAGCGTCAGTACTTCCAATGGATATTCAGGGTTGATTTCCATTAGGGTTGACTGGTTTGATCTCCTTGCTGTCCAAGGGACTCTGAAGAGTCTTCTCCAGCACTACAGTCTGAAAGCATCAATTCTTTTGGCACCAAGGAAGGCATTGTCCTGTCCTGGTCACAGATGATAAGAAATGATTGTTTATTTGAAGCTACACTCTTGTCTATCCAGTACAACTCAGCTCTGGCTTTTTGCCCCTTCAATTTCTTTAATTGTGGTAAAACGTATCTAACATAATGTTTACCATCTTAACTGTTTAAAATGCACAGCTTGGTGACACTAAGGCCAGTCAATTGTTGTGCAACCATCCCCACCATCCATCTCCAGAACTTCTGCAACTTGCCAGACTGGAACTCTGTCCTCATTAAGCACTCACTCCCCCTCCCCTCCCCCAGCGCCCTGCCCCTACCATCTACTCTCTGCCTCTATGGATTTGACCTCTCTAGGGATCTCATATAAGTGGAACCATACAGTATTTGTCTTTTTTTTTTTTTTCACTTTTATTTTTACGTCTGGCTTACTTCATTGAATATAACGTTCTTGAGGTCATCCATGTTGTAGCAGGTGTCAGAATTTCCTTATTTTTAAGGGCTGAATATTATGCCGTTGTATGAATGGACCACATTTTGTTTATCCATTCATCAGTGGACGTTTGGGTCATTTCCACCTTTTGGCTATTGTGAACAGCGCTGCTATGAACGTGGGCATACTTCTCTGGCTTTTAAAATGCTTATGTTACTTTGTTGCTGTGGCTTTAGAAGGCTTCCGCAACCCCGTGTGGGATTTCCCAAGGTAAAACAGACTGAAAGGAATCTGTAGAAGATACTCTTCCCACCCTGTCTCAGGCAACAGATACAGTCCGTGAAACGTACCATCAAGTCCTCAACTTCCTCTCCAACACCTCCTTGAGCCTTTTTCTTGCATGATTGCCAGGTTCTGGAAATCACCAAGGTCTGTCAGCAGACCAGAAATCTAGAGAAAAGGACAGATTGCATCCTTTTCAGAGAGTCCTCCATAAGGATCATTACTCAGATCAGATGTGTAATTCAAAAATAAAGAGTTTAAGGTTTAGTTTTCTACTAAGGATCTGGAGTATAGATAATCTGTGTTGCAATAATGACCCACCCATGTGTGTGGACAATCAATTAAGCAGAGTGAATCATTATTTGTTCTTCTTTTTAACATTAATTCACATCCATAATTATTAGAAAACAGGATATTAAGAGTGTTAGGATAATTGCATCTGTGAAAGCTAGAAAGAACCAGAAACTTTCAGGGATAGGAAAAAAGTATACTTTTGGATAACAAATTAACCTATCTCAAAATAAGACATAAAGAGGGGGAAATTTTTTGATAGGGAGTTTTGAAATATCATAGGCACCACACTGATAAAAAGAAAATCCCTGGAAAATCAGATTTGCACTTTATGAAGAATGGATAGCTAATTTCATAATGATTTTATGTATATATTCAAGTAGAACTAGAAAAAAACCCAAGAATTTGTAAAATACATTTTTAACTCTAAAGAAAAAAGACAGACCAGACCCGACAGACAGACCACTGGGATGAAGGTGTTGGGTTGTCCTCTGGACCCAGTTTAAACATTCTCTACAACATGCTCCTTTTCTACCTGATCCCCAAACAATGATGGTTTGGGCAAAGAGAGAAAAGAAGGTTCTCAATGGTTC
>SJYX01018600.1:40593-81148 GCA_006410675.1 Oreotragus oreotragus | reverse complement strand
CGGGGAAGGCAATGGCACCCCACCCCAGTACTCTTGCCTGGAAAATCCAATGGACGGAGTAGCCTGGTGGGCTGCAGTCCATGGGGTCGCTAACAGTCGGACAGACTGAGCGACTTCACTTTCACTTTTCTCTTTCATGCATTGGAGAAGGAAATGGCAACCCACTCCAGTATTCTTGCCTGGAGAATCCCAGGGATGGGGGAGCCTGGTGGGCTGCCGTCTATGGGGTCACACAGAGTCAGACACGACTGAAGTGACTTAGCAGCAGCAGCAGCAGCAGCAGCAGGCTTCCCTGTCCTTCACCATCTCCTGGAGCTTGCTCAAACTCATGTCCATCGAGTTGGTGATGCCATCCAACCATCTCATCCTGTCGTCCCCTTCTCCTCCTGCCATTGATCTTTCCCAGCATCAGGGTCTTTTCTAATGAGTTAGCTCTTCACATCAGGTGGCCAAAGTACTGAAGCTTCAGCTTCAGCATCAGTCCTTCTGATGAATATTCAGGGTTGATTTCCTTTAGGATTGACTGGTGTGATCTCCTTGCAATCCAAGAGACTCTCAATAGTCTTTTCCAACACCACAGTTCAAAAGTATCAATTCTCCGGTGCTCAGCCTTCTTAAATGGTCCAACTCTCATAACCATAACATGACTACTGGAAAAATCATAGCTTTGACTATACAGATCTTTGTTGGCAAAGGAATGTCTCTGCTTTTTAACACGCTATCTAGGTTTGTCAACCTAACTTTCCTTCCAAGGAACAAACGTCTTTTAATTTCTTGAGTGTGGTTATGGTCCACAGTGATTTGCAAGCCCAAGAAAAGAAAACCTGTCACTGTTTCCATTTTTTCCCATTTATTTTCCATGAAGTGATGGGATCAGAGGCCATGATTTTATTTTTTGAATGCTGAGATTTAAGGGGCTTCCCTGGTAGCTCAGAAGTAAAGAATCTGCCTGCAGTGCAGGAGGCCAGGGTTCAAGACCTCCTAGAGAGGTCAGCCTTCTTAATGGTGCTCAGCTCTCTTTACAGTCCAATTCTCGCATCCATACATGACTGCTGGAAAAAACCATAGCTTTGACTACATGGACCTTTGTTGGCAAAATAATGTCTCTGCTTTTTAATATGCTGTTTAGGTTTGTCATAGCTATCCTTCCAAGGAACTAGTGTCTTTAATTTCTTGACTGTGGTTACTGTCCGTAGTGATTTTGGAGGTCAAGAAAAGGAAATCTGTCACTGTTTCCACCTTTTCCCCATATATTTCCCATGAAATGATGGGACCATATGCCATGATGTTAGTTTTGTGAGTGTTGTTTAAGACAAGTTTTTTTCATTCTTCTCTTTTACCTTTATCAAGAAACTATTTCCTCTTTACTTTCTGCTATTAGAGTGGTATCATCTGCATATTTGAAGTTGTTGATGTTTCTTCCAGCAATCTTGAGTCTAGCTTGAGATTCATCCAGCCTGGCCCTTCTCATGATGGACTCTACATAGAAGTTAAATAAGCAGGGTGACAATATACAGCCTTGATATACTCCTTTCCCAGTTAGGAACCAGTCCATTGTTCCACGTCCAGTTCTAACTGTTGTTTCTTGACCTGCATACAGGTTTCTCAGGAGACAGATAAGATGGTCTGGTATTCCCATCTCTTTAAGAAATTGCCACAGTTCTTTGTGATCTACACAGTCAAAGGCTTTAACATAGTCAATGAAGCAGAAGTAGATGTTTCTCTGGAATCCTTGGAATTCTCTTGGTTTCTCTATGATCTTAACCAGTCCATTGTTCCACGTCCAGTTCTAACTGTTGTTTCTTGACCTGCATACAGGTTTCTCAGGAGACAGATAAGATGGTCTGGTATTCCCATCTCTTTAAGAAATTGCCACAGTTCTTTGTGATCTACACAGTCAAAGGCTTTAACATAGTCAATGAAGCAGAAGTAGATGTTTCTCTGGAATCCTTGGAATTCTCTTGGTTTCTCTATGATCTAGCAAATATTAGCACTTTGATTTCTGGGTTTGCCTTTTCTAAACCCAGTTTGTATATCAGGAAGTTCTCAATTCACATACTGTTGAAGCCTAGCTTGAAGGATTTTGAGCATTACCTTGCCAGCATGTGAAATGAGTGCAACTGTACAGCATTTAGAACATTCTTTGGCACTGCCCTTCTTTGGGATTGGAATGAAAACTGACCTTTTCCAGTCCTGTGGCCACTGCTGGGTTTTCCAAGTTTGCTGGCATATTGAGTGCAGCACTTTCACAGCATCATCTTTTAGGATTTGAAATAGCTCAGCTGGAATTCCATCACTTCCACTAACTTTGTTTGGAGTAATGATTCTGAAGGCTCATTTGACTTTACACTCCAGGATGCCTGGCTCTAGGTGAGTGACCACACCATTGTGGGTATCCAGGTCATGAAGACCTTTTTTTGTATTCTTCTTCGTATTCTTGCCACCTCTTCTTAGTATCTTGTGCTTCTATTAAGTCCTTATAGCTTCCATCCTTTATCATGCCCATCCTTGCATGAAATGTTCCCTTGATATCTCCAATTTTCTCAAAGAGATCTCTAGTCTTTCCTATTCTTTTTCCTCTATTTCTTTGCACTGTTCACTTAAGAAGACTTTCTTACTTCCCTGTGCTATTCTCTGGACCTCTGCATTCAGTTGGGTATATTTCTCCCTTTCTTCCTTTCCTTTCGCTTCTCTTCTTTTCTCAGGTGTTTGCAAAGCCTCCTCAGACAACCAGTTTGCCTTCTTGTGTTTCTTTTTCTTTAGGATGGTTTTGGTCACCACCTCCTGTGGTACAATGTTATGAGGATGGGGCTGTGTCCCTGCCCAGTCAGTTTCTTCATCTAAGATATACCAGTACAGTTGCCTACAGGCTGTTAGGCAGGGGTAGGGCTGGGTTCTGAGGGTAACAAGCTAGAGAGAGGATTCCAAAATGGCACTTATCAGCAGCACTGTCCACAATGGTAGAAGGAGTTCCCCAAAACTGATGCTGCTTGTCTTTCCAGAAGATTCTCCAAGATCAGCAGGTAGGTCTGACCCAGGCTCCTTTCAAATTATTGCTTCTGCCCTGGGTCCCAGAACATGTGAGATTTTGCATGTTTCCTTTAAGAGTAGAGTTTCTATTTCACACAGCCCTCTGGGACTCCCCAGGCAAGCCCCATTGCCCTTCAAAGCCAAATGTACTGGGAGTTTATCTTCCTGGCACAGGACCCACAGGTTGGCAAGCCTAAAGTGGAGTTCAGATCCCTCAGTCCTTGGTGAGAACCTGTGCAATTGTAGTCATTCTCCCTTTCGTGGGTCACCCACTCAGGGATATGGTACTTGACTATATCATAAGTCCACCTATCCTACCTGTCTCATCATGGTTTCTCCTTTATGTCTTCAGTTGTCAAAGATCTTTTCTGGTAGGTCCCCAGCACTTTTCATTGACAGTTGTTCTGTAAACAGTTGTAATTTTGCAGAAGACATAAAAGATGTAGGTTCAATCCCTGGGTCGGAAAGATCCCCTAGAGAAGGGCATGACAACCCACTCCAGTTTTCTTGCCTGGAGAATCCCATGGACAGAGGAGCCTGGTGCACTACAGTCCATAGGATCACAAAAAGTTGGACACAACAGAAATAACTTAGCATGCACACACACAAAGTCTTAGCCTATATAATATTCTATATACCTGAGAAGGCTCATTTAACTTTTTTGTAAAGTAGGTCTTCTGGCAATAAATTAATGTTTTGCTTGCCGAGAGAACCTTTATTTATTCTTTCATTTTGAAGGCTATTTTTTCTGGGTTGATAATTCTCAACTGACCATTTCTTTCTGCAGCACTTTAAAGATTTCATTCCATTGTCTTTTTGTTTGCATGGTTTTAATGGGAATTCTGCTGTAATTCTTATATGTGTATCTCTGTAGGCAGTGTATGTTTTTTCTGTCTAGCACAAATTCCTGCCCTTTCCCCATGGGTAGTACTCCTCCTCCTCCCTTACCTTTTTTCTTCTTTCCAAGGTGTGAAGAAATTTTATCAGCACCTTCAAGCCAAAGGTTCTNTGTACTCTGCATAGAAGTTAAATAAGCAGGGAGACAATATACAGCCTTGAAGTACTCCTTTTCCTGTTAAAGTAAAGTAAAAGGATAATCACTCTGGTGTGTGTCTTGAGCTGCCTCCTCTCCATCACTCTGTCTACATATTTGTGGTGGAAATGCAAACAGAGGTCAAATACAAGGAACTCCGAATGAGCGGAGTGGATAGGGGTCTATGTAAGCTGTGTCACAAGCTGTGTTTATTGAGAACCTACTGTGTGCCTGGTCATGCGGTCCTTGGAGATACAGAAGTGAGCAGCTCCTGTCTCCTTAGAGAGGACCTTCTGGTAGCAAATCAGACATTGAACATGTGACTGAATGCACTTGTGGGGTGAGTGTCAAGACGTAGGATCTGTGGATGAAAGCATGCGGTGAAGCTCTAGTCTTCCAGGNGGAGATACAGAAGTGAGCAGCTCCTGTCTCCTTAGAGAGGACCTTCTGGTAGCAAATCAGACATTGAACATGTGACTGAATGCACTTGTGGGGTGAGTGTCAAGACGTAGGATCTGTGGATGAAAGCATGCGGTGAAGCTCTAGTCTTCCAGGTCAGAAAGTCGCTCCCTGCCCCCTACATGGATGGGTCATTAAGACCCCGGAAGTCAGACCTCCCTGGTGATCTAGTGGTCAAGGATCTGCCTGCCAGTGCAGGAGACCACGGGTTCGATCCCTAGTCTGGGAAGATCCCACACGGCGAGGAGCAACTAAGCCTGTGCGCTGCAACTACTGAGCCCTCGCTCTAGACCCTGTGCTCTGCAACAGAAGAAGCCGCTGCAGCGAGAAGCCCGNGATGTACTCTGCATATAAGTTAAATAAGCAGGGAGACAATATACAGCCTTGACGTACTCCTTTTCCTGTTAAAGTAAAGTAAAAGGATAATCACTCTGGCGTGTGTCTTGAGCTGCCTCCTCTCCATCACTCTGTCTACATATTTGTGGTGGAGATGCAAACAGAGGTCAAATACAAGGAACTCCGAATGAGCGGAGTGGATAGGGGTCTATGTAAGCGGGGTCACAAGCTGTGTTTATTGAGAACCTACTGTGTGCCTGGTCATGCGGTCCTTGGAGATACAGAAGTGAGCAGCTCCTGTCTCCTTAGAGAGGACCTTCTGGTAGCAAATCAGACATTGAACATGTGACTGAATGCACTTGTGATGAGCGGAGTGGATAGGGGTCTATGTAAGCGGGGTCACAAGCTGTGTTTATTGAGAACCTACTGTGTGCCTGGTCATGCGGTCCTTGGAGATACAGAAGTGAGCAGCTCCTGTCTCCTTAGAGAGGACCTTCTGGTAGCAAATCAGACATTGAACATGTGACTGAATGCACTTGTGGGGTGAGTGTCAAGAGGCAGGATCTGTGGATGAAAGCATGCGGTGAAGCTCTAGTCTTCCAGGTCAGAAAATCGCTCCCTGCCCCCCTACATGGATGGGTCATTAAGACCCCGGAAGTCAGACTTCCCTGGTGATCTAGTGGTCAAGGATCTGCCTGCCAGTGCAGGAGACCACGGGTTCGATCCCTGGTCTGGGAAGATCCCACATGGCGAGGAGCAACTAAGCCTGTGCGCCGCAACTACTGAGCCCTCGCTCTAGACCCTGTGCTCTGCAACAGAAGAAGCCGCTGCAGCGAGAAGCCCGTGAGCCACAGCTAGGGAAGAGCCCCCGCTCGCCGCGACTAGAGAAAGCCTGGACACAGCGATGAAGACCCAGCACGGCCAAAATAAATAAATAAAATTATTTTTAAAAAGGAAATGGTTACCACCTAGAAGATGAAGAAAAAGGGTTTTAAAAAAAGACTTCAAAGATTGGCCTTGCTGGGCCCATTTTCAAACAGTTACAGGAACTGTTCGGAGTCCTGTCCTGCCATTCATGGTACGTGAGCTGGACTAAACCTGTGCTTCCCCATCTGAAGAGTTTGAATAATTGTGGCACCTGCTTGTCAGGGTTGCAGTTTGGGGGGTTAAATGAAATGATACCTAGGGGTACACTTATCCCAGCACCTGGCACTTAGTGAATGTTCTGGAAGCTTCTCCTAGGTGCCATGAGTTCACAGCCTCTCTGGGCAGACCAGCCCCTGGGTGAGTGTCTGCCAAAACTTGGCTCCATTTCTGATTTTCGTCTCGAGGCAGGCAGATGAAAACCTACCTTGAGAACTGGGTGCTTGGACCTACAGCCCCAGAGGGAAAATAATTTACTTGGTGCCTCAGCTTTGGGCTTTTGGGGAGACTAGAAACCACAGGACTTGCTTGACCAGCTGCTGTAGCCAAACCCACTGGTATTTTTTTTCCCCCTGGGAGGCCACACCAGCTACTTGCTGCCAGTCAGAGGAGAGGATGAGTCTGGGGCATGCTGGGTACCAGGAAACTGGCTGGCAACATAGAGACATCGGTAGAAAGCAGGAAGGAGCAGGAGGCAGAGGGAGGTGAGTCTCTCTGAGTCTGCATTTCCATCCGTGTTTCAGAAGGCTTCCCAGGTGGCGCTAGTGGTAAAGAACCCGTGTGCTGATGCAGGAGATGCAAGAGATGCAGGTTCCATCCCTGGGTTGGGAAGATCCGTTGGAGGAGGGCGTGGCAACCCACTCCAGTATTCTTGCCTGGAGAATCCCATGGACAGAGGAGCCTGGCGGGCTACAGTTCCATGGGGTCGCACAGAGTTGTACACTACTGAAGTGACATAGTTGATGCTGAAGCTGAAACTCCAGTACTTTGGCCACCTCATGTGAAGAGTTGACTCGGAAAAGACTCTGATGCTGGGAGGGATTGGGGACAGGAGGAGAAGGGGACGACCCAGGGATTGAACCCAGAGGATGAGATGGCTGGATGGCATCACCGACTCGATGGACGTGAGTCTGAGTGAACTCCGGGAGCTGGTGATGGACAGGGAGACCTGGCGTGCTGTGATTCATGGGGTCGCAAAGAGTCGGACACGACTGAGCGACTGAACTGAACTGAACTGAACTGAACTGAAGTGACATAGCATGCATGCTGTGTTTCAGATTCTCTGAAGGTTAAGGTGCTCTGTTGATATTAAACACTACATTTTAAAATGCACACACAATCACTCTTGAAGGGTGTACTTTGAGGCAGGTGTCTGAACTTCAGGTTGAAACTTCTTCCCCACTTCTTCCATTTTTTACCTTTGCCTCTGGTACTGTAATAATCAGAGTCTTCTTAGCGAATTATTTTGTGCCAGACACTAAGTTGCTTTGCTTACGATATGGCAGCAAGCTCTTCCAACAATTTCTCCTTGCAGATGAGGTCCTGGGAGCCCCAGGAGTTGAAGCCACTTGTCCAGGGTCACATCACTTGTAAGTAGTAAAGATGGGCTTTGATCCCCAAACCCGGGTATTCTGGCTCCAAATCTGAGCTCTTACCTGGGCTTACCTGTGGTCATTGTGGAAAGTTGGGGGAACTGCAGAGAACAAAGAAGTCTGGGGTGGGGAGACGCCCTCTACCCGGCCCTGCCAACATTCTGGCTGCCTTTTCCTATCACCCTTCCCATCTCATCATTTTTTCAGATTAATTTTTAATGGCGCATATTTGACTCAAAATGTTGTCTTGGTTTCTGCGGTCTAACAGAGTGCATCAGTTACACATGTACTCATTCTTCTGTAGCTTCTAGTCCCCTATAGGTCATTACAGAGCATTGATTAGAACTCCTTGTGCTATACAATAGGTCCTTTTTGGTCCTTTATATAATAATGTGTACATGTTAATCCCAGTCTCCCAATTTATCCCTCCCCTGCTTTCCCCTTTGGGAAAGCCAATGGCTTTCTCTATCTGTGACTCTTTCTGTTTTGTAAATAGATTCATTTGTACCATTTTTTTTTAGATTTCACATGTAAGCAATGCCATATAATATTCGTCTGACCTTTCACTCAGTATGATAATCTCTAGGTCCATCCAGGTCGCTGGAAATGGTATTATTACATTCTTTTTTTATGGCTGAGTACTATTCCATTGTAGATAAGTTGCCACATTATTTACCCACTTCTGGCTGATTGACATTTAGATTGCATCCATGTCTTGGCTATTGTAGGCAGTGCTGCTATAAACATTTGGGGACATGTCTCTTTTCGAATTATGATTCCCTCTGAATATATGCCCAGGGGTGGAATTGCTAGATCATATGGTAGCTCTAGTTTTAGTATTTAAAGAAATCTTCCTACTCTTCTCCACTATGTGGGCTCATGCTCAGTTGCCTTAGTCACCTCCGACTCTTTGTGACCCTATGAACTGTAGCCTGCCAGACTCCTCTGTCTATGACATTCTCCAAGCAAGAATACTGGAAGGGGAAGCTATTCCCTTCTCCAGGGGATCTTCCCGACCCAGGGATTGAACCCGGGTCTCTAGCACTGCAGATTCTTTACCATCTGAGCCACACAGGGCCTGTAGTGGCTGCCAGTTTACATTCCCACCGACAGTACAGGAAGGTTCCCTTTTCTCCATGCCCTCCTTGGCATTTATTGGTTTGTAGAGTTTTTGAAAGTGAAAGTGAAGTCATGTCCGACTCTTTGCGAACCCACAGACTGTGCCCCACCAGGCTCCTGTGTCCGTGGAATTCTCCCGGCAAGAGTACTGGAGTGGGGTGCCATTTCCTTCTCCAGAAGATCTTCCCAACCCAGGGATCGAACCCAGATCTCCTGCATTGCAGGCAGACACGTTACCACCTGAGCCACCAGGGAAGCTCACGCTAGTAAAGTCATGCTCAAAGTTCTCCAGGCCAGGCTCCAGCAATACGTGAACCGTGAACCTCCAGATGTTCCAGCTGGTTTTCGAAAAGGCAGAGGAGCCAGAGATCAAATTGCCAACACCCGCTGGATCATGGAAAAAGCAAGAGAGTTCCAGAAAAACATCTATTATGGGTGAGATGGCAGCCCCATCGCTGGCCATCACCGGTGCCAAGTTGGTTTCTAACCTCTCAAAGCCTTCATCTTCATCAGTAAAATGGGAATAAAAAGAGTACCATTGTGATGCTTGAGTAAGATTGGGTAGTTCAGGTGCCTGGGAGCTGAGGAGAGAGGGTGTTTCATATACATCTAACATTTTTTTCACATCCTGAGACTCTGATCTGCCCATTTCCCTCCTCCATTGTGTTCACTGCTCATGTCATCCAGTGAATTTATTCTTCTTTGCCTTCTATGCTGAACTGCCATGTAGGATATTCTATAAAGAAAAAAATGGGTGGATAAATGTACAAAGGAACATTGTCAACAACCTCACAATGATATATTTTGACATTAAATAGTAAAGCATCAATATGATGGACAAAGGTAAAAACTTCCAGTTCAAAGATAATTCCTGCAGATGTAATGTACAGGCTTTCCAGGTAACGCAGTGGTAAAGAATCCACCTGCCGATACAGGAGACACGGGTTCAATCCCTGGGCCTAGAAGATCTCTTGGAGGATGAAATGGTAACCCACTGCAGCATTCTTTCCTGGGAAATCCCAGGGACAGAGGAACCTGGCAGGCTACAGTCCACGGGGTTGCAAAGAGTTGGACACGACTGAGTGACTAAGCACACAAGCACATAATGTACTATGGTGACTAGACTCAATACTATATTGCATATTTGAAAATTGCTAAGAAAATAAATTATAAATGTTCTCATCACAAGAAAAAAAAAATCTGTAACTATAGAAGGTGATTGATGTTAATTAAATTCATTATGGTGATCATTTTGCAATCCATATATCAGACCATTATTTTGTTTACCTTAAACTAACATGAAATTAAAAGACGCTTACTCCTTGGAAGAAAAGTTATGACCAACCTAGATAGCATATTCAAAAGCAGAGACATTACTTTGCCGACTAAGGTCTGTCTAGTCAAGGCTATGGTTTTTCCTGTGGTCATGTATGGATGTGAGAGTTGGACTGTGAAGAAGGCTGAGTGCCAAAGAATTGATGCTTTTGAACTGTGGTGTTGGAGAAGACTCTTGAGAGTCCCTTGGACTGCAAGGAGATCCAACCAGTCCATTCTGAAGGAGATCAGTCCTTGGGTGTTCTTTGGAAGGAATGATGCTAAAGCTGAAACTCCAGTACTTTGGCCACCTCATGTGAAGAGTTGACTCATTGGAAAAGACTCTGATGCTGGGAGGGATTGGGGGCAGGAGGAGAAGGGAACGAGAGAGGATGAGATGGCTGGATGGCATCACGGACTCGATGGACGTGAGTCTGAGTGAACTCCGGGAGATGGTGATGGACAGGGAGGCCTGGTGTGCTGCGATTCATGGGACTGCAAAGAGTCGGACACGAATGAGTGACTGAACTGAACTGAATATAATATTGTATATCAATTATTTCGCAATACAACTGGATAAAATATTAAGGCATCTTACTTTTTGCTGACACTCAGTTCATCTGAATTTACAGATTTGTTCTGCTTCCCCCACTAGTCTCTGGACCCAGAGGATGGAGACACTGACTGCTTCTCACTGGTCCCCACCATTTAGCAGGTATTTGCCTATAAGGAGACTCTTCAGTATCTGTAGATTGGTTGATTTGTTACAGACACTTTATGTCAGGAAGCATTTAACAGGAGGCTTTCTGTGTGCTGTTTTGGATCTGTCAGGAATTCTCTGTTCCTTAATAATTCCTGAATACTCAGGAATTAAGAGGAGAGGCAAACCTCTCCGGGGGACTGGGGAATCCAGGCATTTCCTTCATTAGTCTTTTTATACGACGATAAGTACCCTCTTTTTTCTTGTGAACTATACGGTAAAAGTGATTGTTTACAACTCTCTCTCTCTTTAATATGGATCGCCTATGTTTTGTAAGTCTGGAATTTTAATCTTTATCATTGCTGAAAATAACTACGTTGTAAGACAGCATATATGCCCACATCATGTTGATTAAAACACCTTTGCTCCATCAGAGCTCTGGTCCCTGTGTCTTTCTTGCTCTCTCTCCCTCTGTCTCTTTTTCAGGCTGATCCGCTGGAGCGCAGAGGCTCTCTGAGTTCACTTTCCTGCCCGGGCTTTGAAGACCCTCTCGAGAAGGTGCTCTGCACCTTCACCCCGTCGAGAGGGCACTTGAGGCATCATGAACAGAGCAAGCCCCCTGTAGGGGCTTTATTGGCTTTCTGTGGACACCAAGGAATATCAGCCTCCTTCTCTCTCCTTTACTTTCTTATCGGTCGATACCAGACCAACAGGTTCCGGTCCAGGTTCCAGGACCTGAACAATTTTACATCAGAGTTTAAATTACAAATTGTTGTTGGCTGCCTTTACTAAGAGACATGATTTGTATTTTCCCTGATACACATCTAGTTACATTTACTCCTTACATTCATATTAAAAACTTTTTTTTTTACTAAAATGCATTTTGCCAGTGACTTAGCCACAGCTTAGGTATAAACACTTCCCAAGGAAGCTTTCTGCTGCAAAACAGACCCCACAAGTGAAGTATATTTATTTTGCAATTAATAAAGGGAAGAAGCCCCTGCCTGATGTAGGGCAGGTTTCAGCTGTCACCCCTGCAAACGCGTGAAAACCCCCAAACCACAAACTGTGATTCAGTTTCTGTTTTATGCCACAAGGAGAATTATTTTAAAATAGGCATGATGTAATCATCTGTGTAATAATATTGCCCAATGTAATTGTTACTGTAGAAAACAGGAAGGGAGTGAGGTTACTAACGGTCAGTTTTGCTCGTTCCCAGGTCACTGGCATAGAAAAGCATCCACTACCTCTCTGTCCAAGGACTGAGCAAGTGTGAAATCTAGGTATTTTCCACAGGTAGTCAGCTGATATATTTTGCATTTGTGAACATGGTGGAATTTTTTAATAGCACACACTGAACATGACTACAGCAAAAATTGAAATCCATCAAGGTTTACAGGGTAATAACAAAGGTAAATGGAGTACTTCTTAGCAGAAGATCTAGAATAACTTGTAAACATCATATCATGATAGCTCTAGCCAAAGATGATTGCTGCAAAGTGGGAAAAAGTGAGCTGGGGAAGCTTCTGAGACTTCAGAGCTTGAAGGAAGCTTAGCCATCATCTGATAACAAGAACTAAACTTTGGAGACTGTACTAGGTGCTGGCACCTTGAACTTGAGAGCCATTAATTCACTTAATCCTTACCACAGCTCCATGAGCCAGTGCTGTGTGCTTAGTCTCTCAGTCATGTCCAACTCTTTGCAACCCCATGGACTGTAGCCCGCCAGGCTCCTCTATACATGGGATTCTCCAGGCAAGAATACTGGAATGGATTGCCATTCTCCTCCAGGGGATCCTCCCAACCCAGGAGGAACAGAACTGGGTTCTCCTGCATTGCAGGTGGATTCTTTACCAGCTGAGCTACCAGAGAAGCCCATGAACCAGAGTCTCTAATTATTCTTCACTCTATTATATTTCACAATGGGGAAATAAGGCACAGAGAGGTTATGTAACTTACCTAGGGTCACACAGCAAAAAGTACCAATCTCAGATCCAAAATGGTCAGGGTTGGCTCCAGAAGTTGCAGATTCTTTTTTTTTTTTTTCCTGTAAGAAGGGTATTTTTTCTTTTCTTTTCTTTTTAAAAGTAAAACACAAATATTTTAATGTTAAAACTTGATGAATTTCACATGTCTATTCACTTATTTAGGACTTCCCAGGTGGCTCAGTGGTAAAGAATCTGCTTGCAATGCTGAGTTGGGAAGGTCCCTTGGAGGAGTGCCTGGCAACCTACTCCAATATTCTTGCCTGGGAAATCCCATGGACAGAGGAGCCTGGTGGGTCATAGGCCATAGGGTTGCAAAGAGTTAGATACTACTGAGTGACTAAACAACAAATACACCTACATACCAACTACAAAATGGAACATATTAACCCTGTGAAAATGTTTCTTGGGCACTTGCTCAACCAATTCCAGTCTTTAGAAGTAAACACTATAGATTAGTGGTTTATTCTTGATCTCTGTATAATTGGAATACCATATATACTATTTTGTGTATTCCTTCTCTCACTCCACATTATGATTTTGAGATTCACCCTTGTTGTACATATGCATGATGGTTCATTCCTTTACACACAGTTTATTTTTCATTCTCTTATTGGTGATGCTTGTGTTGTTTCCAGTTTGAGGCTATTATAAATAAAGATGCTATCAACATTCTTGTAAATGTATCTTGGTAGATGTAAATATTCATTTCTCTTGAGAATATATCTAGCAGTGAAATTGATGGGTTATGGGACAAGAATATGGTTAACTTGAGTAGACACTACCAACCAGTTTTCCAAATTTATACCAATGTATTCCCATCGGCCATGTGAGAGTTCCAGCTGGTCCATGTCTTTGCCATCACTTTGCATTTCCAGTTTTCTTTCTTTTTATTTTACTGTAGCTGTTCTCATACGTGCTTCGTGTTTGCAGCACCAAGGTTTTAATTTGCCTTTCTCTACTGACTAATGATGTGTCTGTTCAATCCCCCCCATTTAAAAATTGGATTGTTAGACTCCAATTAAATAAATTAAAAAAAAATTTTAATTGGATTGTTTTGTTTTTAATGACTTGTAGAAGGCAATGGCACCCCACTCCAGTATTCTTGCTTGAAAAATCCCATGGACGGAGGAGCCTGGTGGGCTGCAGTCCATGGGATTGCGAAGTCGAACACGACTGAGCAACTTCACTTTCACTTTTCACTTTCATGCATTGGAGAAGGAAATGGCAACCCACTCCGGTGTTCTTGCCTGGAGAATCCCAGGGATGGGGGAGCCTGGTGGGCTGCCGTCTCTGGGGTTGCACAGAGTTGGACACAACTAAAGCAACTTAGCAGCAGCAGCAGCAGCACCAGCAGAATTTGTCTATCTGTTCTGCATACATGTTCCCTGTTGCCCAAATATTTTGTGAATATGTTCTCCCAGTCTGCAGCTTGCCATTTAGCTTCTTAATTTTTTTTTTTTTTTGATGATTAGAGTTCCTAGTTTTAACAAAATCCAATTTTCCTCTGTGGTTATAGGTTCTTGGCATGTATGTCTTTAGGAGATCTACCACAGGAACCTCAGGAGCCTGCCTGCCACAGGAACCTGAAAACATTTCTAATGTTTTCCTCTAAAAGTGCCATTGTTTTGGCTTTCACTTTTCAGTTTGTGATCCACCTTGAGTTAATTTCTGTGTGAGCAAAAGGCAGAGGCCAACGTTTACTCTTTCTGTATGTTTAGTAGCTCCAAGCATCAGTTTGCCGAAAACACCATCCTTTCTCCCCGGAACTGCACGAGCACTTTGGCTTCATCGCATCACCATACATGAGAGGAAGGCGCGTTGCTGGAGTATCTGCTCTTCCCAACAGCTGTCCATCCGTCTTACACCAGTATAGCACCATCTTTGTGACATTGTTTAAAAGTAAGCCCTGGAATAAGAGAACATCCTGGGTCCTTCGGATTTCCACATAGGTTTTTAAATCAGTTTATCAGTTGTCATCCCAAAAGGCGGGGAGAGGAAAAGCAAATCTAGTGGGGTTTCGGCCAGGATTGAGTTCGTCTAAAGGTTGCTTCATGTTAGGACCTCATCTAGGTGGTTTAGTCACTAAGTCGTGTCCGACTCTTGTGACCCCACAGGCTATAGACCGCCAGTTTCCTTGGGATTCTCCAGGCAGGAATGCTGGGAAGACCACAGGTCCTCCCAGGAGAAGACCGCGTCTTGACAGCATTAAATACCCTGTGCTGCGCTGTGCTTAGCTGATCAGCGACTGTGTTTTATTTCGTAGACTGTATTTAGGTGTATTTGTTGTTGTTTAATCACTAAGCTGTTGTTTAATCACAAAGAGCTGGACAGCTCTTTGTGACCCCATGGACTGTTGCCTGCCAGGCTCCTCTGTCCATGGAGATTCTCCAGGCAAGAATACTGGAGCAGGTTGCTATGCCCTCCTCCAGGGAATCTTCCCAACCCAGGGATCGAACCCAGGTTTCCCGCATTATAGGTGGATTCTTTACCTTCTGAGCCATCAGGGAAGCCCAAGAATACTGGACTGGGTAGCCTATCCCTTCTCCAGGGGATCTTCCCAACCTAGGAATCGAACCAGGGTCTCCTGCATTGCAGGCAGATTCTTTATCAGCTGAGCTACCAGGGAAGTCCTTTAAAGATCCTAACCCACTGGTATAGAATATCTCACCGTGTATGCACCATCTATAGTGTCTCTCATCAGTATTACTATGTTTTAAGTTCAACTTAGCTAGATTTATTCGTTTTTATTATTGTAGGATATATTTTAAACTTATTGCCCAATTATTTGCAGTATGTAGAAATAGAATTGACTTTCTAGACTGACTTTGTATCTTGTAATCTTCCTAAAAGATTATTTAGGAATCTTTTCCTAAATAACTAAGCATTTATTCTTGCTTTAATATTTATTATTTACTTCCTTCTGCTTGGTTTGGGTTTTGTTTGTGCTTCTTCCAGGTTCTTAAAGTGGAAGTTTATTGATTTGAGGTCCTTTTTAACTCTTACAGCTATAAATTTCCCTCTAGGCTCTGCTTTTACTGTATCCTCTAAGTTTTGGTATATTGTGCTTTTATTTTCATTCATTGTGAAGTTTATTTTAATTTCCCCTGTGGTTTCTTCTTTGAATATCTGATAACTCAGAATAGTGTTATTTGATGTGCACATAGTGTATTTTCTAAAGTCATTTATTAATGACAATAATTTACACATTAATAGATTTTATATTTTAGATAGCATGTTTTATATTATATTTATAGTATATAATGTATTTATATTATAGATAGTTGAACTATGATGTTTGATTTTTTTTCTTAATTATTCATCCTGACTGGAATTAGATTTTTGAATCTGTGGGTTGTTACCTTTCATAAGGTTTTGAAAATATTTGGCTATTATTTTTCTAAGTATCACTTTTCCCTCTACCCTCCTCCTCTATTCTCCCCCCTTCTCCCTCTATTTCTCCTGTCTTTCGCTCTTTTTCTTCCCTAGGACTCCAGTTACATTCATGTTGATATTAATCACGTCCTCCCTACCTGTCTCACACTTTGTTCTATTTTCACAGTTTTTTCTCTCTCTGTGATTCATTTTGGATATTTTCTCTTGGTCTATCTTTAAACATAGTAATCTTGTGTCCTGTTATATCCAGTCTTCTGTCAAAGCCATCTGAAACACCCTCATTTCAGATATTCACTTGCCCTTCCAGAAAGCCCATTTGACAATTTTTGTAGATTCCAGTCCTTCATTGAAATGCTCCCACTTTGCACCCCGCTTTGTCTCTCTTTTACCCTATTACATTTGTCACAGTAATGTTGAAGTCCTTGACTTCTAAGTTTATTCTCTGGGTCATTCTCAGAAGTTTGGCCTCTGAACATACCAGTTGTCTCCCCAGACAAGAGATGAACTGTGTCTCCTGACGTCTGTGCTCTGGTTATTGTATTCACTCATCAACTTTTACCTACCAGTTGGGACATCTGGGTTGGTTTACCTTAGAGTCTGTGAATGCAACTGCAGGAACCAGGCCAGGAAGTACATGTTGCAGCAGTAACTCCAATGCAATAACCCAAACCGTGTTGAGTCACTGAAGATCAGGAGGCACTTTTCCCTCAACAGTTTGGGAAGCTAGTTGTCTTGGGCGACACAGGGTCTAGAGGTTGAAACCATTTTCACCATTTTCCTTGATTGGCCCATCGACACTGAGGATTGCCAATGCACCCATCACAACCCACAATTTGAGTAAATTGTTCTTTATTTCTCAAAAAGTCCTAAAATTGATGTTAATGACAATTTAACTGAAGTAACCTATGGTGCATGGTACAAACCCTCTTCTCTTAAGAACAAAAGGTAACTCATGGTTATCATAACTGGTTCACTGGGGTTTTGCCTGCCTCTCAGTGGAGGGTTTTGAGGGATTTTGTACAGGTTTGTGATTGGAAATGAATCCCTATGTGGGCACTGTGATTTGTGTGATAAATGCCTCACGTGGAAGAACTTGAGAGTGCTTTGGTTTTCTTATGTCTCAATTGCTACACAATAGTGTTTGACACCTTGTTATTTCAACTGTACCAAGTTCTCAACTCTTAACCATAGGAGAGATCAGAAGCACTATTTGGGCTGTCAGCTGGCAATGCCTGGAAGGGGGTCAATGGAAAACCACACCAGGCAAGGATTGAGACCTAGAACTGAGGCCGTGCGTGCTATGCGCGGGGCCCTGAGGACCAAGGAACAGCCTGGGGTCTGCTCCCTTGTGTCCAGTGTCCCTGGACCCTTTCTGGCTCCACCTTTCCTAGCCAACCTCATCCCCACCATGCCTGTCTGTCTCCTCCTGGTCGGGCACCGGTGCCCCATCAGCCTCACACTGCCCTTCGCGTCTCCAGTCTGGACATCCTGCACCTGTCTATAACCTGATATGGGCTCTGGATGTGCGTGGGCCCCGAGGCCTCTCATAAGAAGCGGTGCCCACTCTGTGCTCCCTCCCCAGAGGGTCTGAGTCCACAGAGGAGAGCAGGACACACGTCTGAGTCCGATACCACCCCTGCCACCTGACATCAACACAACTTCCGTAGAACCTGGCTTTGCCCAGTCATCCTGGCCAAGCTCATTGTCCAGTGGTTCCTCCCCTGTGAAAGGTTGTTGTTGAATTACGACGCCGGGATTCTTGGCTCCCGGAGAAGAATTCAATCCTGGGCCAGAGACGAGGCTTGATCGCTCAGAGCTTTTGTGTAATAAAGTTTTATTAAAGTATAAAGGAGATAGAGAAAGCTTCTGACATAGGCATCAGAAGGGGGCAGAAAGAGTACCCCCCTGTTAGTCTTTAGCTGGATGTTATATAGACACCAGCAGTCTGTTAATGAAAGAAAGGAATGTCTCAAAACAGAATGGCACCAGGCCCCTCACCCAAAAGATGTATTTTGGGATAACCTTGGCTCTAAATGGTTTATCTCGGGCCATAAAATGATTAACTTGAATCTTGAAGAAGGGCAGATCACCATACAAATAGTTTCATCTACATAGATTAGAGGAACAATATCAGAGTATAACATACTGGTTTATCAAGTAGGTTGAGCCCAAAAGGCGGAACCGACTTGAAGACAGAGTTTGGGGTAAATGCGTAGTACATTAGCATAGCTTAAGATAGACATTTCCATAAGAAAAAGGCATTGGTTAACTTCAGGTGAAACCAGGTATCATTATGGCAACACAGAATTTTAAGAGAAACTTCCTTTTAAATTTGTATAGAGAAGGAAAAAATATCACTAGTTTGTTTCCTCCTGCCGCTTAAGAGAGAGAAAATATCTGACACTTGCAGGCTATTTCCTCCGTTTGGAGACCCCTGGCCTTCCTGCCTGTTACCCTCTCACCTGCTCCCCTAACCCTGCATCTCCTAGGATCCTGACCCCCTCCCGGCTCATGACCTCTCCCTCCTGAGCAGCTGCAGGGCACTGGTGACTAACAGCACCTTAAACAGGCGGGGAACAAGTGTGCCCCTGGGTGGGGGGTGCCTGGTGCTGACAGCCTTGTGCATGCATCTGGGACACTCGATTCCCTCCTGAGAGCAGCCGAGAGCCACAGCTCTTAGGGCTCCTCCTGTGGGGCAGCTGAGTGTGGCCACCTGTGAGCCCCGAATCACAGGATCCTGGGGGCTCCCCAGGGCTGGGGGGGAATCCATTCCACTAGATGTCACCTTCCTTCCCCTTTGCTTCACCATCTCAGGAATTGGAGATGACACGGAAGCGCGTCTTTCCAGCTCCACGTGAGTGATGGCCATCTTCTCCTGTCCCCACCATGGTGACCGACCCAGGATGGTATCCAGCTCCCCCTTTCCTGATGCACTTACTCCATGCCTGTCCTGTAGCAATGCCTGCAACCTGGAATCCCCCCGAGACCCTGACGGCAAAGGTCTGGGTGTCCAGAGTCTGAACAGCTTCTGGGTGATGCAAATAGGAATTCAAATATTGGAACGAGAGACCTGGACCTAAAGGTGAATGTGCATGAGAAATTCCTGGGAATTTGCCTTGTTAGACACACCACGCCACACGCAGTCAGTGGGTGAGGGCTTTTACCCAGCTCCTCCGAATGCCTGCAGTACTTCTGTCTCCCTGTGAATGTGGTGTCGTTCTCATGAAGTCCGCCCTGGAGGTGAGCTTGAGGACCCCTCTCCCTGTTGTGTCATTGATACGCAGCCCTCCCCCCACTACTTACACTCCTGTCATCAGTGACCTCACTCAGTCATGTCCAACTCTCTGCAACCCCATGGTAGCCCGCCAGGCTTCTCTGTCGGTGGGACTCTCCAGGGAAGAATACTGGAGTGGGTTGCCATTTCCTTCTCCAGGGGATCCTCCCAACCCAGGAATTGAACCCACATCTCCTGTGTCTCCTGATTTGCAGGCCAATTCTTTACCCACTGGCCATCAAGGAAGCTCCACAATATGATGAGTCCTGCCATAACTAGGGTGCCCAGGAGAATCTCCTGGGGGAGGGGCTGTGATGCCTCCAGATTACCACAGACTCATGAATCAGAACATCTGGGTGGGATTCAGGAAAGAGAACCCTGATGGCCACACCTCAGAACCCATCCTGAGTGACAGGAAGGCCCAGGTGGACAGAGGGCTGGATGCCCCAGTATCCCATCCCTCTCACAGCCCTTCACAAGTCCCCCCCACCCCTGGCAGCTTTATCCCCATACTGGGGGTGGCCCTCCTTCCCCCACCCAGCCTGTTGAGCTGAGTCTGTCCAGCTGCCTGTCCCACGTGGCTGTATGTCTGAGGTCACTCACTCCAGGGCAGGACTGTGGTGCATGGGCGCAGGCCCATGAGGGCATGAGGATGGGGGTGGTTTTCTCCTGATGAACCACAGGATAAGAAATGGAAAGTGAAGCATGAGCCCCAGTCACCTGCCTCATTTGCGGTCCCAGAAAAATGTCCTAGAGCCTGTCCTCCAGATGCCAAAGGTGAAACAGGTTAAGAATACCTGGCAGCAGAGCAAGATGACGTAGGAAGTTAAGGGCAGAGACTTTTGACCCTCAGCACAGGAAAAGGGGTCCTAGGACATCCCCAGGCATCAGCTGCAGGTTCTTATAGCCGCCTCTACCCATGGAACCATTTCAGAATGTGGAAACTGGAAAACCACATAAGAATATCTCACACAGTTGAGATTGAAAAATAGATAGATCGAGCTGTGAGTTGATAGAAATCACAAGTATGTTGGCCAAATCTCTAATCTCCTCACCAGGACAGCCTGGGTCCTGCCCACGTGGCTGGGACAGTCCCAGTGGTCCTGAGGGAAGGCGGTTTGTGTTCCTATAAGCAAGAGGAGAGACGAAAGCAAAGCTAGCAAGTGCCTCTCTCAGGGCCAGGGGGCTTGAAGGCAGGAGTGGCAGGTAGCTGGGGGTCTGCACGGGTTGTTCCTGTTCAGTCACTAAGTCACATCCCACTCTTTGTGACCCCATGGACTGCAGCACGCCAGGCTTCCCTGTCCTTCACTATCTCCTGCAGACTCATGTCTATTGAGCCAGTGATGCCAACTAACTATCTCACCCTCCGTCGTGCCCTTCTCCTCCTGCCTTCAATCTTTCCCAACATCAGGGTCTTTTCCAATGAGTTAGTTCTTCACATCAGGTGGCCAAAGTATTGGAGCTTCAGCATCAGTCCTTCCAATGAATATCTAGGGTCGACTTCCTTTAGGATTGACTGATTTGATCTCCTTGTTTAAAAGCATCAACCCTTCAGTGCTCAGCCTTCTTTATGGTCCAACTCTCACATCCATACATGACTGACTACTCGCAAAACCATAACTTTGACTAGACAGACCTTTGCTGGCAAAGTGGCGTCTCTGCTTTTTAATATGCTCTGTAGGTTTGTCATAGCTTTTCTTCCAAGAAGCAGGTGTCTTAATTTCTTGGCTGCAGTCACCATCTGCAGTGATTTTGAAGCCCAAGAAAATAAAGTCTCTCACTGCTTCCAACGTGCTGCAAATTCTGACAAGGTCACCATCAAATGTGGATAAGTCAAAAACATGTCACAATCAGGTCTCTGGGTGATGACACTGTGGTCCAAGCATGGAAAGCTAACCAGGAGCAGCAGGCCATGCAAAGTGGCCTAGAACGTGGGACCACATCATCCAATGTCTACAACCTATGAGAACCAGCCTTGACCACTGAGTGTCTAAGAAAATTCCATCAGGCAGTGAACAGTCCTCTTCCAACAGAGCTGAAGAGCAGCAGAGGGGTAACTGTGATTCAATGTCAGCCTGTCTCCCAGCTGTGCTCCTTAAGTCACCCCAAACCCAGAACGAAGTTGTGAGCTTGTTAACAGGACATGGACTTCCAAAAGCTTTTTGCCGTGTGGAATCATAAAAATCCCTGCTTAAAGACTTTGAATCTTAGACTCTTTTTATAAAATCCTGCTGGAGCCCTGGGGAAAGAATTTCTAAGCTCAGCTCCCTCCCGGCTCATGCACTGTCAGCTGCCCTCGGCACCGAGCTCCGGTCCACGAGGACATGTCACATCCGGAGAGTTGGCAGTCCCACGCAGGGCGTGCCATGGCTTTCTCTGGCTTATTGTTGAGCATTGAGAATGCATTTTCCCATAGATGCAGGGGTTAGGTTCCCAGGCCCATCTATAAAAGACTGTTTTTGTTTCATTTGTAGATAAATTGCATTACTGCCATTCTTCATGGCACTACAATGTGGAGCTCTTGGTATAGAGATCTCTCCAACACAGCTTGTCAGAAAATGCCTCCAGTTCAAGCCTCCAGGAGGTGTGGTTCAGTGACGCAGGTCCTGGGGTACCCACCTGTCGAGGTGGGAGTCAGTGCATGGGTCACTGTGGTCGGCATTACCCAGAGGGTGGTTCAAGGTTATGGTGTCAACCCCGAGCAGGGATGTGAGCCAGGGAGGAAAAAGATGGGAAGAGCTGATCCCCAGACTGAGGCAAGCTTTCATACAGCAAGAATATCAGCTGGCCCGGCAATGTCTGCAGGGGAAGCCTTGAACGTCCTGCTAAATTTCTGATCCCACGCAAGCAAGGGTGGATGAAGTGACTCCAGCCAGAGGTCCCCATCTGGACAAAGGTTTTAATCTGGAGAAAGAAAGTTAAGGTTCATCCCTCAAGCTGAGTTGGATCCCTCAGGAAGGCTGTCATTGCCTTCTTCTCTATTATACCAAGTCCAGACTCAGCAGCCCTCGGTGTCCTGATTGATTGGTGATATCTGCCAAGGGAAAAGGCAGGGATAGTCTACCTGGTGGGATGCACCCTCCCTGGGAAAGTCAGTTGTTTAAGCTGTTCAGTCGTGTCCAACTCTTTGCAGCCCCGTGGACTGTAGCCAGCCAGGCTCCTCTGTCCATGGGATTTCAGCACCTCCCCGATTTTTAGAATTTTCCCAGGAAAGATGTGCTCTTATATACAAACAGACACTGGGATCTTTTTTCAGAAGTCCATAATAGAAGCATTACTTGTCAGAGATTATACAGTTGGGCATATATGTAAATCTAAAAATATCTTACACCAAATGATGTCTATACAATGTACAGAAAAAGAAAGTTGCCATGTTCTGTGGGAAAGGTTGTCTTTGGGTACATGAACTAAGTGTACCCTGGAGAGTGGATATCAGTACTATTGAAAATTGTGAGTATCCAGGAAAGCGTAGTTATGTGGCCACTGTGTGTGTACAGTTGCTAAGTTGTGTCTGACTCTTTGTGACCCCAGGGAGTGTAGCCTGCCAGGCTCCCCTGCCCTTGGGATTCTCCAGGCAGGAATACTGGAGTGGGTTGCTGTACCCTCCTCCAGGCCACTGTGCATTGCACCTGAATTTTTATTGTGATTGTATCTCACCAGACTTTATGTGCATTTCCCCTGTTGGGGAAAGTAAACTACTATTTCATTGATTGTTTTGCAACATAATTTAAATGATGCTTTATCTCTAGAATGCAGGCTTAATAGCTCAGTTGGTAAAGAATCCACCTGCAATTCAGGAGACCCCAGTTCAATTCCTGGGTCTGAAAGATCCGCTGGAGAAGGGATAGGCTACCCACTCCAGTATTCCTGGGCTTGGCTGGTGGTTCAGGTGGTGAAGAATCTGCCTGCAATGTGGAAGGCCTGGGTTCGATCCCTGGGTGGGGAAGAGTCCCTGGAGGAGGGCATATTAACCCACTCCAGTATTCTTGCCTGGAGAATCTCCATGGACAGAAGAGCCTGGAGGGCTACAGTCCATGGGATCACAAAGAGTTGGACACGACTGAGCTACTTTCACTTTCACATCTCTAGAATACTAAAATTTTATTATTGCAGCTTTAAAATGTTTTTTATCTGCAATCACCCCTCAAATTGTAGTTTTCTGTGTAGGTTTACGAATCTCCCTTCATGTAGTGTTTATGCTGGGCAGGTGTTCCAGACCTTGAGGGGAACATGGCATCAATCCCAGAAAAAGAGTCTCCTTGGGAGATTTCAATATTCATGATGCTCCACTGAGAGAGTTAGCTTCAGCACAAACTGCCCAAGGCCTATTGACCTACAAGCATTTATGTGGTTCCCAACCATGCCCTCCAGCAGAGCTGTGCGTGCTGGTCCGGAGCTTCAGGTAGGAAGCGCTGGTTAGCTCCCTGACCCCTGCAGAGGTCAGTTCTCCACTGAAATCCACTGCAAAACTTTCATTTTTTTTTTTTAATACAAAAGTTTATTTATTAATGTAAGTGAGTGCAACTCACACAAAGCAACCACATTTAGGACACCTTCCTAAATGAATGAATGAATGAAAGGCAGATAGATGATAGATATAGATGTGGATGGGTGATAGAGACAGAAATAGACAGACAATAGATGAATGATATATAATGGAGGGATAATGGATAGCAAGATGGATGAACAGACAGATAGATGACAGAAAATAGATCGATAGTAGATAGTGTTAACAGATGGATATCTAGCTAGCTGGCTAGATGGATGGATAAATAGATAAACAGATGGATGATGAATAAATAATGAATTAGATAGAGGGAGATATGACAGGTGAAAGGAAAAGAAATCTTTAGATGAGTAAAAGCCTGACTTGGTCCCTTCTGCTAGTCCTATTTGACTTCTGCGCTGAGGTCTAAATTCCGGGCTAAGGACGCAGCTCTTCCTAGCTGAAGGTTTGGTCTGCCTTCCAGAGCCCACTCCTTAAGGACTAGCCGCCTTACTCCTTAAGGACTGGCTCCACTCCTTAAGGACTGGCCGCGTGGGCTTCTGGTAGTCAGGGCCTCAGCCATAACGTCTGATCACAGTAAATAGCCTGGTTTCTCCTTCTAAGCTTGCTGCCAAGCCTCCTGCAGACCCTCTCTGCCTGAGGGGAGAAGGATGCAGGCAGCCAGGCTCCCAAGCCCTCCGCCAGCCTAGTGGTGTCAGACTGCAGCTGGCTGGGCAGTGTGCCCTCCTGGAGTGTGGTCACCGCTGCACTGATCCTCGCTACAGCTGCTGCATATAAAAGAGACCTAGCAGAGCTCACCCCGGAGGTGGGGGAGACGCGTGTCCAGGCTGCCAGCACCTGGCCATCCCTTCCGCTCATCGCTGGCCTGCAGAGTTAAGTAAAATAGAAACATATAAACATGGGCTTCCGATCAGCTGGCTTGTTTATAAGCCCTAGCTAGTCTGTTTGATGCACTAGATTTTGACTTCCCTGGTGGCTCAGATGGTAAAGCGTCTGTCTACAATGCAGGAGAAGGAAATGGCAATCCACTCCAGTACTATTGCCTGGAAAATCCCATGGACAGAGGAGCCTGGTAGGCTACAGTCTATGGGGCCGCAAAGAGTCGGACACGACTGAGCGACTTCACTTCACTTTCTCCCAAGTAGAAAATGTTTGCAAACTGTTTCCATTATTATGAAAATAATAATTTCCTTTTTACCCAGTGTCTTACATATGCCTGGCACTTCCGTGAGCTGTTATCATGTTTCCCACACTTCACTCCTTAGGACAGCCTGTCTTGTCATATTAGCCTCTCAGTCATGTGTGACTTTGTGACCTCATGGACTGTAGCCCACCAGGTTCCTCTGTTTTGGGGATCTCCAGGCAAGAATACTTCAGTGGGTTGCCATGCCCTTCTCTAGGGGATCCTCCCAACCCAGGGATTCAACCCGGGTCTTCAGCATTGCAGGCAGATTCTTACTGTCTTAGCCACCAGGGAAGCCCAGGAGAGCCTAGAGGCAGGGTATTAAGTGGGGTGACCAGCTATCAGATTTTTTTTAGGACTGAGAGGAGAGGTAAGGAGTTCCTGGGATATGGGTCATAAAAGAAACAATTGTTTGTGTACACTTGTGTGTATGATTTATGTAAAGTGTTTTCTTTTAAGTAGATATGGAACTATATTTGACACATTACTTTTTTATCACATGAAAGTATTCCATAGCAAAATATAGATATCTTGCCAATTGTTTTATTGACCACATCATTGAATTGTAAATGCTATAAATTATTCAGCCACTTCTTTATGTATGAACATGGAATGTCTGCCTTTTTTTTTTTTTTCAGTTAATAAAGGCAAACCTAGCTACTTTTTTTTCTTTGTTCTTTCCCAGCTGATCTAAATGTCACTTACATCTCAACTTGATTCAGAGAGTGGACAATAATATTGCATTCTTTGTGAGCCATGGTTTTTCCTTACCTTAGTTTGTTTCTAAGAAATTGACAATTTTTTAACATGTATTTTTCCAATTTTGCCTCTTACATTTGAAACAGGGTTTTGCTTTGCTTTGGAAGAACTATCTTTTCCACTTGCTCAACTAAGACTGTGAAATACTTGCTTTCCAATAAGAGAAAGGTTACCTACATTGCTAATCTCCTATTTTAACCAAATGACACAGATGTGAGGGGTGAGTGAGGTTCATCAACTGGAAAACTAAAAGCTACAGCTTTAGGAAGCGGTGTGTTGAGAATGGCCATCAGCTAGCTATTGGGGGGAAGGGTTGAGGGTGGAGAAGGGAGGGAATATCTCTGACCTAGAGAGTTTCCCAGTTTCCAAGTGCAAATGCTCCCACCACTGACCACTTTCAAGCTCCAACACAACTGCACTGACTACAGCGTTAGGAAGAGACCATCACAACGTATTCCCACCATACAGGTACCACTGACGTCAATAACCTCAAGAACACAAGCGAAATGTGTTAAAGATGATCAAGAATGGGTGTGGTTTAAGTGTTTATTACCTCTGGTTTTAAGATTCCTTAATTTTGAAGAATGGCTGGATTTGCCATTGGCTCTCGTGGGCTGGAGGAAGCCGACACTGGCGTACCCTGGGCGAGGTCCCAGCCCTGTGATCAGCCACCTCCGCCATTCCTTTCCTCTGCCACCAGCCCAAAGCACAGCGCTCACAAAGGGCAGGCTCGCCTAAACAACGTGCTTGGCTGCCCAAGGGATGCTTCACTTCTGTACACAGAAAGTGCTTATGGTTTTAGAAAACTATCTTCCCACCTTCTAACCATTAAGGTCTAAAAAAAAAAAAAAAAAAANAGCTAGCAAGTGCCTCTCTCAGGGCCAGGGGGCTTGAAGGCAGGAGTGGCAGGTAGCTGGGGGTCTGCACAGGTTGTTCCTGTTCAGTCACTAAGTCACATCCCACTCTTTGAGACCCCATGGACTGCAGCACGCCAGGCTTCCCCGTCCTTCTCTATCTCCTGCAGTTTGCTCAGACTCATGTCTATTGAGCCAGTGATGCCAACTAACTATCTCATCCTCCGTCATGCCCTTCTCCTCCTGCCTTCAATCTTTCCCAACATCAGGGTCTTTTCCAATGAATTAGTTCTTCGCATCAGGTGGCCAAAGTATTGGAGCTTCAGCATCAGTCCTTCCAATGAATATCTAGGGTCAACTTCCTTTAGGATTGACTGATTTGATCTCCTTGTTTAAAAGCATCAACCCTACAGTGCTCAGCCTTCTTTATGGTCCAGCTCTCACATCCATACATGACTACTCGCAAAACCATAACTTTGACTAGACAGACCTTTGCTGGCAAAGTGGCGTCTCTGCTTTTTAATATGCTCTGTAGGTTTGTCATAGCTTTTCTTCCAAGAAGCAGGTGTCTTAATTTCTTGGCTGCAGTCACCATCTGCAGTGATTTTGAAGCCCAAGAAAATAAAGTCTCTCACTGCTTCCAACGTGCTGCAAATTCTGACAAGGTCACCATCAAATGTGGATAAGTCAAAAACATGTCACAGTCATGTCTCTGGGTGATGACACTGGGGTTTGAGCATGGAAAGCTGGCTGGGAGAAGCAGGCCATGCAGAGTGGCCTAGAACGTGGGACCACAGCATCCAATGTCTACAACCTATGAGAACCAGCCTTGACCACTGAGTGTCTAAGAAAATTCCATCAGGCAGTGAACAGTCCTCTTCCAACAGAGCTGAAGAGCAGCAGAGGGGTAACTGTGATTCAATGTCAGCCTGTCTCCCAGCTGTGCTCCTTAAGTCACCCCAAACCCAGAACGAAGTTGTGAGCTTGTTAACAGGACGTGGACTTCCAAAGGCTTTTTGCCGTTTGGAATCATAAAAATCCCTGCTTAAAGACTTCGAATCTTAGACTCTTTTTATAAAATCCTGCTGGAGCCCTGGAGAAAGAATTTCTAAGCTCAGCTCCCTCCCGGTTCATGCACTGTCAGCTGCCCTCGGCACCGAGCTCCGGTCCACGAGGACATGTCACATCCGGAGAGTTGGCAGGAATCATAAAAATCCCTGCTTAAAGACTTTGAATCTTAGACTCTTTTTATAAAATCCTGCTGGAGCCCTGGAGAAAGAATTTCTAAGCTCAGCTCCCTCCCGGTTCATGCACTGTCAGCTGCCCTCGGCACCGAGCTCCGGTCCACGAGGACATGTCACATCCGGAGAGTTGGCAGTCCCACGCAAGGCGTGCCATGGCTTTCTCTGGCTTATTGTTGAGCATTGAGAATGCATTTTCCCATAGATGCAGGGGTTAGGTTCCCAGGCCCATCTATAAAAGACTGTTTTTGTTTCATTTGTAGATAAATTGCATTTCTGCCATTCTTCATGGCACTACAATGTGGAGCTCTCGGTATAGAGATCTCTCCAACACAGCTTGTCAGAAAATGCCTCCAGTTCAAGCCTCCAGGAGGTGTGGTTCAGTGACGCAGGTCCTGGGGTGCCCACCTGTCGAGGTGGGAGTCAGTCCATGGGTCACTGTGGTCGGCATTACCCAGAGGGTGGTCCAAGGTTATGGTGTCAACCCCGAGCAGGGATGTGAGCCAGGGAGGAAAAAGACGGGAAGAGCTGATCCCCAGACTGAGGCAAGCTTTCATACAGCAAGAACATCAGCTGGCCTGGCAACGTCTGCAGGGGAAGCCTTGAACGTCCTGCTAAATTTCTGATTCCACGCAAGCAAGGGTGGATGAAGTGACTCCAGCCAGAGGTCCCCATCTGGACAAAGGTTTTAATCTGGAGAAAGAAAGTTAAGGTTCATCCCTCAAGCTGAGTTGGATCCCTCAGGGAGGCTGTCATTGCCTTCTTCTCTATTATACCAAGTCCAGACTCAGCAGCCCTCGGTGTCCTGATTGATTGGTGATATCTGCCAAGGGAAAAGGCAGGGATAGTCTACCTGGTGGGATGCACCCTCCCTGGGAAAGTCAGTTGTTTAAGCTGTTCAGTCATGTCCAACTCTTTGCAGCCCCGTGGACTGTAGCCCGCCAGGCTCCTCTGTCCATGGGATTTCAGCACCTCCCCAATTTTTAGAATTTTCCCAGGAAAGATGTGCTCTTATATACAAACAGACACTGGGATCTTTTTTCAGAAGTCCATAATAGAAGCATTACTTGTCAGAGATTATACAGTTGGGCATATATGTAAATCTAAAAATATCTTACACCAAATGATGTCTATACAATGTACAGAAAAAGAAAGTTGCCATGTTCTGTGGGAAAGGTTGTCTTTGGGTACATGAACTAAGTGTACCCTGGAGAGTGGATATCAGTACTATTGAAAATTGTGAGTATCCAGGAAAGCGTAGTTATGTGGCCACTGTGTGTGTACAGTTGCTAAGTTGTGTCTGACTCTTTGTGACCCCAGGGAGTATAGCCTGCCAGGCTCCCCTGCCCTTGGGATTCTCCAGGCAGGAATACTGGAGTGGGTTGCTGTACCCTCCTCCAGGCCACTGTGCATTGCACCTGAATTTTTATTGTGATTGTATCTCACCAGACTTTATGTGCATTTCCCCTGTTGGGGAAAGTAAACTACTATTTCATTGATTGTTTTGCAACATAATTTAAATGATGCTTTATCTCTAGAATGCAGGCTTAATAGCTCAGTTGGTAAAGAATCCACCTGCAATTCAGGAGACCCCAGTTCAATTCCTGGGTCTGAAAGATCCGCTGGAGAAGGGATAGGCTACCCACTCCAGTATTCCTGGGCTTGGCTGGTGGTTCAGGTGGTGAAGAATCTGCCTGCAATGTGGAAGGCCTGGGTTCGATCCCTGGGTGGGGAAGAGTCCCTGGAGGAGGGCATATTAACCCACTCCAGTATTCTTGCCTGGAGAATCTCCATGGACAGAAGAGCCTGGAGGGCTACAGTCCATGGGATCACAAAGAGTTGGACACGACTGAGCTACTTTCACTTTCACATCTCTAGAATACTAAAATTTTATTATTGCAGCTTTAAAATGTTTTTTATCTGCAATCACCCCTCAAATTGTAGTTTTCTGTGTAGGTTTACGAATCTCCCTTCATGTAGTGTTTATGCTGGGCAGGTGTTCCAGACCTTGAGGGGAACATGGCATCAATCCCAGAACAAGAGTCTCCTTGGGAGATTTCAATATTCATGATGCTCCACTGAGAGAGTTAGCTTCAGCACAAACTGCCCAAGGCCTATTGACCTACAAGCATTTATGTGGTTCCCAACCATGCCCTCCAGCAGAGCTGTGCGTGCTGGTCCGGAGCTTCAGGTAGGAAGCGCTGGTTAGCTCCCTGACCCCTGCAGAGGTCAGTTCTCCACTGAAATCCACTGCAAAACTTTCATTTTTTTTTTTTAATACAAAAGTTTATTTATTAATGTAAGTGAGTGCAACTCACACAAAGCAACCACATTTAGGACACCTTCCTAAATGAATGAATGAATGAAAGGCAGATAGATGATAGATATAGATGTGGATGGGTGATAGAGACAGAAATAGACAGACAATAGATGAATGATATATAATGGAGGGATAATGGATAGCAAGATGGATGAACAGACAGATAGATGACAGAAAATAGATCGATAGTAGATAGTGTTAACAGATGGATATCTAGCTAGCTGGCTAGATGGATGGATAAATAGATAAACAGATGGATGATGAATAAATAATGAATTAGATAGAGGGAGATATGACAGGTGAAAGGAAAAGAAATCTTTAGATGAGTAAAAGCCTGACTTGGTCCCTTCTGCTAGTCCTATTTGACTTCTGCGCTGAGGTCTAAATTCCGGGCTAAGGACGCAGCTCTTCCTAGCTGAAGGTTTGGTCTGCCTTCCAGAGCCCACTCCTTAAGGACTAGCCGCCTTACTCCTTAAGGACTGGCTCCACTCCTTAAGGACTGGCCGCGTGGGCTTCTGGTAGTCAGGGCCTCAGCCATAACGTCTGATCACAGTAAATAGCCTGGTTTCTCCTTCTAAGCTTGCTGCCAAGCCTCCTGCAGACCCTCTCTGCCTGAGGGGAGAAGGATGCAGGCAGCCAGGCTCCCAAGCCCTCCGCCAGCCTAGTGGTGTCAGACTGCAGCTGGCTGGGCAGTGTGCCCTCCTGGAGTGTGGTCACCGCTGCACTGATCCTCGCTACAGCTGCTGCATATAAAAGAGACCTAGCAGAGCTCACCCCGGAGGTGGGGGAGACGCGTGTCCAGGCCGCCAGCACCTGGCCATCCCTTCCGCTCATCGCTGGCCTGCAGAGTTAAGTAAAATAGAAACATATAAACATGGGCTTCCGATCAGCTGGCTTGTTTATAAGCCCTAGCTAGTCTGTTTGATGCACTAGATTTTGACTTCCCTGGTGGCTCAGATGGTAAAGCGTCTGTCTACAATGCAGGAGAAGGAAATGGCAATCCACTCCAGTACTATTGCCTGGAAAATCCCATGGACAGAGGAGCCTGGTAGGCTACAGTCTATGGGGCCGCAAAGAGTCGGACACGACTGAGCGACTTCACTTCACTTTCTCCCAAGTAGAAAATGTTTGCAAACTGTTTCCATTATTATGAAAATAATAATTTCCTTTTTACCCAGTGTCTTACATATGCCTGGCACTTCCGTGAGCTGTTATCATGTTTCCCACACTTCACTCCTTAGGACAGCCTGTCTTGTCATATTAGCCTCTCAGTCATGTGTGACTTTGTGACCTCATGGACTGTAGCCCACCAGGTTCCTCTGTTTTGGGGATCTCCAGGCAAGAATACTTCAGTGGGTTGCCATGCCCTTCTCTAGGGGATCCTCCCAACCCAGGGATTCAACCCGGGTCTTCAGCATTGCAGGCAGATTCTTACTGTCTTAGCCACCAGGGAAGCCCAGGAGAGCCTAGAGGCAGGGTATTAAGTGGGGTGACCAGCTATCAGATTTTTTTTAGGACTGAGAGGAGAGGTAAGGAGTTCCTGGGATATGGGTCATAAAAGAAACAATTGTTTGTGTACACTTGTGTGTATGATTTATGTAAAGTGTTTTCTTTTAAGTAGATATGGAACTATATTTGACACATTACTTTTTTATCACATGAAAGTATTCCATAGCAAAATATAGATATCTTGCCAATTGTTTTATTGACCACATCATTGAATTGTAAATGCTATAAATTATTCAGCCACTTCTTTATGTATGAACATGGAATGTCTGCCTTTTTTTTTTTTTTCAGTTAATAAAGGCAAACCTAGCTACTTTTTTTTCTTTGTTCTTTCCCAGCTGATCTAAATGTCACTTACATCTCAACTTGATTCAGAGAGTGGACAATAATATTGCATTCTTTGTGAGCCATGGTTTTTCCTTACCTTAGTTTGTTTCTAAGAAATTGACAATTTTTTAACATGTATTTTTCCAATTTTGCCTCTTACATTTGAAACAGGGTTTTGCTTTGCTTTGGAAGAACTATCTTTTCCACTTGCTCAACTAAGACTGTGAAATACTTGCTTTCCAATAAGAGAAAGGTTACCTACATTGCTAATCTCCTATTTTAACCAAATGACACAGATGTGAGGGGTGAGTGAGGTTCATCAACTGGAAAACTAAAAGCTACAGCTTTAGGAAGCGGTGTGTTGAGAATGGCCATCAGCTAGCTATTGGGGGGAAGGGTTGAGGGTGGAGAAGGGAGGGAATATCTCTGACCTAGAGAGTTTCCCAGTTTCCAAGTGCAAATGCTCCCACCACTGACCACTTTCAAGCTCCAACACAACTGCACTGACTACAGCGTTAGGAAGAGACCATCACAACGTATTCCCACCATACAGGTACCACTGACGTCAATAACCTCAAGAACACAAGCGAAATGTGTTAAAGATGATCAAGAATGGGTGTGGTTTAAGTGTTTATTACCTCTGGTTTTAAGATTCCTTAATTTTGAAGAATGGCTGGATTTGCCATTGGCTCTCGTGGGCTGGAGGAAGCCGACACTGGCGTACCCTGGGCGAGGTCCCAGCCCTGTGATCAGCCACCTCCGCCATTCCTTTCCTCTGCCACCAGCCCAAAGCACAGCGCTCACAAAGGGCAGGCTCGCCTAAACAACGTGCTTGGCTGCCCAAGGGATGCTTCACTTCTGTACACAGAAAGTGCTTATGGTTTTAGAAAACTATCTTCCCACCTTCTAACCATTAAGGTCTAAAAAAAAAAAAAAAAAAANGAGAAGGGGACGACCGAGGATGAGATGGCTGGAGGGCATCACGGACTCGATGGACGTGAGTCTGAGTGAACTCCGGGAGATAGTGATGGACAGGGAGGCCTGGCGTGCTGCGATTCATGGGGTCGCAGAGTCGGACACGACTGAGCGACTGAACTGAACTGAACTGAGAGTTTTTGGTGATGGCCATTCTGACTGATGTGGGGTAGTACCTCACTGTAGTTTTGATTTGCATTTCTGCTGAGCATCTTTTCACGTGCCTCTTGGCCATATGTCTGTCTCTTTTCATCCCAAGTTAGCTGTCTCCTCCATCAGACTGCGTTCTCCTGAGTACAGGGACCGTGGCATTTATAGTTGTGTCCTCAGGACCAGTCATGTAGATAAACGATGACATCTTTGACCAGTTATTACTAGCTAAGGCTTGTTGAGCACTTAGAATGCACTAAGCTCTGTGCCAAGAATTTGACAAGTTGTGACTCATGGAATCCTTATGGTAGCCTATGAGTAGATGTTATTCCCATTTTGCAGAAAGGGACACTCAGGCTTGGATAGTAATTAAGAAACTTATTCTAGAGGACTTTGCTGGGAAATGGTTTGATCTCAGACTTGTCTGGTCTAAAACCATTGACCGGTCAGCAAACTATAACCCATGAGCCAAATTCAGTTCTCCAGCATTTTTGTGTGGCCCATGAGCTAAGAATGTTTTTTTTCTACTTTAAAAAGATTGGGGATACAGACATAGAAAACACTTGTGGTTGCCAAGGCCGGGTGAGGGAGTGATCGATTGGGAGTTTGGGATTAGCAGATGCAAACTCATATATATGATGGATAAACAACAGGGTCCTATTGTACAGCACAGGGAACCATATTCAATATCCTGTGATAAACCATAAAGGAAAAGAATATAAAAAAGAATGTATATGTACCAGTTAGTCTTCTGTATAGCAGACAGTAACACAGCATTGTAAATCAACTACACGTCAATAAAATAAATTTAAAAAATACAAAGATTGAGGGGAAAATCTAAAGAGTAGTATTTTGTGAGAGGTGAAAATTATCTGCAAGTAACATTTCAGTGTCCCTAAATCACGTTTAATTGGATTACAGTCATGCTTGGTCATTTATTCATTTATGTCTTGCCTGTGGCTGCTGTTTGGACCAAAATTGTATGACTCTTTAAAGAAAAAAAGAAAGTACTATCATCTGTTCTTGGCTGTGCCCCTTATAAAAATGAGGAGGGCCTTTCCAGGTAGATGCTTATTTTCAGTGGAAGTTAGGACATCTTAGCATTAGGCCAAAGCAGTCCCTCTGTTCCTTGCTGGCACTGACGTGAGGGGGCTGGAAAGAATGGAATATCATCCTTGCCCCTCAGGAGCTCTCAATGTGGCTTCAGAGTTAAAAGGCAGGAGCCAGTTAACCATTCAAGGTAGCCCAGTGAGCAGGAGATGTCACAAGGCAAGAGAGACTCCCCCCTTCCCCCACGAAGTGAGTCATCAGACCAGTGATTCTAGACATGTTTGGTGCTGGGGCACCTGAAATCATGATGTTCTCTAGATAACACTTCAGAATGTTGATAAATTAGATTCCTTTGTGGCTATGCCATTCCAGTCCATGCAGAAAACAGAAAACTCTAATATGTACAGGATCTTGATAATAATAATTAGAAAAAAAGGCAATAGATCATGTAGTACAGAGGCCCATTTGAGTGTTTCATTTGTGTTTATTCTTTTTTGTTTTAAAATCTAGGAGAGAATTAAAAGCACTATACTGAAAAAGTTTTGTGGTCTTTGTAATTCCTTTATCACTGAGATGATCAGAATTTTTTAAGTAAACTCTTAATTTTGGAAATGATTGGGTTTTTGTATAACAGGAGAGAACAAGCGTCCTAGGGAATATGGACTTCCCTGGTGGTCCAGTGGTTAAGAATCCACCTGCCAATGCAGGGGACATGGGTTTGATTCCTGGTCCAGGAAGATTCCACATGCAACTAAGCCCGAGTGCCACAACTGCGGAAGCCCCCATACCCTCGAGGCCATGCTGTGCAACAAGAAAAGCCATTTCAGCGAGAGGTCTGCGCACTGCAATGAAGAGTAGCCCCCACTCACCACAACTAGAGAAAGCCCATGTGCAGCAACAAAGACCCAGTGAAGCCAAAGATAAAATACCCAAGTAAATAACATTACATATATATATATATAGTTCTAGAGAGTTTGTTTTTGAGCCTCCCCTTCCTTCCCCAGTATTGATGATTTGCAATGGCATCCATAGAAGGAGAGAGATTATCCCAGGTTGGAGTGGTTGAAAAGGTGTCATTTGGTTTGTGTGGCCAATGATGCTTAGAGGGCAAGAGGGAAGGGTGTTCTAGATGGATGGAAAGGCAGTGACCAAAGCACAGAGGTCTTCAGGGCGAGAGTAAGGAGGCTGCTTACACTGTGAAGAGAGGCTTGTGCAATCGTGTGCTCTGAGGGCTAGGAGTTTTCCTGCAGGTATGGAGGAGAGATCACAGAGGTTACACTTGGGGCTACAGTCAGGATGGGTTTTTTTCACTGATATTGAGTAGACAGCTGTGCTGAGCTAGGCTTGCTACTGGGACCCCACAGTCCGTGCTGAGTCTGGGAGAAAGTCAAAGAAATAACAATAAGGAGATAAGATACGTAGGCAGAAAGTGTTTCAGTAGGCTTGAAGCACTGAAGAAAGGTAGACCAGTTGACCGCATAGTCACCTGGCATCTTGGGGACAGTATAATCTGAAAATTTATTAATGAAGATATAGGCCTCCAGTTCTCACAAGTTCTTGCCTTCCTGGAGGGGGAGCTTAGGGATACTCATTCAACTACCTTATCACTTAGAGAAATAAATCGACCCAGTCCTTTAGAAAAAGGTAGGGAGCAGCAGCAGCAGAGTTAAATACATAATTATGGAAAGATGGCTGACTGGTAACGTGGTTACTGGTCTGATGAGTTTTTCTTTTTCTCCCACCTCCTTGATGACCAGTGATTTCCCATCCTGTCCCCATACCCTTTTTCAGAATTAAAATCTCTTCCTTGTAGCTGAACACCTGAAATGCCCCGCAGCTGTCCTGGGGAGCTCAGCTCTGGTCTGGCTGGGAGCCCAGGCACTCCCTGTGGTCGGTACTTCTCTCTCTACACACTTGTGCCTCATAGAAGGTTCCCTTTCCCAGGAAAAGAGAACTGATGTGGGTGGTGGGGTTTCAAAATTGTGTCCTTTATCTCCTCTTCCTTCTTCCTCTCTCTCTTCTGCCTCTCCTCCCCATTCTCCTCCTCAACCTCAGCTCTCCATCTACCCCTGACTCAGTCCCTCACCCTCCCTTCTCCCTCTTCCTCTCTTAGTCTGGGGCTTAGAGTCTTTGCTTGGAGTCGGAAATGGCAACCCACTCCAGTATTCTTGCCTGAAAAATCCCATGGATCGAGGAGTCTGGCGGGCTACAGTCCACAGGGTCACAAAGGGTTGGACATGACTGAAGAACTGAGCAGAGAGTCTTTTGCTAGCTCAAACTAAATGCCTGCCCACACTAGAGATTAAAGTCAAGAGCAGGAAACAAATGGGGCTTCCCAGCTGCCTCAGTGGTAAGGTGTCTGCCTACCAATGTAGGAGGAGATTGCAGGTTTGACCTCCTGGGCCAGGAAGATCCCTTGGAGAAGGAAATAGCAGCCCACTCCAGTGTTCTTGCCTGGGAAATCCCATGGACAGAGGAGCCTGGTGGGCTACAGTCCATGGGGTCTCAAAGAGTCAGACATGACTAACAGAGCATGCACACAAGCAGCCTTATAATCCCCCCAACCCTGGTTGAGCAATAGTACTTTGCCAGCCACCCTGCCTCTGGAAGTCCTTCCATGGTCCCCACTCTAGACACAGTCCCCCTTCTCCCTCCAGCCCCCAAATGGTCACTATCCTGTCTTTTCTACTAGTTATTTCTTTCTGCTTGATCACTTGAATGTGAGTCTCTAGATAATATAGTTTAGTCTCAACCATTAAAAAAAAAAGGATCTGTCTATTTGGGTCTATAGCAGTGATTCTCAACTGTGGGTGATTTTGACGTCTAGAGGAATTCTTCAATGCTTGGAGACATTTTTGGGTGTTGCAAATTGTAGGGGGTGGTAACACTGACATCGAGTAGGTGGAGGTCATGGATGACCTTCAATACCCTACAATGCAGGTATTACTGCTGTCGTTTGGTTGCTCAGTCATGTCTGACTCTTTGAGACCCCATGGACTGCAGTATGCTGGGCTTTTCCATCCTTCACCATCTTCTGGAATTTGCTCAGTGATGCTATCTAGCTATCCCATCCTCTGCCACCCGCTTCTTGACCGGACTCCGTCTCCAGACCCCTCCCCTGTCTGGAGGCCAGGCTGGAAATCCCACCCCTCTAATTATGCACTTGGTCTTCGAGTGACCAGCCCCATCTTGAATTGTCTTTGTTGCTGATGTTCAGTTGCGAAGTCATGTCTGACTCTTTGCAACCCCATGGACTGAAGCATGCAAGGCTTGTCCTTTGCCATCTTCTGGAGTTTGCTCAAACCCATGTCCATTGAGTCAGTGATGCCATCTAAACATCTCATCCTCTACTGCCCTCTTCTCCTCCTGCCCTCAATCTTTTCCAGCAACAGGGTCTTTTCCACTGAGTCGGTTCTTTGCATCAGGTGGCCAAAGGATTGGAGCTTCAGCTTCAGCAGCAGTCCTTCGAGTGGACATTCAGGGTTGATTTCCTTTAGAGTTGACTGATTTGATCTCCTTGCAGTCCAAGGGACTCTCGAGAGTCTTCAGCACCACAATTTGAAAGCATCAATTCTTCAGCACTCAGCCTTTTTTATGTTCCAACTCTCACATCCATGCATGACTACTGGAAAAACCATAGCTCTGACTACACAGACCTTTGTCAGCAAAGTGAGGTCTCTGCTGTTTCATATGCTGTCTAGGATTGTCATAGGTTTGCTTCCAAGGAGCAAGCGTCTTTTAATTTCATAGCTGCAGTCACCATCTACAGCGATGGCCACCCTTCAATGCAGACAGAGCCCTTACCTTCTAGAATGATCTGGCGCCAAATGCGAATAGCATTGAGTGTAAAAATCCTCATCTATAGCATCCCCTCCATCCCTTCCTTTTTCTTCCACTCTCCCTGCTGCTCTACCTGGGGGCATGTCCCCCGATCTGAGTGTTGCTGACTGCTCTCTCACGGCACAGTTCAGCTTGGCTTTCTGTCCTCTGGACCCAGAGTCAGGGTCAGACTCAGATTCTAGTCCCTCAGTGGACTTTATTTAACATCTGCCCCACCCCCCAGCTCCACCCTAGGACTGTTTGCAACAGACTGTTTTGAGAGGCAATCATTCTGGCTGCTCCTCCTCTGGAGCACGGGTATGGGTGGTGGTGGGCTCTTCGAGAATTATTTTTTTTTCTTCTTCAAAAACCTGAAAATTTTGTTATGCAGTCAAAGAGTACTCAGTGGCCTCCCATTTTTAGTTTATGATAAACAAGGCACAGGCTGAACTTTGTAACAAAACTCTATGTTCTTTAACCAAGGCAAGTTTTGCTAAGAAAATTATTTTTATAAGCGAGGGAGGTATGAAGGTTATTTGCAGAGGAATTTTACAAGGGCAAGAGAAAAAAAAAATGCAAGAAGTTGATCTTAGGATTTGTGGTTGAACAGAAGACAACTTAGTCAGAAGACCTTGAGATACGACGTGTCGGAAGTAAAACAGTAGATGAATCCAAGAAATTAAAGATGTCCCATGTGGACATGAGTTTGATGAAGAAAAAGCTGGAGAATTGTCTTAAAGAGGCCCATGTGTTTCAGATGAGGGCATAATTCTTCACAGATTTTCACAGTTTTGAAAGGATGTCTTTGAGACCCACAAGCTTGGTGNGAATCCAAGAAATTAAAGATGTCCCATGTGGACATGAGTTTGATGAAGAAAAAGCTGGAGAATTGTCTTAAAGAGGCCCATGTGTTTCAGATGAGGGCATAATTCTTCACAGATTTTCACAGTTTTGAAAGGATGTCTTTGAGACCCACAAGCTTGGTGCACTGCCTGACTTTATTTGCGGAGTCCTGGCCATTGGGAGTGTGATATTTATTGGGGATTGCAGATAACAGCAGTGGGCATTTGGTAGGATGAAAAATAGGACCGATGGGATAGACAGTGAAGGACACCTTGGCATATTGACCCTGAGATCCTGGGAGGAGGGATGAAGGAAGCTAACATAGACTCAGGGCATAAGAGTTACAAATTCAGAATTAAAAAAGTCACAAGATGACATTGATTCTTTCCCCACTTGATGTAAAGTGCAGCTATTGCGTACCCAGAGGTTTTTTTTTCCTCTAAGTTTTCCCCAACTCTGTGAAAGCTCTAGAAAGGGGTCTAGCCAACAGGAGTGGACAATGGGAATCCGTTGTTCAGAATCTGTTCTTGCTAGCTGAGTAAGCACAGCATGGCATCAGTTTATAAACACATAGGGTAGGGGGTTCCTGGAAAAAGAGAACCAAGGGTGGCTTACTGGACCTAAGAGAGCCTATTTTTGCCTAACCCATTTTGTGATCTAAGCCTGGCTGCAATGCTTGCCCTTGAATAGGTCTCAGTAATTAAAGTGCTTTTTTTTTTTTTTCTGGCCATGCAGCTTGTAGGATCTCAGTTCCTCAACAAGAGATCGAACCTAGGCCACAGCCGTGAAAGCCTGGAATCCTAACCACTAGGCCACCAGGGAACTCCCAGTAATTAGTGATGTTCCAGGAGGGAGTGAAGAAACAAGAATCCATAGCGCAGCCTTGGGGCAGGGTCCTGGTTCTTCACAGTATACATACCTACTATTACCTGGAGACTCCCAGGGACAGAGGAGCCTGCTGGGCTACAGTACATGGGTCACAAAGAACTGAACACGACTGAAGTGACTTAGCAAGCACACATGAATTATATTGTATACACAATAATATACCTTTGAGTTCTGCGGGAACTAAAGCCCCCATCCAGGTGGAGGATAGAGGGATGAGGTTGGATCCTGCTTACCACTCCCACCACTTCAGTGAGCTAAAGATCTGTCTACCTTTGTCCCAATATTGCGCTGGATTCTCCTCTCTCAAGCCCCCTCGTGAATATCCATGTTGTTGTTTCGTTTCTAAGTCATGTCCACCTGCTTGCTACCCCATGGACTGTAGCCCACCAGGCTTCTCTGTCCATGGAATTTCCCAGGCAAGAATACTGGAGTGGGTCGCCTTTTCCTTCTCCAGGGGATCTTCCCAACTCAGGGATCAAACCTGTGTCTCCTGCATTGGCAGGGGGATTCTTTACCATCTGAGCCACCAGGGAAGCCCTTAACTTAAAACTTACCCAGTTTTGCTGTTTGGGGAGACACTGCTTTGGGAGGGATCCCTGGTGTTCTCCTTACTTGGAGCAAGTAATAAATCCTTTCTTATGATCTTTGGCTTTGTTGTGTCCATTGGCTCAACACCCACCAAGATGTGAACTCAGTTTGTGGGTAACAGGTGGTCTGTTTGTTTTATTTTAGAGGACTTTAACATATTTATAGAGTACTTGACTAGGTTTGGTTGTAACCTAATACCCTCATGCTCTTTTTCCCTTAAGGTCCTATCATCTTTCAGTTGCCACTTCTCCTGGTTGTGTGGGTGGGATTCAGGGAGCATAAGGATGTTGAGGGTCCCCCCTTTGATAGTGGTGTGGAACCAACTTGATGGTATTCTAGAGCTGTGCTGTCTAGTATGTGGCTAAGTTAAAATGAACTACAGT
>SJYX01018600.1:0-39774 GCA_006410675.1 Oreotragus oreotragus | reverse complement strand
TTTTTTTTTTTTTTCTGGCCATGCAGCTTGTAGGATCTCAGTTCCTCAACAAGAGATCGAACCTAGGCCACAGCCGTGAAAGCCTGGAATCCTAACCACTAGGCCACCAGGGAACTCCCAGTAATTAGTGATGTTCCAGGAGGGAGTGAAGAAACAAGAATCCATAGCGCAGCCTTGGGGCAGGGTCCTGGTTCTTCACAGTATACATACCTACTATTACCTGGAGACTCCCAGGGACAGAGGAGCCTGCTGGGCTACAGTACATGGGTCACAAAGAACTGAACACGACTGAAGTGACTTAGCAAGCACACATGAATTATATTGTATACACAATAATATACCTTTGAGTTCTGCGGGAACTAAAGCCCCCATCCAGGTGGAGGATAGAGGGATGAGGTTGGATCCTGCTTACCACTCCCACCACTTCAGTGAGCTAAAGATCTGTCTACCTTTGTCCCAATATTGCGCTGGATTCTCCTCTCTCAAGCCCCCTCGTGAATATCCATGTTGTTGTTTCGTTTCTAAGTCATGTCCACCTGCTTGCTACCCCATGGACTGTAGCCCACCAGGCTTCTCTGTCCATGGAATTTCCCAGGCAAGAATACTGGAGTGGGTCGCCTTTTCCTTCTCCAGGGGATCTTCCCAACTCAGGGATCAAACCTGTGTCTCCTGCATTGGCAGGGGGATTCTTTACCATCTGAGCCACCAGGGAAGCCCTTAACTTAAAACTTACCCAGTTTTGCTGTTTGGGGAGACACTGCTTTGGGAGGGATCCCTGGTGTTCTCCTTACTTGGAGCAAGTAATAAATCCTTTCTTATGATCTTTGGCTTTGTTGTGTCCATTGGCTCAACACCCACCAAGATGTGAACTCAGTTTGTGGGTAACAGGTGGTCTGTTTGTTTTATTTTAGAGGACTTTAACATATTTATAGAGTACTTGACTAGGTTTGGTTGTAACCTAATACCCTCATGCTCTTTTTCCCTTAAGGTCCTATCATCTTTCAGTTGCCACTTCTCCTGGTTGTGTGGGTGGGATTCAGGGAGCATAAGGATGTTGAGGGTCCCCCCTTTGATAGTGGTGTGGAACCAACTTGATGGTATTCTAGAGCTGTGCTGTCTAGTATGTGGCTAAGTTAAAATGAACTACAGTAAAATAAAAATGAAGCATTTCTCCCTTGATTGCACTATGTTTGGACAACACAAATGTAGGACTTTTCCATCGCTGTCATAAGTTCTGTTGGGTAGCACTGTTCTGGAGCATTTCACTTCATGATTAAAGTTAGCCTGCCAGGCTCCTCTATCCATGGGATTCTCCAGGCAAGAATACTGGAGTGGGTTGCCATTCCCTTCTCCAGGAGATCCTCCTGACCCAGGGATGGCACCCGGGTCTCCTGCATTGCAGGCAGATTCTTTACCATCTGAGCCACCAGGGAAGCCCAAAGTTAGTTCTGAAGACAGGCAAACCTGGTCTTGAATTTTGAGTCTCTTGTGTGACCTTGGACTAGCTCTTCTCAGCCTCTGTTTCCTCCTGTAGAATGAGGAAATGCTAAGGAACCCAGACTTGAAGTTTTTTTCTTTAACTTTTAACTGATATCTCTTCTTTTGACAAAAATGAAAAAAAAAAAAATCCTATTTCTTTTCTCTATTTTGAGTTTGACTTTTCCCCTTTTAAAGATAAGGTATAACAATGAATAATTCCCTGCCGCCGCCCGCCCCCGCCCCCCAAGCTTTGTAAGCCCTGGAATCGAGGAAGGAGTAGCTTGGGAAACTTGAGCATAACAAAGAGGCCATTATAGGGACATCTAATCGAGAAGAGGAACAAGGAAGGGGTAGGTGTGTTGACCAGGGCTGAGAGTGTCATCATGTCTATGGGTGACTGAGAGCGAGGAATGTGTCAGCTCCTTCTTGACTTCCCCTCTTTCTCTGGGGAACACAGTGCTTTCAAGGTAACAGGGTAGAAAGGACAAACTCAGCCTGAATTTGTCTTCCTGGCTCAGCACTGAGTGTCAGAGTCAATTCATAATTGCTGGTGATACGAATCTACTCAGACTAACTTAAACCACAAGGGGTGGTTTATTGGGATGCTGCTGCTGCTGCTAAGTCGCTTCAGTCATGTCCGACTCTGTGTGACCCCATAGACGGCAGCCCACCATGTTCCCCCGTCCCTGGGATTCTCCAGGCAAGAACGCTGGAGTGGGCTGCCATTCCCTTCTCCAATGCGTGAAAAGTGAAAGTGAAGTCACTCAGTCATGTCCGACGCTTCGCAGCCCCATGGACTGTGGCCTACCAGGCTCCTCCGTCTTTGGGATTTTCCAGGCAAGAGTAGTGGAGTGGGGTGCCATTGCCTTCCCCGTTATTGGGATGACATGGGATCTTCTCTTGGAACTTGTATCAGCTAGCTTTTGCTGCATAACAGACCTTCTCTGAAACATACTGACTTTGCACAACTGTCATTTTTTAAAAACTTTTCATTTTGTATTGGAGTATAGTTGATTTCAGAGAAGGCATCCATTGGTCATAGCAAGTCGTGTGGTTGAGAAAAGCTTGAAGGAAGAGGGTGGATATAGATGCTATGTGTTGATTGGAGGGGAGGCACTTGTGGTCATTTTTTTTGCCTTCTACTACAAAATGCCCGGCTTCCCATGTGGCACCAGTGGTAAAGGATCCACCTGCAATGCAGGAGATGCAAGAGATGAGAGTTTGATTCCTGGGTTGGGAAGATCCCCTAGAGTAGGAGATGGCAACCCACTCCTGTATTCTTGCCTGGAAAATTCCATGGACAGAGGACCCTGGAGGGCTATAGTTCATGGGGTTGCAAAGAGAAGGACATGACTGAACATGCACACACTAAATTCAATCAAACACCAGGATCTGCCTCAGAGATATCAGCTCTGTTTTACTCATCTGTGTCTCTTCAGTACCATGCTGGTTTAATTGTTAGAGATCTAGAGTATGTTTTATTGATGGTAGACTCAGTTTTTTCCTATTACACTTTTTTAAAGTGTTTATTCTTGTCAAACTTAAGAATTTACAAATTTACCTCCCCCCATACACATGAAATCCATTGAAATTTTGATGAAAAATTATATTAATCTGTAAATCTGTATATTAACTTGAGTAATCAATACCTTAATATTTTTCCTTTCCATGCAAGTATGTGATCAGTTTCTCCATTTTTACAAATCTTTTCATGTTATGCTTTTAAAAATATTTATCCCATATATTTTTTGCTGTGATGTTTTTAAATTCCTATAACACAGAGTTTTTGTTGGTGGTAGTACGGTAAATAGGTATATTTATCCTGAATTCAGATCCTTTAGTGAAATTGATTAGTAAGTTTTAAATATTTTTATTTGTCGTGTGCAATTTTATGGTCTACAAATTAAAAAATCATGTCTAAATGTTGTACCGTTCATATCATTTAAAATCTTATTCTATTGACCAAGACTCATATTAAATATTTAACAATGGTTTTATCTGACAATCAAGTTTAATAGATTTCCTAGCATACAATCAACCTTGCTTTCCTGTGTGGTAAACCCTACCTGGCTGTGATGAATTATCCTTTTAGTATAGTGTTGGAGTCGATTTACTTTGTTTTTATGGATCTTTGCCACCTGTGTTCAAGAGGGAAACTCTCTTATGTTTTGGTCTGTTCTACTTTGCAATCTCTTCATCAGGTTTTGTTTTCTGATATCCTAGCCACCTAAAATGAACTAGGCAAGTTCTCATTTTAAATGTTTTAGAATTATGGCATCAGAACTAATACTTCCTTGAAAATGATTATTTGTTGGAGAAATCCCATGGTGCAATAAACTGTTGAGGAAGCAATTCTTTAATATCTTTAAAAATTTTATACTAGTTTGTTATAGAATGCGGTCTAGAATTTTTTTTAACCTCTGATGAGATCTTTTTGAGTCAACTTTTGTGATTTGTATTTTATTAGGGATCATTTCTTTGAAACAATCAGAGTGCCATTAAATAAATATCTTGTTGGCATATTCTCCTTTCCTTCTATTTAGATTTGCCACTTTTTTTTTTTAACAAAGTAAATCTTGGATTTATGTGTCAATTTTCTTTCTGCATGATTCATTAGTTACTGTTGTAATATGAATCCTTTTCATTTTTAGATTATTCGAGGCATGGATTTTGCTTCTTTTTCTCCTTTTGGTGTGAAATGTTTAGATGACTCACCAGATGCTTAAGTCTTTGAATAAACTGGGGAATGAATGAGTGAATAATTTAATAATACACTCTTAATAAAATTAAAGCTTTTAAGGCCATGAATGCACCCCTGAACAGGGCTTTGGCTGCCTTCACAGATTTTGACTATGTAACATTCTTGTTTTCTAAAGAGTTTCTGAAGATAATTTGTTATTTTAAAAACATTTATTTATTGATTTGGCTGCGTCAGGTCTTCGCTGCCTCATGTGGAATCTGTCGTTGTGGCCCATGGGCTCAGGAGTCACAGCAAATGGGCTTAGTTGCTACAAGGCATGTGGGATCTTAATTCCCCGACCAGGGACTGAACTTATGTCCCCTGCATTGCAAAGCAAATTCTTAACCACTGGACCGCCAGGGAAGTCCCTGATTTGTTATTTTTGATAATTATTTTCATGAGAGCTGTTTACTATCTTTTAATCACTTTATATAAATTATCTCATTCTGTCTTCATAGCCACCCTAATAATTATCCTTGTTTTACAGCCTGGCTTAACAGCTCCGGAAGTGGTAAAGTGACTTGCCCAAGGTCACACAGATAATGGGATTGAGGTAGGGTAGGACTGGAATTTAGTTCTTTTTTTTTTTTTTTCTAAATCATGTGCCTTTTGGACTATGCTACACTGCCTTTCCAGTTGAGTGAGCTTTAATCACTAGTAGTTAGGGTTTAAAAAAAAAAAAAAAGAAAAAACTAACTTCATTTTAGTGAGTTGTTTCAATCTCTAGTTGGTGGGGTTTAAAATTTTTTTAACTTGTTGTGACCTGTAGAGTCTCTGTATTTTATGTTTGCTTGTGGTGTCCTGGTAGCTGAGTGACTGTTTAATCCGGCATCTGTAAATACCATATGGAAGCTGGAAGCACCAGTGAATTTAGAATCAGAGCTCAGAATCTGCAGTTCTGCAGGGAAATGTTCTCCTGGGTCCACCTGCCTGTGCAATGTGAAAGTAAAGGCTTAACTCCGCTGGGAAAATATCCGCACTGCGAGAGTTAGGGCTGGTTTCTGGGGAGCTCTTATCCCACGTGCCCTCTGTTATCCCTGCTGACTTACCTCTCAAGACAGCTGGAACTAGTTTTTTTTCCAAACACACTTTGTCTCTCCCTGCCTCCGCTTGCACTTACGGTTCTCTGGTGCTGGCTTGAAAGAGTGAGGGCTGGGCCAGGCCTGAGCCTGACCTGTGGACTGACCCGCCGCTTGGGCCTTGTTTCTATTTCTGGGTCCTGCTCTCAGCGTGAGGATGTTGAAAGGCAGTGTGACTTAGCGTGTGACGTAATTCAGTCAAACCTTTCGTTTAAAATGGTCTTGTGACTCATCTTTCTTTTTGTGGGACTGCATCACGTTCGAAATATTACAGTCGGAGTCTTCATTTGAAATCTAATAGAGGCTTCAGCCTGCCATCTGGAATCTGTATTCCTTACATGCTTTTATTGTTCGTGACTAAGAGTGGTGTTGGGGAGAGTGGGATTGGCCACAGACTTAACACCCACCCAGAGGACCAGGTCTGTGACCCAGAACCTCTGTCTTGGCTGCAGCCAGAGACTCGGGGTGGGTTGCTGATCGTAAAGGAATCCTCCTTTGTGTTCGTATTTTTATTTTTAGATCAAAACCTTTTTTATTACCTATTATAACCTATTTAAAAAATGTTTTTTTGAAGTATAATTTACAGTGTTGTGTTCATTTCTGCTGTATAGCACGTTGTGTTCATTTCTGCTGTATAGCAAAGTGATTCAGATAGATATACTGCTGCTGCTAAGTCGCCTCAGTCGTGTCTGACTCTGTGCAACCCCATAGACGGCAGCCCACCAGGCTCCCCCGTCCCTGGGATTCTCCAGGCAAGAACACTGGAGTGGGTTGCCATTTCCTTCTCCAGTGCATGAAAGTGAAAGTGAAAGTGAAGTCGCTCAGTCGTGTCCGACTCTTAGCGACCCCACAGACTGCAGCCCACCAGGTTCCTCCATCCATGGGATTTTCCAGGCAAGAGTACTGGAGTGGAGTATCATTGCCTTCTCCAGACAGATACACACACACACATATATATATATGTTCCTTTTCATATTCTTTTCCATCATGACTTATCACAGGATATTGAATATAGTTCCCTGTGCTCTACAGTAGGACCTTGTTTTTTATCCCTCCTATATATACTAGTTTGCATCTGCTAACCCCAAATTCCTAATCCATCCTGTCCCACCCCCTTCCCCTTGGCAACCGCAAGTCTGTTCTTTATGTCTAGGGGTCTGCAAAACCTTTTTTTTTTTTTAAATAGCCCCTAAGACGTACAGCATAAAGAAGGCTGAACACCGAAGAACTGATGCTTTTGGACTGTGGTGCTGGAGAAGACTCTTAAGAGTTCCTTGGACAGCAAGGAGATCGAACCAGTCCATCCTAAACAAAATCAATCCTGAATATTCACTGGAAGGACTGATGCTGCAGCTGAAGCTGCAATCCTTTGGCCACCTGATTCAAAGAGCCGACTCATTGGAAAAGACCTTGATGGTGGGAAAGATTGAAGGTGGGAGGAGAAGGGGACGACCGAGGATGAGATGGTTGGATGGCATCACTGCCTCGATGGACATGAGTTTCAGCAAACTCTGGGAGACAGTGGCGGACAGGGGAGCCTGGTGTGCTGAGTCCAGTGGACTCACAGAGAGAGCAACTGGGCAACAGTAACAAAGACATGCAAGATGCAGTGTGTTCAGTGTCGGCTTCACATCATGAATCTTGTCTTATTTAATGTAGAATTATAGACAGGTTTAAACTTAAAGACTATTAAATATTGAACACAGATGTAGTAAGTAAAAGTCACCATTTTGCCCCCACATCTTTCCCCCAGATCAACAAGGTTAGACTTTCCAGTTACGAACAAGGGTCATAGTGGAGGATGTGGGAAGCGTATATCACGGCTTTGACATCCATTTTCTTTCTTTTTTAAAAACTTAATTTTTAATAGTGTATAATTGATTTACAATGTTGTGTTAGTTTCAAGTATACAGTAAAGTGAACCAGTTATACATATACATCTATTTACTCTTTTCAAGATTCTTTTCTCATATAGGTCATTACAGAGTATTGGGCAGAGTTCCCTGTGCTATACAATAGGTTTTTATTAATTATCTGTTTTATACATAGTAGTGTGTGTATGTCAGTCTCAGCCTCCCAATTTATTCCTCCTCCCAAAGGCTGTATTTTTTAAGCTGTCCAGAAGTTTCTATCAACAAGTTTGTGTCCACAAATATCAAATTGTCAAATTTAAAGATTATTTATGTCTGTGTCTCCCATGCTACCCTGCACATGGGGTATAAAGAACAGATTTTTGGACTCAGTGGGAGGAGTAAGGGGATGACTTGAGAGAAGAGCATTGAAACATATACATTGCTGCTGCTGCTGCTAAGTCACTTCAGTCGTGTCTGACTCTGTGCAACCCCATAGACGGCAGCCCACCAGGCTCCCCCGTCCCTGGGATTCTCCAGGCAAGAACACTGGAGTGGGTTGCCATTTCCTTCTCCAATGCATGGAAGTGAAAAGTGAAAGTGAAGTTGCTCAGTCATGTCCGACTCTTCGCGACCCCATGGACTGCAGCCTTCCAGGCTCCTCCACCCATGGGATTTTCTAGGCAAGAGTACGTTGCCGTATGTAAAATAGATAGCCTGTGTGGAATTTGATGTATGAAGCAGGGCATCCTAAGCCAGTGCTAAGGGACAACTTGGAGGGATAGGGTGGGAAGGGAGGTGGGAGGGGGGTTCAGGATGGAGGGGACACGTGGATACAATGGCTAATTCAAATTGATTTATGGCAAAAACATCACAGTTTTGCAAAGAGATTATCCTCCAATTAAATGCATATGTTTCTTTTAAGATACTTTGTTTTAGATGAAACAGCACAACCGTCTAGTTCAAGGAAACACTCTGTTGTCAGGATGAAGCTGTTGTTGTCCAGCTGCTCAGCCATGTCTGACTCTTCGTGGCTTCCTTTTCCTTCACTACCTCCCTGAGTTTGCGCAAACTCATGTCTGTTGAGTCGGTGATGCCATCCAACCATCTCATCCTTTGCCGTTCCCTTCTCCTCCGGCCCTCACTCTTTCCCAGCATCCAGGTCTTTTCTAATAAGCTGGCTTCATGATGAAGGAGTGAGTTTAAATTTCAGCTCATTGTTAATGGAGCAACGGTGTTGCTTTAGAGTCTCTGCTTTCCTAACTGTAAAAGGTAACATACAATCCAGGCTTCCTTGTGGAGCTGAAAATAATGCTCATAAAATATTTAGTGTGTAGTAAGCAGTTGTTTACAATGTTGAAGTTCAGATGAAGGCATGTGAAAGAGAAAGCAGTTGTATATCAACTGTACTTTAGAAAAATAGTTGTCTAGAGAATTTCCTGGTGATCCAGTGTTCTCCACTTCTCCTGCTGGGGGGCTTCCCTGGTAGCTCAGTTGGTAAAGAATCTGCCTGAAATGCAGGAGATCCTGGTTCGATTCCTGGGTTAGGAGGATCCTCTGGAACTTCCTTGGTGGCGCAGATAGTAAAACATACACGGGAGACCCAGGTTCGATCCCTGGGTCAGGAAGATCCATGGGGTCACAGAGAGTCAGACACGACTGAGCGACTTCACTTTTCTGGAGAAGGGATAGGCTACCCATTCCTGTATTCTTGGGCTTCCTGGCGACTCAGCTGGTAAAGCATCCACCTGCAACTCGGGAGACCTGGGTTCGATCCCTGGGTTGGGAAGATCCCCTGGAGAAGGGAAAGGCTACCCACTCCAGTATTCTGGCTTGGAGAATTCCATGGACTATACAGTCCAAAGAGTCGCAAAGAGTCAGACACAACTATAAATGCTGTGCATATCTCCTGCTGGGACATGGGTTCAGTTCCTCACTGGAGAACCAGGATCCTGCATGCTGCATGGACAAAGAAAAATAGTAGTCTATATTTGTTGTGTTAAGAGCAAAACATGACATACACACATATAAACATGTATGTTCTATGGTTTTGGATTACTTAAGAACTTTGTTAAGAGTCAGAATAAATAGATTTTTTAAATAGCTGCAAGAAGATCAATAAAAGATAGCTTTCCTGAGCTGCTCAAAGTACTAGACAGCCTTGGTATGAAGATATTCGATATGCAAGATGGTAGGGAAGTTCAGTGGGGTGTGTGTGTGTGTGTGTGTGTGTGTGTGTGTGTGTGTGTGTGAGTGTGACAGAGTTTCTGTCTTTGTTGATTAGATTCTGTCATTGGAAGTGCTCAGAGCACCTGGCTTCAGGGCTTTAGTGAAGCCCTGGCCTCAGTGCGGACATTTCTTGAAACCTGTAGTCATGTTTTATTTTTTTAATCCTGCCACCTAGCACACAGCAGGGCACACAGGGAATTATTATGTCTTTTAACATGGTGCTGGTACCTACTTGTTGTGGGACCCCAGGCCTGTTCCCAGAATTCTCTGGGGCACCTCAGTTTCCTCATCTGTAAAATGGGAAAATACTAGTCTCTCATTATCTGCGGTTTCATGGTTGGTCCACTGTTTTAAAATATTATATATATATATGTATGTATGTATGTATGTATATGTGTTTATTTATTTTTGGCTGTGGTGGGTTTTTGTTGTGGCACTGGGCTCTCCAGTTGTGGCCCAGGGTCTAGTAGCCCTGAGGAAAGCGGGATCTTAGTTCCCCAGCCAGGGACTGAATCTGCATCCCCTGCATTGCAAGGCGGATTCTTAGCCATGGGACCAGCGGGGAAGTCCTCACAGTTTTGGTTATCTGCGGTCAACTGAGGTCCAAAAATATTAAATGGAAAATTCCAGAAATAAGCAAGTCACAGGTTTAAATTGCAGGCAGTGTCGAGTTTCGGGATGAAGTCTTGCCTTGTCCCACTCTGTCCCCGCCCAGGACGTAAATCATCCCTTTGTCCAGCACATCCATGCTGAATGCACCTCCTGCCCATGAGTCACCTAGTGGCCATCTCAGTTATTAGACTGACTGTTGTAGTACCACAATACTTGTGTTTAGTAGCCCTTATTTTACTCAGTGGGCTTCTGTGTGGCTCAGACGGTAAAAAATCTGTCTGTAATGCAGGAAACCCGGGTTCGATCTCTGGGTCAGGAAGATTACTTAATAATGGCTCCAACACTGGAGGGTAGTGATGCAGGTAATTCTCTTTGGTGTTTAACTGATGAATTAAACATTATATTGTTATATTTGTATAGGAAAAATATAGTATGTACAGGGTTTGGTACTCTCCTTGTTTCCACTGGAGGCCTTGGAAATTATCCTCTGTTAATATGTGGGGAGACTATTTTAGAAAAAATCACAAGTTGTGTCAAATGCAACAATGATAGACATTATAGTTATGTTGTTGTTATTATAGTATATTGTAACTATAAGTTATAGTTACATTGTTGCTATCATTGTGTTTATATTGTAATTATCCATCATAGTCATATTGTTGCTATTGTGTAATTCCTTTCAGTTAATTTTAACAACTGAGACATTTGACATATAATAAAAGGCACAGATCTTAAATTCAGTGAATTTTAACAGGTATAACCACCTTGGGGAAGCAAGATGCCACCACCCTAGGAGTTGTTCTCTCAAACCCTTTCCAATGAATTCCTTGTCATTCAGACTTCTCATACCTTTCATGCAAAAAGTGCACGGCCGAGCCTGAGACCCAGCCTAAGAAAAGTGTCACTGGACAAATTTGAGAGACACTGGCAGGTTGTGGTCAATGAGATTCACTGCCATGAGCCATTAGGATTCAAAAACCAAGAATTTGTTGGAGGGGGAAGGGATTGCTGCATGGTAGATATATACCTAGACTTTGAATTTTATCAAGACAACGGGAAATATTTGAATCAGAACAGTATTGGCAGAAGCAAATTCAGGATCAGGAACTTTTTTCCTTTCTTTGCTGAACAGTCAGAATGTTCCTTGGAGATTTTTCAGTTTCCTCGTCGCAGGCTATGCAGATTAAATGTGCAATTCTGAGTTTCTGCAATTCAGCAGGCTCATGCGGCTCATGGCTCCTGGCTCTCGCTCCTGAGGCCGCCCAAGGTCTTGGACCAGCCAAGGGAGTGAGTGCCCCGAGCCAGGCGTGGAAGCTGGAGGCTTTTAAAGACCATAGCTCCGGCTGTAGACACGTGTTCCTTTGGCGTTCGCTTTGTTGAAAACACATTCCCTAGATAGTTTCTTTTCTGCACAGATCTCTGGGGTTCTTGGGCATGCTGGAGAGCCTCATGGTGTGAAGATCAGCCTGATTTCATCTCTCCTAGGAGAGGCTATGAGCCAATGTGGATGGAAGGCAGTATGCTGTAAGACGGACCCTTTGCTTGAATTGTCTGACCAGCTTTTTGGTGACCCAATAAGGTGGACACCATTAGCATTCCCATTTTATACAGGAAGAAACAGGCTTCGAGAAAAATCAGGACGGCACTTACCAAGCTGGGTAACTTGATGATTCTCTTTCCCCTCCCCCATTCACAGTCTGACCTGGGCCTAGAGCAGAAAACCTTTCTCTCCCTTATCCTTTGACCTGATCAATCATCAAAGCCTGTCTCTCTCTCTTTTTAAAAAATATTTTTATTTATTTATTGGGCTGCACCAGATCTTAGTTGTAGCAGGCAAGATCTTTAACCTTCTTTGCAGCCTGAGGGATTTTCAGTTGCAGCACTCCAGCTCTGAACTGTAGCATGTGGGATCTAGTTCCCTGACATTGAACCCGGGCCCCCTGCATTGGGAGCATGGAGTCTTAGCCATTGGACCACCAGGAACGTGCCTGTGCCCTTTTCATCTTTTGTGTCTCTAGTATTCACTTGGTGGCTGCAACGTGGCAATAAACAGTGACGTTCGGTGGATGAAGGAGAGAGGAATTTGGGTCTGTTGAGGGGAGAGAAGTAGGTACTGTTAAGTGTGTCAGGACAAGGGGAGATTGGAAAATGGAGGAAAGAGAGGTGGGTTATTGTTCATTGCTGGTAGGCTTGCTGTGGTCTGGAGGTGGCGAGTGCCACATCATGGGACCCCACCCACCACTGTGGCCCGAAAGGGCTCCCCTCTGGGTTGGATCATGTGTCTCCCAAAAATATATGGTGGATTCCTCACCTCCAGGAGCTCAGAATGTGACCTTATTTGGAAATAGATTCTTTAGAGAGGCAACCAAATCAAAATGAAGTCATTAGGGTGGGTCTCAATCCAGGAAACACTAGTGTCTTTATAAGAAAAGAAAATTTTGACACAGATAAACATGTCCAGGAAGATTATGTGATGAGAGATAGAGAGAAGTCAGTTATCTCTAAATGAAGGACAGAAGCTTACAGAAGATCCTGTCTTCATGGCCCCTCAATAGAAACCAACTCTGCTGACACTTTGATTTTAGACTTCTGGTCTCTGGAGCTATGAGAAGGTCAGTGTCTAATGTTTTACTCTTGAGAGTCCCCTGGACTGCAAGGAGATCAAACCAGTCAATCCTAAAGGAAATCAGTCCTGAATATTCATTGGAAGGACTGATGCTGAAGCTGAAACTCCAATACTTTGGCCACCTGATGGGAAGAACTGACTCTTTGGAGAGGACCCTGGTGCTGGGAAAGATTGAAAGGCAGGAGGAGAAGGGGACGACAGAGGATGAGATGGTTGGATGGTATCACTGACTCGATGGACGTGAGTTTGAGCTAGCTCTGGGAGTTGGTGATGGACAGGGAAGCCTGGTGTGCTACAGTCCATGGGGTTGCAAACAATCAGACACAACTGAATGACTGAACTGAACTGAATGTGTTTTACACATTTCATCTGTGGTACTTTGTTACAGCACCCTTAGAAAATGGATGCTGGCTCCATCTCTGAAAAGAAGTGGGTTGGAAACCCCAATAGGATTCATGTGATCAGAGTCTGGAGTTTACACTCCTATCTCTTTTTTGTGTGGTGTGTGTGTGTTTTTTTTTTTTTTTAAATATTGACGTATATTTGGTTTACAATTTTGTGTTCGTTTCTGCTCTGCCTGTGTGCTAAGTCGCTTTAGTCATGTCCGACTGTTTGCAGCTGTATGGACTGTAGCCCCGCTTTTCTGTCCAAGAGATTCTCCAGGCAAGAACACTGGTGGGTTTCCATGTCCCCCTCCAGGGGATCCTCCTGACCCAGGGATTGAACTTGCGTCTCTTAGGTCTCCTGTATGGGCAGTCGGGTTCTTTACCACTAATGCCACCAGGGAAGGCCAAGTTCTGCTGTACAGCAAAATAAATCAACTATGCATATGCATATCTCCGTGCTTTTTATTTTTTTCAATTCCTTTTTATGTGTTTATTTATTTTTTGGCCACGCAGCATGGCATGTGGGCTCTTAGCTCCCCAACCAGGGATTGAACCCTTACCCCCTGCATGGAAGGATGGAGTCTTAACCCCGGGACTACCAGAGAAGTCCCTGTTCACTCTTTTTCAGACTCTTTTCTCATATGGGTCATTACAGAGTACTGAGCAGAGTTCCCTGTGCCATACAGTAGGTCCTTATTAGCTATCTGTTTTATATACAGTAGTGTGTGTATGTCACTCCCAATTTCCTAATTTATCCCTCCCCTCACCCTGTAGCCATAAATTTGTTTTCTTCATCTGTGACTCTATTTCTGTTCTGTAAATAAGTTCATTTATACCATTTTTTTAAAAAAATCCACATAAAAGCAATATCATACTGTATTTCTCTGACTTACTTCACCAGTATGCTCATCTCGAGGTCCATCCAAGCTGCTGCAAATGCCATTATTTTGTTCTTTGTTACGGCTGAGTAGTATTCCATTATACTCCTATCTATTATCTATTTATCTATCTAATGGGAGAGATTTTTTTAAAAAAAGGCATTCAATGAAACAATGCCATTTGCAGCAACATGGACGGACTGGCATGGATTAGCATACTAAATAGAGTCAGATAGACGAAGGCAACTATCATTTACCACTTATATGTGAAATCTAAAAAAATTATACAAATGAACTAATTTACAAAGCAGAAACAGACTCACAGACATAAAGACAATCTTACGATTACCAAAGGGGATGGGGGTGGAGGGATAAGTTAGGAGCTTGGAATTAACATATATACACTGCTATGTATAAAATAGTTAAACAGCAAGATCCTACTGTATAGCATAGGGAACTGTATTCAGTATCTTCGAATAACCTATAACAGAAAAGAATTTGAAAGCTAACAGTGCCTAACTGAATCACTTAGCTGTAGATTGAGACTAACACAACAGTATAAATCAACTTTGCTAAAAAAAAAAAAAATCAGTTTGCAATCCAAAAAAAAAAAAACATTCAAAGTGGTAATTTTTCAGAATATGGGTCAGAGATTGTGTTTTCTCATTTCACCACTACTTTATTAAGTGCTTACTAATTTTAAAAGCCATGCACTTGGTTCTCTTCAATTTTCCAACTCTGCAATCATAGCACCTGAAGATAATGGTGATTTGCTGTCCTTTACCAATAATTACGTCGGTTATGGCTGTTCACCCCATTAGGGCAGGGACTTCCAAAGCCATGTTAAATGACAGATGTGAGTGTGGTCAGCCTCGGCTGGCTTCTAGTTGGAGTGGAATGCTTCAATTGTTTTACTGCAGAGGATAATTATATAATTGCTAAGACGCTTGACCTTCCTGTTTTGAGCCTCGCTCAGTATATGGGAGGCAATCAGGAGCTCTTGACCACCTCATATACCCGGCAGATTCAGATGGCATTTGTCCATTCATGAGGATGGTGGAGCCGACGCGCTAAGCTGCTAAAATAGCCTTTAAACCCCCACCCTGATATTTCAAGCAGAATGGAGACTTGGTTTGTCGCCTCCTGCCAAGTGGCCACATCCATTCCAGGGCAGCTTTCCGTGGAGGATGGGGTCTCCTGGGCTACAGACTCTTGAGGCCCCCCGAGTAGGCTTCAGCACTGCCCTGCACAATGGTGCCTCAGAGGAAAACTGCCTTTGTGAGCAGCACCCATGGGGTTCCTTCAAGGCTGTTCCTCGTGCCCGGAGAGAGGCTCCGGGTTTGGGACAGTCCAGTCAAGGTTGGCCAGCAGGTTTTCTAGGCGATGGCACTCTAATTCCCGTGTTGAAACAGGATCTTCGTGTGAAGGTACAGGTGTCAAGACTACCTTGTTCCTTCCTGGAGGAGGAAATGGCAACCCATTGCGGTGTTCTTGCCTGGAACATTCCACGGACAGCAGAGCCTGGCGGGCTAACAGTCCATGGGGTTGCAAACAAGTCAGACATGACTGAGTGTCTAAATGGCAATAGCGACATGCATGTATCATGTTGTTGAATACTTAGCTATCTTTGATTCAATTATTTTTTCTGTTGTTTACCTTTTCATTTAATGTCATTGTTTTACATTTTAAATGTTTCACACTCAAAAAAAAAAAGACTACCTTGTCCCAGGTATATTAAGAAACAGAAAAGTACCTTTTGGAATCTTGTGTTAAATAGTTGACAATACAAGACAATTTTCTGGAAACACACACACAACAAAACGGAAACTGCTGCTGTGGTTATCACAGAGGTGGGCTGCCTTTGTAATCCTGAACCCTGTGTGTATCTTGATGGAGAAATTGTTGTGTAACTTACAAGACAGTGTGTAAGAACTGTGGTCCTCCTGGTGAAAGGGGAGACTGATGTCAGGAACCAAGCCATCTAGAAATGATATGAAAGTCAGAGAGCTTTGGGGAAACGCAAGCTATCCTTAGGCAGGAGTGCAAGTTTTCCCTAGATTTTGAAGTGGTTATTTAACACACTTCCTGGTGGCTCAGATGGTAAAGAATCCCACTGCGATTCAGGAGACCCAGATTCGATCCCTGAGTCAGAAAGATTCGCCTGGAGAAGGGAACAGCTCCCCACTCCAGTATTCTTGCCTGGAGAATCCCCATGGACAGAGGAACCTGGCCGGCTACAGTCCATGGGATCCCAAAGAGTTAGACATGACTGAGTGACTAACAATGCATTCAACACAGAGCTCGCTTTGTCCCAGATGGGCTGTCTAGCAGCCCATTCACTGTCAACAGTGAATGTGTTAATTTTCTAATCTTCTCCATTGCTTATTTCCTGGTCATCTAATCTTTCACACCAAAGCTTCCTATTTAAAAACAATTTTTTTTTTCTTTCTTTCTTTCTTTGACTGCCCTGGGTCTTAGTTGAATGTGGGATCTTTAGCTGCAGTGTGTGGGATCTAGTTCGCCAACCTGGGGATTGACCCCAGGCCCCCTGTATTGGAAACACAGATCCTTAGCCACTGGACCACCAGGGAAGTCCTAATTGTTCTTGAAACATACGTATTTCCCACCTCAAGGGCAAAAGTCACAGAAAGTCTGATGCTTAGCATTGTGAGGAAGGACTCCTGCAAGGGCCCCATGGTTGGCTTGCCTTGTTTCATGCATTTCCAAGGTAAGATTTGAACTGTTTACTAAAGGAAATTAGCGTAATAAGTCTCCTCTGGCATATATTTCCAGTGTCCAAGGGGAATTGCTGAGATGTTGCTTAAGAGTAACAGAAGGCAGGGTGGGGTGTGTCCTGTCAGCTTAAGGGATTTTTTTTTTTTTCCAAATCAATGTTTTTGCAATTTGAAAACCTGTTTGCAGTGGGGGTCAAATTGGGCTAGTTTCAGGCATTAAAAAAAAAAAAAGTATTGCAGCCAACCATTTGAAAGACAAAGCTTTTCCCCCTAAGCTTGTTTCAGAATTGGAAACATTGAAATCTTAGCTTTGATGCCACTGAGAGGGCATCGGCTCTCTCTGGGATAGGATTTCTCTGTCTTGGTGCTCACAACATTCAAGGCAAGCTAATTCTCTGTGATGGAGACTCTCCTGTTAGGTAGCATCTCTGGTCTCTACCCTCTCGATATCAAGAACATCCCTCCTTCCAGTTGTGACAACCACAGATGTCTCCAGACATCACCAATGTCCCTTTGGTGGGGGGAGACTCCCTCCTGTTTGAGGACCACTGGAGAAGGATGATGGAATGGGGGAGCACCCTGCGGCTGTTTTCTGCTCCTTTTCACAGTAAAATGGAGACCGGGGGCCAGTTGTCCACGGTGTGTGTGTGGAATCAGTGCTCTGGCATCACAGTGATGCCTGCTAACAAAACCCACATCTCCACCCTTGAGGGACCATGAAATCTGTGGAAATGTGATTATAATCCCACATGGGTAGGTTTATGGATTTCTCAGGTGCTGTGGGAGGAGGCAAGAAAGACAGCAATGGGGAGCAAGAAAAGCAGGTGCCCGCGCCCTTGGAAACCATCCGTTAAACACCTGGTCAGTGACATCGAAGACTAGAAAAGCCCTGGACGAGAGTCAGGTTGATCTGGTTCAGGGTGGGTGCTGGGAGCTAGACAAGCCCTTAACTGATCTGAAGGAAGAGACAGGCAGAGGGACTTCGAGCATTCTCCCCTGAGCGCATCGCACACAATAGGGCAGAATAAAAAGAAGTCATCTCATATTCGCGATGGCAGCTGGCTCTTGGCAACACTGGATTGTCTGACTGTGGCTTCGCCACTGATTTATTTGTGCAGAAGGCCACCCGCGATCAGTTATCCCAGACGGTCTCCACATTCAAATATGAGCTTCACCAAAACACCCCCGGCTGTATTTAATCACAGCATGTTTCCTTGGGACTGCCTGTCTTTCTGTGACTTCGCCCCTTGCCAGGTGCTAAGACCTCTATCTTCTGACAGTGTCTTGCTTTGTGCATTCTTGTCGTTCTGGTCCAGACGTGGCTTGGTTGCCTGGAGTGGGGCAGTCTCCTCAGCCTCACGGAGCCTCCTTGTCCCCATGCCTGAAGACTCAGCTGTGCTCTTGGGCTGCTTGACACCTTTGAGCTGACCATGAATGGATTTTCAGAGCTTCTCTTGTTTACTTCGCTGCACGCCTCTCTGGGCTCTTGTGAAATCTTCGGGAGAGGAGAAGCCAAGTGAAAAACAACCCTGCTTGGTGTCAGGGCTTGAGGATGATGGGGAAAGACTGGATTTGCATTAACTGGTTTGCGCAAGTTACAAGATTTTATCTCTCCTTACTTTTCTTTTTTTTTTTAAAGTGTGTGCTTGTCTGTTTCGGTGGTTCGGAGAGGGGAACCTGGGGAACTTCGGGTCTAAAGGAGGATAAGGACAGGTAACAGATACGGCAGATTAAGGCCTCTGAAGCACCATCTACCAGGCACATGCGCTTCCCTACTGGCTCAGTGGTAAAGAATCCAGCTGCAGTGCAGGAGACACAGGTTCAGTCCCTGGGTGGGAAAGATCCCCTGGAGAAGGAAATGGCAACCCACTCCAGTCTTCTTGCCTGGAAAATCCTGTCAACAGCCTAGCAGTTTACAGTTCATGGGGTCACAAAAGAGTGACTAAACAACAACCATTACAACCAGGTACATGGTCCTCACAACGACTTTTTCATGGGCCTAGGATTTGAAGTTAGAGCCTGGCTTCAGAATCTCAGCTTTTTCCTGCTACACTCTGCCTTATACAGGAAGGGTCCTTTCGCATTGGGTTTTGAAGGGTGAATAGGAGTTCTATGAAGAGGACCCACCTCCTGTACTGACTTTAGCCTCCTGCTCCTCCTAAAGCTGGCCGGAGGCCAATACCTAGAAGCCAGAATTAGGTCACTAGGGTGACTAACTTGCCCTGGTTTGCCTAGGACTTTCTTAGTTTTAGTACTAACAGCCCTGTTTCTTGGGAAACCCATCAGTCCCAGGCAAACCAGAACATTTGGTCATCCTAGGTTTCACCCAGCAGTGGATTCCTACACCAGAGGCTGGAGATCTGTTGGATTCTGACTCATTCCCAACAATGCTCATCTCCCCAAATGCCCCCTCATATCTTCACAGTGGGCTTCTTTCTCAGGACGGTTCCATTTACTGGTCTGGGTGAAAATTAAGTGAGATAATTAATTCTTTCAATAAGCTAAGCAAAACATCTAGCACATGGTAACCCCTGGGGTTCTAATCCATGTTGGACGTTGACCTTCCTCTTTGCCTCAAATGGGAGCTGGCACCCCTGTTCCTTGGAGTGAGCAGGCTTCCTTGTAGCCTAATTCCTCCAGCCTGGCTCTCCCCAAGGACAGAGCTGCGTCCCCACAAGAGTGAGGGCTGAGCATAATCACCATCCGCCAGGGAAGCCGTCTGTGTCAAGTGTCACAGTAAATAGGAAACAGGTTCAGGGCTAGGATTCAGGGCCAAGACAGCTCAAGGTCATCGGAGGCCAGGGAGCTGAGAGCGGGCTGCAACCCAGAGGGTCAAGCAGAGTCAGATGTTGGTTAAGAGTCACTTCTTCCTCATGCTGCTGCCGCGTCTTTTCCCTTCCCAATGCTGTTCAGACAGCCAGGCACTCTGCCGGTTTATTGGGGCTGTGGCTCACTGTGCCTCCATCCTCAGTCCACCTGGGCTCTGATGATATCTGGACCAAATGGTGTCGTGCAGAACGACCATTTCTTAGGGGCTTACTGTGTTGGGCACAGGGCTATGCTTTTTTCTTCACCAGTTCCCCCTCAAACAATGCTCATTTTCATCCCTATTCCCAACAGAGCTGTGCCTCATGTTGTGAGCATGTCACTGGAGGTAAGGGGAAGGAAGCAGAAAGGGGAGACGTCCTGAAGATAGGAGGCTCAGTATTTTCCGGGGCTTGCTGACCGTTCACACAGAGCATCACACTTTGAGTCTTTTCTGTCTTTTGAGAGGTGATGGTGTGGAGTGGGCTCCCTTACATTCCAATGGGAAACTTACGGCACTCTGGGAAAGAAGCTTGAGGCTGACCGAGCTGATGGGCGATGGCATTGACATATGTGAACAGGAGCTGTAGTCCCAGGTTTGAACCCAGGTTAGACCATGTCTTTGCTGTGTGACCTTGGGACTTAACTTAACATCTCTGTTTCTGCTTCTGTAAAATCAGGAGAAGTAATCCTTTTTCTTTGCGAGTTCTTCAGCAGCCTATGCACAGGGCTAAGGATTGCTGTTGTCGTTGTTTACATGCTTGGTTGTGTCTGACTTTTTCGACCTCATGAATTGCAGCATGCCAGTCTTCCCTGTCCTTCACTATCTCCCAGGGTTTGCTCACACTCATGTCCATTGAGTCTGTGATGCTATCCTCTGTTACTCCCTTCTCTTGTCCTCAATCTTTCCCAACATCAGGGTTTTTTTCCAATGAGTCGGCTCTTCACATCAGGTGGCCAAAGTGTTGGAGCTTCAGCTTCAGCATCAGTGCTTCCCATGAATATTCAGGGTTGATCTGACCCTAAATGTGGGCCAATTATCTGCAACTTGTGCTTCTGAAATCATCCTCTCTGAGGCACTCTTTATTTGCTTGGGGTTTTTTTTTTTTTAATTGTGGCACATAATATAAAACCTATTTCATGATGGCTCAGGGGATAAAGAACCGCCTGCCAATGCAAGAGACACAAGAGATCTGGATTCAGTCCCTGTATCAGGAAGATCCTCTGGAGGAGGAAATGGCAACCCACGCCAGTATTCTTGCCTGGGAAATCCCATGGGCAGAGGAGCCTGGAGGGCTACAGTCCAAAGGGCCACAAAGAGTCAGACATGACTGAGCACACACTCACACATTTAACCAAATTTAACTGTGCAGCTCAGTGGCATTAAACACATTCACCTTGTGCAATCCTCACCATCATCCATCTCCTGAATTTTTCACCTTCCTAAACTGAAATTCTGTCCCCATTAAACTCTAAGTCCCCACCCCTCTTGCCCTGGCCCTGGCATCTACCCATTGAGATAGTCTTTGTCTTGATGCATTAAAAATCACACCCGCCACGTATGGTTGTCAAATGGATTTCACAAGACAGTATTTGAAAATTCCCTGACACAGTGCCCGGCATGGAGCTGGCCTCTGTGATGGTACCCTGGGCTCTAGCTATGGTGGGTTTAAAACCTCCGAAGTCTGCCTACCTGCACTGAAGATCATTGTCTAATCTGGGTATAAGCCCAGAGGAGAGGAGCGAGGACCTCAGGCTAGCATAGCGAGCCGGCTCCACGACCTCGAGGAGGTTTTTCACTTTTAACTTGAGTGCTTACAACTGGCTCCCTCTGGTCAGGTGGCTGGTGACCCAGGTCTTGAGGTTTCTGTTGCCTCCAACCCATTGGTGTGTTTGTTCAGTAAACGTGTGTGGAAGGTGGGCACAGGAGGAAATCTGACCCAGGCCTTGCTTTCTCAGGCCCTGTAGTGGATGTAAATGATGAGGTCTTGGGAGGAGTGAGTTGGGGATAGGGGAAGGGAGAGATTTGTTTCTCTCTTACGTGGTTCACTTCTTAGACTGAACTCCCCTCTTTGGATGAGCACATTGTTTAATTACCATGAGAAAACACTTTCACCAGGTTGCCATCCTTGAAAGGAGCTGATTCATGGAATGTTTGGTGAGGATGTTAAATAGCTGACCGGCCTGGGTCCTAGATAGCTCATTTGGTAAAGAATCCACCTGCAATGCAGAAGACCTGGGTTCGATCCCTGGATTGGGAAGATCCCCTGGAGAAGGGAAAGGCTTCTTCAGTATCCGGCCTAGAGAATTCCATGGACTATATAGTCCATGGGGTCTCAAAGAGTTGGACACAACTAAGTGACTTTCACTCTCACTGGGTCTTAGCAAGTTCACGTACCTCTGTCCTGTGTATTAGCCATGCGTGAGTGAGTGCTAAGCCGCTTCAGTCTTATCTGACTGTTCACTGCTGTAGCCCACCAGGCTCCACGGCCCATGGAATTCTCCAGGCAATACTGGAGTGGGCTGCCAAGCCCTCTGCTAGGGCATCTTCCCGATCCAGGGGTTGAACCTGTGTTTTCTTTCGTCTTCTGAGTTGGCAGGAGGGTTCTTTACCCCTAGGTCCACCAGGAAAGCCCTGTTCTAGCCATGGTTTCCTTTAAAATCCCACATTCACATGGAGCTCCTTCAGGACGCCTTCTCGTGTAGAGAATTCCGTTTCTTTACTCTGGGTCCTGTTTGAGCTCGTAGGGTTTTCCTGTTGACTCTAGGTAGGATTGTTAGAGGGTTTTTGTTTTTTTTTCCTTAGATATTTAAAAAATTAGTTTTATTTATTTGGCTGCGGTGGGTCTTTGTTGCTACTCGTGGGCTTTCTCTGTTTGAGGTGCACAGGCTTCTCATTGTGGTGGTTCACGTAGTTTCAGATCACAGGCTCTAGGGCACAGGGGCTTCAGGAGTTGGGGCACGTGGTATCTAGATCGTGGATTCAGTAGCTGTTGGCACACAGACTTATTAATTGCTCCACAGCATGTGGGATCTTCCCCGACCAGGGATTGAACCCATGTTCCCTGCATTTGCAGGCAGATTCTTAACCACTGACCCACCAGGGAAGTCTGTTAGAGATTTTAAATTTTGTAATATGACGTAAATCAGTAGCATCTTCTGTTGATCGAGGGTTTCTGATTTTTCTAGGACCTGGGCTAGCTGCTTTCCATGGTTATGAGTGTTTAATTTGCTAATCAATTGCTATGGAGGGAGGGTTAGTCGTTACCCCTGTTTTACAGGTGGAGAAACTGAGGCACGAGAATTTGCAGGACCTCACAGAAGGGCAGGTAGAGTTGTTTATTGAACCCAGGTCGGCCTGACCTCAGAGTCTGAGCTCTGAGCCCTATTTGGTGGCACTTCTGTCCTGCTCCCCACTGGACTGGGGGCCCCTTTTCCCCCTGTATGTCATCAGGGCTCAGCTCAAGGCCAGTTGAACTAAAGAAGAAGCGTGTGAGGTCTGGCTGGGGTCCTCTGGTTGTCACAGTTCCCACGTGTTGTTGAGACGGTCACAGGCCGAGAGACAACCATCAGGGATTCATTTGAGGAAATGCAAGGAATTTACTGGAAGGCAGTTTCCCAGGTAGTTCAATGGTAAAGAATCCGCCTGCCAACGCAGGAAATGCAAGAGACGCATCCCTAGGTCGGAAGATCCCTTGGAGAAGAGTGTGGCAACCCACTCCGGTATTCTTGCCTGAAGAATCCCATGGACAGAGGAGCCAGGCAGGGAACAGTCCGCGGGTTCGCAGAGAGTCGGACACGACTGAGCACACCGGGGACTGGTGGATGTGAAGAATCAGGAAGCCTGAGTTTGAAGACTCTACAATTAAAAATTCCAACTCCGGAGCCAGACTGCCTGGGTTCAACTCCTGGCTCCATCCTCTATGACCTTGATGTGAGGATAATTTTAGACCTGATGTGGTGAATGAGAGGATGCAGATTCTCCTGTTACAATGCCTGGCATACGGCTGCCTACCATCATTGCTCCCTGAGTTAGTTTTTCTTAATGGTAGTAAAATATATATAATGAGAATTATATCATTTTAACTATTTTAAGTGTCCATGTCAGTGACATTAGCTCCATTTACACAGTTGTGCAGGCATCCATCTCTAGAACCTTTTCATCTTCTCCAAACTGAATCTGTGCCCCCATTAATAAACTTCTCACCCCTCCCCCAGCTCCTGGCCTCCGTCATCTAAGCTTATGTCTCTGTGCTTCTGACTCCCCTTTTTGTGTCTGTCTTCTTTCACTGAGCATCATGTCCTCAAGGTTCACCCAGGGTGCAGCAGGTGTCAGAACCGCCTTCCCTTTTAAGGCTGAATAATATTCCTTGGCATGAATGGGCCACACCGGGTTTATTTGGTCATCTGTTGATGGTGCTCCTTGGATTTTATTTATTTATTGTTTTTATGTGGACCATTTTTAAAGTCTTTATTGTAATTTATTGCAATATTGCTTCTGGTTTTTAAGTCATTCGTTTACTGATTTTTGGCCACGCTGGGTCTTTGGCACTTTACGGGGGCTTTCTCTCCTTGTGGAGAGTCGGGGAGGAGCTACTTTTCACCGCAGCGCTCCGGCTTCTCGTTGTGGTGGCTTTTCTAGTTGTGGAGCGTGGGCTCCAGGGCTCACGGGCTTCAGCAGTTGCTGCACGTGGGCTCAGTAGCTGTGGCTCCGGGCTCTAGGGCACGTGGGCTTCAGTGGTTATGCTGCACAAGCTTAGTTGCCTCACAGCATGTGGGATCTTCCCGTATCATGGATGAAACATGTGACTCCTCCATTGGCAGGCAGATTCTTTACTACGGAGCCACCGGGGAAGCCCCGATAATAATTCTTTGCCTACTTCCTCAACAGTCGGTTCTTGCAGTGCCCTGTAGTGGTTTGAGGAATTCTCAGTGTTCGTTCCAAGTATCACGTTTTAAATGCAGAAACTTCTCTCTGACTCTGCATGCCTGTCTGCTAGGCTGGAAGCATCATGGGGGCAGCAGCCACAGGACATCTGTGGCCTGGCACATGGGCGGCTCCAAATTCCGACAAGTGAATGGTGCTTCATGAGTATGTGCAAGTTGGGAGCTGAGCTGGAGTTGCAAGACATAGGGTGCACGGACAACCAGAAACTGGGGTGTGACCACAGGGAGGCTTGGGGGAAGGATGTCTCTGAAACTGTAAGTCAGGGATGGACAAGCACAGCCATTTCAGCCCCATCTGCTGTTCTGAGTTTCTTCTGTCTTTACTTCTGGTGGGGCTTCCCAGATAGCACTAGTGGTAAATAACCCACCTGCCAATGCAGGAGATGTAAGAGACTCGGGTTCGGTCCCTGGAGGAGGGCCTGGCAACACACTCTAGTATTCTTGCTTGGAGAATCCCCATGGACTGAGGAGCCTGGTGGGCTACAGTCCATGGGGTTAGACATGACAGAAGCAACTTAGCACGCATGCACACCTCTGGTTAGGCTCTAAGGCTGGGGGCACAGAGGGTGATTCTGGTTCTCACCAGAGGATGATCATGGAAATAAATGTCTGGGGATGTTTGTGGTTGTGACAACTGGGGGCGACGAGGTGCTCCTGGCATTTGGTGGGGGGATCAGGGGTGTTGCTCCACATCCTGCAATGCCCACCTCCACCTCCAATCCCAGAGAATGGTCCAGCCCCACATGTCAACCCAAGTTAAGAAACATGGCATCATCAGTCTGAGAGACTGGTCCAAGTCTGTGACTTGGGAATGTTACCAGGTCTGAAACTGGCAAGAATAAAGGGAGGGGGTGTTAGCAGGGGTCCTGTCCCTCCTCAGTGATCCAGTATCCCCTCCGGAGCCCTGTTTGCTGCCTCTTGCCCATGGCTGCTCCCTGGATAAGCAGACTGGTCCAGCTCGCGTCCATGGGACAGCTTCCGGCTGCATGACCCTCCGCCTTGTAGCTCTCCCTCCGTGGGAGAGGAGACAGCTGTTCCCTGCTTGGGCCTCTTGTGGACATGTGTTTGTACATGTTTTGGTTCCGAGGGTCAGTGGGTTGTGTGCTTTGCTTTGTCCTCAGTTAACTTAATTTGTTGCTAATAATAAAATCTGGAACTTACCTAGCCCTGAAGGCCCAGGTCATTCATTGAGGAAGCTTGGCACACACATCCTTCTCAAAGGCTGCCTGCCTGTGAAAAAGGTAGAAGATGGAGTGAAATTCTTCTCGGGGACAGAAGGGTTGGCAGGATCAGCTCCTGAAAGTGGAATTCAGCGTATTTCTAAACAAAGAAACAACTTGATCCCAAAGGGGTCAATTATTCTAGAATTACCTGGTTGTTTCAAGGGCAGTTTGATGAAAGTTTCCGGATGGGGGACCTTGGGGCACAAAATATAAGGCAGCATCAGAGGGGAAAAAAACCACCTCAGTACTTTAATATAGTATTCTTTCTTTCTTTTTTAAAAATTTTATTGATGTGTAATTGATTATAATACTATATTAAGTTACTGGTGTGCTAGGAAAGATTGAGGGCAGGAGGAGAAGGGGACGACAGAGGATGAGATGGTTGAATAGTATCACGGACTCAATGGACATGAGTTTGAGCAACCTCTGGGAGATGGTGCAGGACAGGGAAGCCTGGTGTGCTGCAGTTTGTGGGTCAAAGAGTCAGACATGACTGAGCAACTGAACGACAACAAATGGTGTACAATATCATAATTCACAGTTTTTAAAAGCTATACTTCATTTAGAGTCATTGTAAAATATCAGCTATATTTCCCATGATATATATGTGTGAGTGTTAGTCACTCAGTCATGTCCAACTCTTTGTAAACCCATGGACTGTAGCCTGCCAGGCTCCTCTGTCCATGGGATTCTCCAGGCAAGAATATTAGAGTGGGTTGCCATGCCCTTCTCCAGGGGATCTTCCCGGCCGAGGGATCGAACCCAGGTCTCCTGCATTGCAGCCATATTCCTTACCGTTTGAGCTACCAGGGAAGCCTTGATACATAAGATATCTTTGTATCTTAATTTAAAGGTGGTTTTTTTTTTTTTTTTTGGCTGCAGTACTTGGCCTTCGGGATCTTAGTTTCTCAACTAGGGTTCAAACTGGGGCCCGAGCAGTGAAAGCGTGGAGTCCTCACTACTGGACTGCCAGAGAATTCTCCCTGTATCTTATGTTATACACGATACTTTGTACCTCTTAACCCTCTCCTTGTGTCGTCCCTTCTCCTTCCCCCACATTCAACCTGTTTTTAATATTTATTTATATTTGGCTGCATCAGGTCTTAGTCATGTGAGATCTTCGATGCAGCGTGTGGGCTTCTCTCTAGTTGCAGATCTCGGGCTCCAGAGTGCGTGGGCTCTGTAGTTTGTGGCGCACGTGCGTGCTGAGTAACTGCAGTCATGTGTGAATCTTTGAGACCCTATAGACTGTAGCCCACCATAATCCGCTGCCCATGGGATACTCCAGGCAAGAGTACTGGAGTGGGTTGCCATGCCTTCCTCCAGGGCCTCTTCCCAGCCCAGGGATCAAACCTGCATCTCTTAAGTCTCTTGCATTGGCAGGTGGGTTCTTTATCACTAGTGCTTTCCTGGGAAGCCCGTAGTTTGTCACAGGCAGGATTAATTGCCCCGAGGCATGTAGGATCTTAGTTCTTAGTTCTTCAACCTGGGATTGAATCCATGCCCTCTGCATTGGCAGGTGGATTCTTATAGAAGTCCCCATTCAACCTATTTTTTAAAAAAAGAGTATCATATATACAATTGTTAAGACCATTTTAAAGAGATTTACAAGGAAAGTAAGGCCTTTCCATGTCCACTCTCTCCCCAGAGGCAACCACCAGTCTGAGTTTCTTGTTCACCCCAGAAAGGAATTGGATGTGTACACATGTGTGAACATCACACACACCTGCCTGCCCGTGTTTGACACAAAGACACTTTCTCTGTTGCTCTGTGCCTTGGCTTTCTCCCTTAATGACATTTCCTGAAAGTCATCTGAATCTTTTTCTTATGTGCCCACGTACTTATCAAACTCACAATCAATGGACATTTCCAGATCTTTGTTATTATCAATGGTGAAGCTGCTGAGTGTCCTCATCCTTGAAAGGCACAGGATTTTAAAAACATTTTATATTGAAGTGCAGTTAATTTACAATATCGTGTCAAACTCTGCTGTATAACACAATGACTCAGTTATATACAGATATTCCTTTTTTAAAAAGGCATTCTTTTCCATGATGGTTTATTGCAGGATATTGAATGTAGTTCCCTGTGCTGTACAGTAGGGCCTTGTCCATATCAGTTTTCGTCTGCTCATCCCACACTTCCAGTCCTTCCCTCCCCCACTTCCCTCCCCCATGGCAACCACAAGTCTGTTCTGTGTGTCTGGGAGCCTGCTCCTGTTTTGTCGATAGGTTTATTTGTGCCATATTTTAGATTCCACATATACACGATATCATATGGAATTTGTCTTTCTCTGTCTGACTCACTTCACTTGGTATGACCGTCTCTAGGTCCAGCCCTATTGCTGCAAATGGCATCCTTTTTCATGGCTGAGTAACATTCCATTGTCTAGATGTACCACACCTTCTTTATCCATTTCTCTGCTGATGGACATTTAGGTTGTTTTCGTGAGCTGGCTATTGTAAGTAGTGCTGCAGTGAACGCTGGGGTGCGTGTATCTTTTTGAATTACAGTTTTGTCCAGGTACACGTGAAAAGTGTCGGGTTCTGTTTGGGACTGCTCACAGCATCCCGACCCCTTGCTCTTGGACTGGAGGAGTCCAAGGGAAGTTGTATTCAAACCAGAGGGTTAATACTTTCGGTATCTTAACCTGGAGTTATTTATTTTTATCTTCAAATCTACATAGCTTTTTCATGGCGTCAAATATACGACTTCTGCAGAGTCAACGTTTGCATGCATTTAAGAGTGGAAGCCGGAGATGCCGAATGCTTGCCCGGCCTCTGCACACATCTCGGGTGAGGTGTGTTGCACACTCATTGCTCTCCGCAAGGTGTGCTTGGAGAATTAAGCCTTAAGTATGAAGGCGATCAGAAAAGGCGATGGCACCCCACTCTGCTACTCTTGCCTGGAAAATCCCATGGACGGAGAAGCCTGGTAGGCTGCAGTCCATGGGGTCGCTAAGAGTCGGACACGACTGAGTGACTTCACTTTCACTTTTCACTTTCATGCATTGGAGAAGGAAATGGCAACCCACTCCAGTGTTCTTGCCTGGAGAATCCCAGGGATTGGGGAGCCTGGTGGGCTGCCATCTATGGGGTCGCACAGAGTCGGACACGACTGAAGCGACTTAGCAGCAGCAGCAGCAACACGATTTAAGGGACCAAACTGAGCACGCGGCAGATCTTTTAAACTTTATTCTTGTTTGTTTTGGTTGTGTGGGTCTTCACTGGTGTGTGTGACCCGCTCTGTAGTTTGTTGCAGTGGTTTTTCTTGCTGTGGAGCACAGGCTCTAGGGCACGTGGGTTTCAGTACTTGCAGCATATGGGCTCAGTAGCTGCGGCTCCCAGACACTAGAGCACAGGCTCGGTAGCTGTGCTACACAGGCTTAGCTGCTGAGGCATGTGGGGTCTCCCTGGATCAAGGCTAGAACCTGTGACTCCTGCGCTGGCAGGCGCGCTCAACCGCTGGACCACCAGGGAAGTCCACACTGCAGGTTTTGAGTTTGCTTCTGTGCCATCTTGTCTCCAAGAAACACTCAAGGAGCTGGACTCTGAAAACTGCATGCAGCTGACCCAAAACGTGAGCACGCACCTCAGACATCCACCAGCTCCCTTGTTGCCCTTCTTGGGTTATGAGCCACCACTGTCCACATCTGCGGTTCTGACTTGAAATCCAGTTTCAGACAACCCTCCGTCTTTTCACCTTCACTCACTGGCTGCCTGATGTGAAGAGCTGACTCACTGGAAAAGACCCTGATAATGGGAAAGATTGAAGGACAGGAGGAGAAAGGGACGACAGAGGATGAGATGGTTGGATGGCATCACTGACTCAGTAGGCATGAGTTTGAGCAAACTCTGGGAGATGGTGAAGGACAAGGAAGCCTGGTGTGCTGCAGGCCATGGGATCACAGAGTTGGACACAACTTAGCGACTGAACAATAACCCAGGCTGCAAACCTCCAACACCCACTTCTGCACAGGTAAACTTCAGGCCCTTTCAAAGTTAAGTGTCTTATATCTTGCTGTGGTTGTTTATTTCTTTGTTTTTTTAAAAAACAGATGTATTGATTTATGTTTGGCTCTGCTGGGTCTTCAATGCTGTGTGAAGATCATGGGCTCTAGGGCACGCACAGGCTTCAGTAGTTGGAGTTCGTGGGCTCTACAGAGAGGGCTCAGTAACTGTGGTGCATGGACTTGGTTTTCCCCTGCATGTGGGATCTTCCTGGACCAGGGATCAAACTCATGTCCCGTGCATTGGTAGATGGATTCTTAATCACTAGACCACCAGGGAAGCCTGGTTGTGTATTTCTTAACATGTGTAAAACTGTTACTCTTTTTTTTTTTTTTAATTAGATTCCTGTTTTATTATCTGCCACTGATGATGTCCTTGCCCACTGTGGTCCTCACCTCATTTTCCCCATAAGTGTGGTGATTTTTAGGAATGCTTGTGTCGCTCTGGCACAGAAAGGGCTATCCTTCACTTCTCAGATAAGTAGTAACAACGAGTCACAATGTGGCATTGCCCCGGCCATCCCCATGGCCAGGGAGACCTCACTTTTGTCACCTCCAGTCTGTGACTGTGGGCTGGCAGAACACTAGCCCACATGGGGACATCATTAGGAGCAGCAGCTACTGTTTATGCAGTTCTTCACCTGAGCAGGGCTCTGGGGTCTGGCAGTGACTTCAGAAATGCAAGGTGCCTGCTCTCCTACAGCCCACACTCCCGTGGGCCTGGTGGTAGTAAACACATCCACAGAGAGATGGACACGGTATTGTAATTTCAGGTGGCAGTAAGTCCTGGAAGGAATTATGTTGGGGTGACAAGATGGGGTGAGCTGAGAGGGTCTCCTTTAGAATAAAGAGGTTGAGGAAATGGAACCTCTTTATTCTTTAGACTAAAGGGGTCTGAGGCTAGGTTTAAGCTTTAGACCAGGAAGAGGAAGGGGAAGCTGTCATGGGAGCCCTGGGGAGCAGAGTGAATTCTAGGTGCTCAGAACAGCACGTGCAAAGGCCCTGAGGTTGCCTGGGGATTTTGAAAGAATATATTTTCTTTTTTCTTTTTTTGTCTGTGCTTGGCAGCTTGTAGGATCTTAGTTCTCTGACCAGGGATTGAACTTGGACCCTTGGTGGTGAAAAGTGCAGCGTTCCAACCATTGGACCAACCAGGGAATTCCCTGGAACAAGTTTTTATTGCTTGGTTTTTCTGTGCCATGACTGAGGCACGGAATGGACCTCATAGCAACTCTATAAAGTGAGTGCCTAGGGATCTTCCATTTTATCAGTTCGAAAGGGAAAACCAAAGCTTGGAGAGGCTGAGACACTTACCCAGGAGCTTGGAGCCTGGGAGCCACAGAACCTACCTTGGATCTTCCTCAATGGCCTAGTTGCTAACCACTGGCATGCCCTGGCCTAAATATTGATAGAATCCCAAGTGGGATGTAAGGACCATTTGCTTCCCATCCCTCTGTTAGGCCACCCTCCCTCAGCTTGGCGGCTGCCTCCTTGCCTTGCTCTTGGAGGGCTGGCTGCCTCTGGCACCAGTGGGCCAGCATATGTCTTGCCCCCACCCCCCACCATTTCCATGGTTCTGACCTTTGGTTTTTCATACATATGAGACTTGTCTTCCAAACCTGGTCAAGGTTATGATGTTTGTGAATATGCATACATGTGTGTGTGTGTGAGAGAGAGAGAGACCCCCTAATTTGAATACAAAGTTTCTATTTGGATATCTGCTGTTTAATTTTCCAAGGTTCCCCCCCCCCACAAAAGGAAAAATGCATTACGTTTTATCTTTGTATCCTGTGGAACCCTGTGAATAATGGGCATCTAGGGATGAGGATTGCCAAGGAGCTAGGAAGGAAATTCAGGATGTGTTGGGGGGGATGTCTATTTGAGCCCAAAGGTGCACTTTTGATCTTCAGATTTCAAAGTGGGAAAGTCAAGGTGAGGGGGGAGCAGGGGGGAGAAGTAAACCCAAGAACGTCCAGTGCACAGTTCTTCCTGGCAGCTACAGTAGCTTCACATGGCCAGGATCGGCAGTGTCTCAGAGGTGGGGTGTGTTGTCTTTTCCTTAGATCAGTCCCAAGAAGCAAACGTTTGTGAGCCAAACACGGTGGGGTTTTCTAGGGGGTGTAAGGGCAGGAAGAGGGTGGAGGCAGGTCTTCATCATAAATCCCTTTCCACGTTCAAGACCCAACTCCTTGCCACGCTCTTTTTCTTAGCAGAGGGTGAGGACCCATAACGGGTAGACCTGTGCTTTAGTTCAGCTTTGATCCCCTGCGTGAGAATTGCTTTCTTTCCAAGCTCCAAGCCCCCCATCCAGATTTCTTTTGGTATCTATGTTTGTACGTGAAGGGTCTAAGCTATACCTCTTGTGTTGGGCCAGATTTGTCTTAGTTTGAGCCCGAAGTTGCTCGTGGCCCAAATTCTCAACCTTTCCCGGCGTTCCATAATCACAGGCCTTGGGGAGGAATGCATCCCATTGCCCTCCAATTATGGTTTCCTTAGGAGGCTATTAAATCTTGATTTCTGAGAGGAAAATTGGGCATCCCATGTTTTCCCTTTCAAGCCGTAGTGTTCTGCTACTGTGGGTGAGCCCTTCTAGAAACTTCCAAGTGGTTTCAGAGGCCATCAAGATATCCCTGGGAAGTGCAGTTATTTTACGATGGAGCTGGGCTTTAGAAAGAGCATAGGGAGTGTTTGTTTTTGTTTGTTTTTTTTTTAGTTTTTACTGCCGTGTAGTTGCTCTACAATGTTATGTTAGTTTCTGCTGTACTGCACAGTGAATCGGCTGTACATTTCCGTATATCCCCTCTTTTTTTTTAATTTCCTTCCCATGTAGGTCACCCAGAGCAATGAGTAGAGATCCCTATGCTACACAGTAGGTTCTCATGAGTGATCTATTTTATACCGAGTATCTGCAACTCCAATACGTTGGCCATCTGATAGGAAGAGCTGACTCATTGGAAAATACCCTGATGCTGGGAAAGATTGAAGGCAAAAGGAGAAAGCGGCGGCAGAGGATGAGATGGTTAAATAGCATCACCAACTCAGTGAACCTGAATTTGAGCAAACTCTGGCAGATAGCGGAGAACAGAGGAGCCTGGCATGCTGCAGTCCATGGGGTCCCAAAAAGTCAGACGTGAGTTAGGGACTGAATAATAACAACATAATAACAACATAGTATCAATAACGTATATATGTCAGTCCCAATTTTCCAATTCATTCCACTCTCCCCTTCCCCACTTGATGCTCATATGTTTGTGTTAATATACAGTATTTGTTTTTCTCCTAATGACTTACTTCATTCTGTATGACAGTCTCTAGGTCTATCCATGTCTCTGCAAATGGCACAATTTAATTTTCCTTTCTTTTCTTTTTTTTGGTGGCTGAGTAATATTTTATTCAGAGCCCTGGACAATTCTTTTAGGCTGTTTCCTTTGGAGGAAGAGGTCAGTGTGGGGTTGATGGGTATGTGCTGAGATTGTGGGTTTGGATCCGGATGGACATGTAGAGGTGTTCAGCTGGGACCTTTCTGAGTTCAGCTGTGGGGCTCCTGGAGGGCAGGGACAGCCCATTCCTTGCTGCCTCCCATGCCTGGTCTGGGGCTGCCTGAAGAGCAGGTATGTGTGCACTGCATTTGTTAAATTGGATGGAGCACAGTGACAAGCTGGATTTGCAGGGTCAACCATCAGTCAAGAACAACAGTGATACTAAGTCCTAATCTCCCATACCTGGCAGATTTGAGGAGCAACATGCAAAAGTGACGATGAACACAATTTCCCCAAGAACACCTCAAGAGGGAGGAAACAAACGTTCTGGGGGCTTTAAATTTGATCACTTATGGGACCTCCCTGGTGGTCCAGTGACTAAGACTCTGGGCTCTCAATGCAGGGGGCCTGGGTTCGAGCCCACACCCCATAACTCAGAGTTTCAGTGCCAAAACTAAAGATCCCTGTGATACAACTAAGACCCAATCACATAAATAAATAAACAATATAAAATTTGGTTACTTAATCCATCCAATGCCCCTCCCCCATCCCATGTTGGAGATTGTTATAGCTATTTTACGAAGCAGACTGATCAGATACCTGAAATTGTTGCTGAACTGTGGCTAGTGCTGATGACACTTTTGAAAACCCTCCAAGGGTCCAGGTGCTGTGCCAAGCACACTTCATATATTATCTTGTCTGATGCCCAAGAGAGCCCAAGGTACTATGACTGTCCCTGTGTATGCATGGTGGAACCAAAGCACAGAAAATAGAGTCACGTGACCAGGAAGTGGCTGCTTCCACTCCAAACCCAGGTCTGCCTGACTCCATGATTCGTTGTGCTCCACATGCAGGGTGATGTGAAGCTGTAGATCCCAGGTCTGATGGGACAGCCTTGAGAGACCAGATTGAGACAATCTGAGCACATCACACCTTCCCCATCCCAGGCCTGGAGGCTGAGGGACCAGGGTGCTTGGTGGAAGGTCCATCTCTCTATCAGCTTGATCACACGACAAAGATGGAGAAGGGAGAACTGGGAGGACTAAGGCAAGGCAGAAGGCTCAGCCAGAAGGTGGAATTTGGCTCTCTGGCTGTTCAGTGCAATAAAGAAAACACTTTAGCTTTTGCAGAATAATCTGAGGAAATTAACAGGTTAGGCGTGTTCCAGCCCTGCTGTGAATTTGCTTCGAGTATCAGCACAGTTTGTTACAAAATGTTCTTGATTTGTAACTAAACGTTCTTGTGCTGGTGCACTGATTTCTGTCTCCCCAGGAGGCGGTGGAACTGTGTGTGTTCTGTTCACAGTCTTGTGTTCAGAGCTCTGATGCTGCCTGCCACTCTGTAGGAGCTCAGAGCTGTTGATCCAGGGACCTAGAAGGAAGATGGTGATAGGTTTGGCAACACGGTGGGTGTTGCTGCCTAGTCAACTTTTTAATTAAAAAACTAAGAATTTGTCGTCAGAGAGCCTGTCTGTAAAGGTCAAAGGGTTTTCTAGGACATCTCCATGGTGCAGAAAACAATCTACCTGTGAGTAAATACTGGCTGGAGAGCGAGGGTGTGGCTGCTGTTGATCCTGGTGGGGAAAGGAAATTCCTTCATGGTCCTGTACGCATGTAAAAGAGACTTCTTATCAATGAGCTTTCTCGCCAAAAGGGGACTTCGCTTGAGAGCAGAAATGCTACTCATCTTTCTTCGAATGTTCTTAGAAGCACCTTGCATCCAGTTGGATGGACAAGCATTTTGCTGTGTTGTTTAGTCGCTCAGTCGTGTCCAACTCTTTGTGACCCCATGGACTGCAGCACGCCAGGCTTCCCTGTCCATCACCATCTCCCGGAGTTTGCTCAAACTCCTGTCCACTGAGTCGGGCAAGCATTTACACAGCTTTAATTTCCTTCATGCATTTCTCCCAGGTGTGTGCCGGGGCTTGGCAGCATAAACAGAAGCAGAGTCAGGAAGTTCCAGGTGTACAAGGTGTTTACTCAGGTAGACGGAGGGCTGCAAAGTGATCCAAAGAGCCAGTGAAGTCTGAGGGTCCAATGGCAAAGGGACAAACACATTCTTTTCATAAGTCAAAATAAACATGGGCAGGAAATGGGTGCCCCCCAATCCGCATTGGAGAACTCCATCTTCTTCTAATAGAAGAACCGGGTCTGAAGTGTACACACAGGGGTGTCCCAGGAATACATGCTGGGCTCCTGGAATGGGACACGCCACATGGAGCTTCTAGATGGAAAAAATAAAGCAGCCAGGCTGGCTTCAAGAACCAACTCAATAAGGAAATGAGTGGAGTGTTGTGTCTCTTTGGTCACGATGGAATTTAAAATAGGTGTTTTTTCATTCTGACGAGTGATTCCATTTCTCGGTGTCTCCACAGAAAGGCCGTACGTTCTCCTGTTTACTCCTGTCCCTTAGGAGTTGAGGATATTTTCTCTCTTCCCTGTCACTCTGCTTAGACTCTGCCAGCCCGTGGGTATAGCAGCTCCTGGGAAACTGGCTTCTGGTGACCTGTACATTATTCAAGACCATCATGTTCTTGTTACTGGGAAGCCATCAGTCATATGAATGGACCTTTTTATGGTTGAGATTGTCCTTGGGGAAACCCTCCTTGCAATTCAGACCTTCCACAGTGACAGATTTCAGACTGTGACATTTCTCATTCCCACTCTGTTGTTCCCATGGATGCTATGGTTCTCTCTCTCGCTTCTCCCCACTAGAAAATGGTTATACAAGATCCCAATGCTGGGAAAGATTAAGGGCAAAAGGAGAAGGGGGCAACAGAGGATGAAATGGCTGGATGGCATCACTGCCTCAATGGACATGAGTTTGAGCAAACTCTGGGAGATAGTGAAGGACAGGGAAGCCTGGTGTGCTGCAGCCCATGGGGTCAAAAAGAGCCGGACATGACTTACAACTGAACAACAGCAGCAGTTAACACAACACTGTAAATTAATTCTACTTTGATTTTTTTTTTTAAAGAAAGAAAATGGTTATACCAAATCCCCAAAACGACACAGAAAACGTAAATATGTGGGCAAATATCAACGAGAAAAATATGCATGGAATTCAAGGCAGCAGGCATTATCAAGGAAAGGAGAGAGGTTTCTGCATTAAGTGAAGGGACCATCTTGAAATGAGGGTCAGGTATGCATAGAACCAACTTCAGAGAACAAATTGCAGGAAATAAGAGGAGAATTAAGAAACCTCAGGGAGATACAAACAGAGCCTTGATCATGTAGATAAACTTCAATTAAGCAACAAGGAGTTTGAATAATATGGTTAATAAGATCATGGTAACAGATATGGGCTGGACTTTGTATTCTGCAAACAATACACATTTTAAAGTGCTCTTGGAATATTTCGAAAAACTAATCATCTGTTAAATCTCAAGGGGGGAAAAAAAACCCCAATACTTTCCAAAAAGCAGACATTGAACTGCCTAATCTCTGGCTGTAAGTAAACATAACTGGAAATTAATTTTTAAAAGCTTAACCAAACAAACATTCAAGACAAACTCCTACCATGTGATAATTAAAAACAATACATAACTCTTAACTTTGGTCAAAGGCAGAACTCAGCACTGCAAGGATAGATGTTTTAGAAGACAGGGGAGATGTGAACACAGACTTAAATGATTAAGTAGAGAAATCAGAGAAATGAGACAACAAATAATGAAGCAAATCTACACAGGAAGAAGGAAATAATAAATTAGTGGGGACTCACTGATTAGAAAACAAACAGAGCTGACAATTTCAAAACTGGACCTTTTAGAGCTGCAATATGCACTAGGGTAGCCATCAGCTACAGCAAAATCAACTGTTTCTCAGTCACATCAGTTGGTTTCCAGCACTGGGTGGCCACACATGACTAGCACTGTTAGCTGCTTAGTCGTGTCTGACTCTTTGTGACTCCATGGACTGTAGCTGGCCAGGCTCCTCTGTCCACGGAATTCTCTAGGCAAGAATACTGGAGTGGACTGCCATTCCCTTCTCCAGGGGATCTTCCTGACCCAGGAATCAAACCTGTGGCTCCTGCATTACAGGCCGATTCTTTACCATCTCAGGCCCCAGGGAAGCCCCTGCTGCTGCTGCTAAGTCACTTCAGTCGTGTCCGACTCTGTGCGACCCCAGAGATGGCAGCCCACCAGGCTCCCCCGTCCCTGGGATTCTCCAGGCAAGAACACTGGATGGGTTGCCATTTCCTTCTCCAATGCATGAAAGTGAAAAGTGAAAGTGAAGTCGCTCAGTCGTGTCCGACTCTTAGCGACCCCATGGACTGCAGCCTACCAGGCTTCTCCGTCCATGGGATTTTCCAGGCAAGAGTACTGGAGTGGGGTGCTATTGCCTTCCCTAGTGACTACCAAATTCCACAGTACAGATACAGATCTTTTCTGTCAATGCAGACTGTTTATTGGGCATTGCTATCTTAGCAGGAAGACTATAGGGTAACTAAGGGAAAAAATATGTGGAAAGAATAAGTATATATTAATAAAATAAAGACAGAACATTGATATGTAACAAAACCCATGAAAAGATTATAAAGCCAGCTCTGGTAATAAATAACTTGCAAAATATTATTAAAATAACCATTTACTGGTTTAAGTGCTCATCTTATTTAAGTTTTTAGTTTAGTTGATAATTTGTGTCTGACTCTTTTATGACCCCATGGGATTTCCCAGGCAAGAATACTGGAGTGGGTTGCCATTTCCTTCTCCAGCGGATCTTCCCAATGCAGGGATCGAACCCGTGTCTCCTGCATGGCAGACAAATTCTTCACCACTGAGCCACCAGGAATTTTAAGTTAGTCATTTCCTTTCACAAGAAATTAAAGTTCTGAATTTGCCCCTAAGAACAGCTATGCCTGAATCTCATAAGTTGTGCTTTTTTTTTTTTTGATTAATTCCTAAATAGCCTGTAAAAGTTACATTGACTCAAGAAGCAGTAGGCTAAAACTCAGTAACTTAAAAAAAGTCATTGCTACAGTTAATTGCCTAAAATGTGTATGGATTACATATATACATGAGGGAAATTTTCCAAAATATCCATAACAAACAAGGCACTTTAACAAGAGTAGTTTTAAGGAGCAGGTGGGTGGGTGGGGGGTTGGTTTGAGGTGCAACTTAGCAGTGGGAGACACAGTCAATCACGTGCAGAAGCCCAGACATCCTGGACTCATACCGCAGATCCAGATGGTCCAAGTCTGAGTACCTACCTAGCTTCTTTTCTTAGTTCTTCTTGTGAGTCTTGTGCACCTGCCCAAGGTGGAGACTTGGGAGTCATCCATGTTGATAAGCCTGATAACCCCACCTCCCCTGATGGCTTCAGAAGTCAGCCTCTTTCTCCCTGTTCCTTCTTGTCTTCTCTATCCAGCTACCAGAGAGCCAGAATATTGACCCTGAATGTGGATCTGAAAATAAAAGTCACTCAACCCCACAGACTATAGTCCTCCAAGCTCTGCTGTCCATGGGATTCTCCAGGCAAGAACACTGGAGTGAGTAGCCATTCCCTTCTCCGGGGAATCTTCCTGACCCAGGGATCGAACCCAGGTCTCCTGCATTGGCAGGCAAACTCTTCTTTACCATCTGAGCCACCAGGGAAGCCCGAGTGTGCATCTGGTGGCACATTTTTTCTGGCTGAGGCCCTTCTTTGGCTCCTCCTGTGATGCAAAGTCCAAGCCTAACCGTCCTGTCTGGCCCGATGTCCCACACCTTTTCCTCTGTACTTTGCCCTTCATCAACTCTGAACTCTTTATACTTAAATGCAGCCCTGATGATGCACACATTTGCATGTATTGTCCCTCTCCTGCTGGAATAAAACCAGTCACCTGATTGCCTCCACTTTTTCTTTTTTCTCCCCTGTGAGTTTTACTGTGCACCTTCTGTGTGTGCATGGCACTGGGATGCAGTAATTCAACGGATGCAGTAATAAACCTCCCTTTCTCAGGACTTTTTCGGTGTCTTAGAAAGTAGAGTCTGCCTGCAGTGCAGGAGGCCCAGGTTCGATTCCTGGGTTGGGAAGATCCCCTGGAAAAGGGAATGGCAACCCACTCCAGTATCCTTGCCTGGAAAATCCCATGGACAGAGGAGGCTGGTGGGCTACAGTCCACAGAGTCCCAGAGTCGGACACGACTGACTAACATTTTCACTTTTTTCACTTTCTCGTGGCTTGCCTGTCTCTTTTGTGCACCCTAGGAGAGAAGAGGTAATGTCTCCATCCCTTTCTGCAACCCAGTGCCAGGAAGGGCCCAAATCCAGGTGGGCCAGAGTAAGAAACACCATGAATTAAACCCGCAGTGTATCCATGGTGCCGCACCCTGGTCCTAGTCTGAGACCTGGGTTCCAACTGGCCCTGCTGCTTGCTAGCTGAACTGGCATTTAGCACAGCAGCCCTTATGTGCTTCAGTGTCTCCATCTATAATGGCGGTGGTTGTTCGAATAATAGTGTTAAAAAGAGCTTATTAACTGATATAGGTTGAATGTTGTATTCAGCAAACGGGATGTACTTCTTAAAGTGCATTCACGTGGAATGGGGTGGGGGTGGGGGGACGTTAGAGAATGGCCACTCACTGCTTAGGCCTACAGGAATTGCAAGCAAAGGTGCGCTGCGTGCTTCGTTGCTCAGTCATGTCTGACCCTTTGCGACTCCATGGGCTGTAGCCTGCCAGCCTTCCATTCCTCTGTCCATGGAATTCCCGACAAGAT
>SJYX01018598.1:477791-495889 GCA_006410675.1 Oreotragus oreotragus | reverse complement strand
AGGATGAGATGGTTGGATGGCATCACCGACTCAGTGGACATGGGTTTGGGTGAACTCTGGGAGTTGGTGATGGACAGGGAGGCCTGGCATGCTACGGTTCATGGGGTAACAGAGTCGGACATGACTGAGTGACTGAAATGAACTGAACTGAACTCACATCCATACATGACTACTGGAAAATCCATAGCTCTGACTAGATGGACCTTTGTCGACAAAGTAATGTTTCTGCTTTTTGTGTATGGTGTCTAGTTTGGTCATAGCTTTTCTTCCAAGGAGAATGCATCTTTTAATTTCATGACTGCAGTCACCATATGCGGTGATTTTGGAGCCCAAGAAGATAAATTGTGTCACTGTTTCCATTGTTTCCTCATCTATTTTCCATGAAGTGAAAGGATCCAATGCCATGGTCTTAGTTTTCTGAATGTTGAGTTTTAAGCCAGCTTTTTCACTCTCTTCTTTCCCTTTCATCAAGAGGCTCTTCAGTTTCTCTTTACTTTCTGCCATAAGTGTGGTGTCATCTGCTTATTTGAGGTTATTGATATTTTCTCCAGCAATCTTGATTCCAGTTTGTGCTTCAGCCCGGGATTTCACATGATATACTCTGCCTATAAGTTAAATAAGCAGGTTGATAATATATAGCCTTGATGTATTCTTTTCTCAATTTGAAAGCAGTTTCTTGTTCCGTGTCTGGTTCTGACTGTTGCTTCTTTGACCTGCATACAGGTTTCGCAGGAGGCAGGTCAAGTGGTCTGGCGTTCCCGTCCCTTTAAGAGTGTTCCACAGTTTATTGTGAGCCACACAGTCAAAGGCTTTGGCATAGTCAATGAAGCAGAAGTAGATGTTTTTCTGGAATTCTCTCGCTTTCAATGGATGCTGGCAATTTGATCTCTGGTTCCTCTTCTTTTTCTAAATCTGGCTTAAACATCTTGAAATTCATGACTCTCATACTGTTGAAGCCTGGCTTGGAGAATTTAGAAATGTAAAAAGGCAAAATAGTTGTTGAAGAGGGCTTCCTTCCCGTAGGTGAATCACAAATTGCACTTCTAACATGATGGATTAATACTTCTTGTTTTTAATCTAACACAAAAGGAATCACACATACGTATTTTTTATATCTTACTTCTTTCTCTCATTATGATGCTGTAGGTTTCACTCTGGTTGTTTTAGGTCGAGGTAGTTTGCTCGTTTTTATTGATTTGTGATACTCCTATGTATTACACAATTTCTTACCAGACATCACAATTTATTTGTCATGAGAAAATGTCACATAAACCCAAATTGAGGGACATTAGACATGTCTTTTCTATGAGTTTTGGTGCCCATCTACATGTGCTTATGTTGGACATATCTGTTAGAGTGGAAGAAAATACGAGAGAAAACTCAAGTTATTAAAATTAGGAATAAAGGATCTGCCGTGACTACTGACCTCACAGAAGTAAAAAGGATTTAAGAAATGCTATAAACAAAAGGTGGCGAAAAAGTAGGCAACTTAGATGAAATGCACAGATTCTGAGAGAGACAGAGACTAGTGAAACTGGCTGAAAATAAATGGATAACTGGGAAAGACGGATCCCAAACCTAGCGACTGAGTTACTAAATGAAAATCTACTGCAAAGAAAACCCCAGCCTAGAGGACTTCATTGCTGGTTTTGCCAAACATTTTAAGACTTAATATCAGCTTCACAAACCTTGCCAAAAAAGTAGAAAAAGAGAACACTTCTCTTTTCATTCTGTGAGACTAGTATTATTCTGATGTCAAATCCAGACAGACAACACAATAAAAGAAAACATACCAGCATCACTTATGAATAAAAACAATACAATTTCCTGAACACACAGCATATAACGTGATTATATGCAAGTCAAATCAAGAGGCATATAGGATGATTATACACCCTTCAAGCCAAATCAAGCAACATATAAAATAATTATATACCAAGACCAAGTGGGACTTGTCGTTGGATAAGAAAGTTGTTTCAACATCTGAAAATCAATCAGTGCAATACATCATATTAACAGAACGATGGACAAAACCACACGAACATGTCAATAGTTACAATAAAATCATTTGACAAAAACCTAGTATGCTTTTAGGGCTTCCCTGGTGGCTCAGCGGTTAAAAGCGTCTGCCTCCAATGCAGGAGACCCGGGTTCGATCCCTGGGTTGGGAAGGTCCCCTGGAGAAGGAAATGGCAATCCACTCCAGTATTCTTGCCTGGAGAATCCCATGGACGGAGAAGCCTAGTAGGTTACAGTCCACGGGGTTGCAAAGAGTCAGACACGACTGAGCGACTTCACCTAATATGCTTTTATGATAAAGCACTCAGCAAACTAGGAATAAAGGAGACTTTTTTAACCTGGTAAAGGACATCTGGGGAAGCCCCAAAGTTAATACACTTAATGGGGAAATCTGAATGCTTTCCCTCTAAGATAAAGAACCAAACTAGTGTGTCTAGTTTGCATTGAATGTTCTAGCCAATGCAATTAGGCAAGAAAAAGAAATAGGAGGCATTGAGTTTGAAAGGGAAGATGGGATGATATATGACTATTTCTACTGGCTGATTATATAATTTTGTATTAATATATATGGATAGTTCTAAGGATTCCACAATAAAATTATTAGAGCTAATGAGTTCAGCAATATGTAAAGCTGTTTAAAATGCGCAAATGATATTAATAATTATTTCAATGGAAATAGGCAAATTATAATAGACAGGTGAAAGTATCATTGGACTATATCATTAGTCATTAGAATACATGTTAAAATAACAATGAGATTGATACTAATTCACACACACTAGGATGGCTACAATAAGAAAAGATAAACAATTAAAACCAGCTGGCTAGGATGGGAAGAAATTCAAACCCTCATACTTTGCTGATGGGGACATAAAATAGTATAGCACTTGAAAAATAGCTTTATTTTTCAAAAGGATACACATAGAGTTACCATATGAGCTTGAAATTCCACTTGTAGGTGTTGTGAAATAATCCAGTCACAAAAGACAACATACTGTATGATTCCACTTATGTGCAATGTCTTGAAAAGGCAAATACATAGAGAAAAATAAATTGGTGGTTTCCAGCAGCTGGGGAAGGGGGAGAGTTGGACAGTGACCAATAATAAGGATAGAGACTTTTAAGGGATGAGATGATGAAAATGGTCTAAAATTAGTTACGGTGGTGGCTGTAAAACTTTGTGAAAGTACTGAAAACCCATGAAACTCTATATTTTAAATGGGTAAATTTTATGATATATAAACTGTATCTCAATAAAGTTGCTAAAATTAAAGAAAGAATTGTGTGTGTGGTCTTCCTTCATTTCTTTTTTTCTTTTAACAATAATGTTTTTATTATACAAAGCATTATAATTTTCTCAATATTCTTCACTCAATTATCAACAAACTTTCCACTATATTCATTTAACAAATCAACAGTGTCAAACTACACTTCACTACCTTTCAACCTCCAAGCACTCAACTTAAAGAGACCAACAAAAAAGTGCTTGGAGCACCAAATGGAAAGAGAAGAACACCTGGAAAGGTCAACAGAGATACTTGGAAGCAGTTAAAGGGGATGGGTTAGGGGAGGAATTCAATTCCTGAGCACCATCAGATTTCCCGCATGGGTCAAAGAGGTTTACAAAATCAGTTTTAAGACATGAGATGAGAACGAGGGAATCAGAGGAACCCATACTCTGGGATATTGCAGGTCATCCAAGTTCCTGGGTTGGCAGAAGTAAGAAAAAAAGAGGGACAGATAAAGTGGAAGTGGGGAGCAGAGGAGAGGCAGGACAGAGACAGGTGGTGAGAAACACAGAGGGAGAAAGCTGTGCCTAGAGGAAATAAAGTTCGGAACTTGTCATGAATTGGAAAACGAAAAGCTGTAGTCAGAAATCTGGAAGCTGGACTACGGGACACGAAAACCTGGAATTTTATACCTTCCAGGAGGTGATGACAAATCCTGAAGCTGTACAGTAGCAGGCAGTGAGGTGCATTTTAAAACTGATCCATCTGTTTCATAAGAGTAAGACACTGGCAACCTTACTTAACTAATTCTACTCTGTGGATTTGAAAACAATTGTGCCTAGAAGGTAGCCTCCCAAGCAGGTTACACGCCTACAGGCAATACAGAAGGGCTCCATGCCAAGTGGGTCTGTAGAAAACAAAATTCAATTAATGTTACTATCAAGTGAAGAGACAGCAGATTTCATTGTTCTCTTCAACCTTTTTAGTAGTTTCCTGAAGCTAAGCCATTCTGATCACTTGAAATAAGCTAGCATTGCCAAATACTGTATGATCAAATAGGTTGACTGTGATCAAACCCCAGTTTTCCCTGAGCCTTAACTGTCTCTGTGATCTGGGACACAGTTGGCAGCATGGAAGTTATTATTACTTTCCTGGGGGGCAGGGAGGGAACTGGGGATCACCAATTGCCTAACTATACGTGGATGTAAACAAAAGAGATCCAACTGACCAATTAGCCATTCAGAATCCCTCTTGCCAAAAAGTTATAACCTGGAGGCTGATTAAGCAAACCAGGATTCTGCTACTCAGACGCTCTGAGTCAGGGAAACACTGGCTTTGACGATAATCCTGATGATAACTCAGTTTTTATTTCAATCTTCTCAGGCTCTTCTGCCTAAGACTACTCTGCCCAGCCGGAAGAGGCTTCACACAGCCGTGTCCCAGGTTTCCCGGGGATCCTTCCGAGCGGCGTCTCCCCGCCGTCCCCGGTGGTCCACGTCCTCCCCTTCCCCCTGCTCTGCCTCCAGCCTTTCCTCTGCTTCACCGCTGCCTCATCCCTGCTCTTGGCCTGCTCTTCCGAATGTGCTTTTCTGTCTTTGTCCTTCTTTTGCTAGGAAGAGGCTTCACACAGCCGTGTCCCAGGTTTCCCGGGGATCCTTCCGAGCGGCGTCTCCCCGCCGTCCCCGGTGGTCCACGTCCTCCCCTTCCCCCTGCTCTGCCTCCAGCCTTTCCTCTGCTTCACCGCTGCCTCATCCCTGCTCTTGGCCTGCTCTTCCGAATGTGCTTTTCTGTCTTTGTCCTTCTTTTGCTCTGAAGCTTCCGTCTCGCCTTTCTGCTCCCTGCTGTAAGCTTCCAGGGCCTCTTTTAACGGGGTAAGGAACCGCTGAGGCGCCCTCTCTTCCATGGCTGTCGGCAGGTCGCTGGCATTCGCGTTTCCCTCCCAGCGCAAAGTAGTTGGCACAGGTGGCAGCGCGGGAGGTGGCGCTCCGGGCCTCCTGGGAGATGCTGACGGCGTCCGGGGGCGCCTCCTTGGTGATTCTGGTGATGATGGCATCGGGCAGGTTTAGGTCCGCGGGCCTCTCCGCCGTGGTCGCGGCCGGGGACCGAGCCTGCGACCTCCTCTTCAGGCTGCCACGGTGTCCCTCCTCCATTTCTTGATAGCGTGTGTAGAGTGGAAGTGGGCCTTCCCAGGTGGCACTAGAGGTAAAGAACCTTCCTGCCAGTGCAGGAGAGGGAAGAGAGATGAGGGTTTGATCTCTGGGTCAGGAAGATCCCTTAGAAGAGCGCACGGCCACCCGCTCCAGTATTCTTTCCTGGAGAATCCCATGGACAGAGGACCTGGGTAGGCTACAGTTCATAGGGTCATATAGAGTCAGGCATGATGACGAGGCAGCACACACATGCATAGAGTGTAAGAAGTCACTTAAATTCTGATGAGGACTGTTTTTAGCTTCGTGTGTTTCCATCTTGCTGGTCGACTTCAGTTTTGTCCTTATTCTGAGAAGGCGATCCTTCTGGTGTTTATTAGAACTTCTCTATCTTGGCCTGCACGCCAGCTGCTTGTAGCTGGCTGCTGGCATTCTATTCTTCTATGTTAAAAATGGCAAGTGTTTTCAGTAAAACGCCAGGGGGGAATGTGAGGCACCCTTCGTTGTGCTTCCCTTCTTAGAGGATCAGAGCATCTCAGTTCTTGCCTGTGCTATCTACTGTTAAAAGTGTTTTAGTTTTCTGAAATTTCCTGCAGGAGAGAGTAAGAAACTGATGCTCTACGGTAAGAATCAGGCGCCCCTCTACTGCTGTCGTTTGGTCCCTAAGTCATGTCCAGCTCTTTGTGATCTCATGAACTGCAGCACACCAGGCTTCCCTGTTCTTCACTATCTCCTGGAGTTGCTCGGCTCGTGTTCACTGAATTAGTGATGCCATCCAACCATCTTATCCTCTGTCTCCCCGTTCTTCTTTTGCCCTCAAGCTTTCCCAGCATTTGGGTCTTCCAATGAGTAGACTCTTTGCATCAGGTGTCCAAAGTGTTGGAGCTTTCGCTTCAGTATCAGTCCTGCCAATGAACATTCAAGGTTGATTTCCTTTAGGATTGGCTGGCTTCATCTCCTTGCTAAATCGATGCCCTATAAGAAGACTGGCATATCCACCTGTTGTTGTTTTGTTGCTAAGTTGTGTCAAACTCTTTTGCGACTTCATGGACTGTAGCCCACAAGGCTCCTCTGTCCATGGGATTTCCCAGGCAAGAATACTGGAGTGGGTTGCCATTTGCTTCTCCAGAGGATCTTCCTGACCCAGGGATCGAACTGGCATCTCCTACACTGGCAAGCAGATTTTTTATCCCTGAGCCACCAGGAGACGTTTTTAACACAGAATTTCAAGATCCCCTACGGTAGATGTCCTTTCATTAGACAGACCAAAAGCACCGCATCTCCTCCTCACAGAGGAATGCATGTTTCAGAAACTACTGGTACCTCCACTCCAACCAGGCGACCTCAGTGGGAGCTGCCAGTCAGAGCCCTCCGCTCCCGAGGCCAGCCAGACTCTTTCCCGAGTTGGAAGCCCTGTAACTAGAGAGAAAACTGTTTTCCTCTTTGAGCAACTCTTTTAAAGTGTGAGTCCAGGAGGGAACAGTTGTAACCTTTAGGAAAAGGAAACTTGTAAAAGGAAAAGATAGAATTGTACAGTGAGACGAAACCATGCAGGAAAGAGTCACGAAAATCTCTGGTTCTTAATCGTCACTAGTTACACTCCTTCCTTTGTAGTTAAGCCAATGCAGTTATCTTATTGCTGAAGCCAGTTCTTTTTTTTTTTTTTTGTATCCTAGGAAATGAGCCTTTTGATCTGTGGATCACGTGGCGACCTCTGGTGCTTCTTTTACACATATGTAATTTAGACATAGAAACTTATATGTATGTTACTTTTCTCCTGACAGTTTGGGAATCATCACTATAGGTACTAGGGAGAAATAGAATATTATTTATCAAGAGAAAACATGCCTGGATTTATGTCTTAGAAAGCTCATTTGATCACAGAGCTGTAGTGAAGTAGAGAAGAATTAAAAGTCAGAAAAAGGAATTGAAAAGGTCAAGGTAGATTAAATGAATAACAAAGCACAGACATTGTAAAAGATATGGAAAATAAAATAAGACTGGCTAGTGAAATTTTTGGAAGGAGAGCTGGAAAGAATGGACATAGGTGAAAAAAGAAAAATGAAAGTAGAATTCAAAATTTTAGAAAACGCTAAGAATTACAATAGGAAGAATAAGATAAAGGAATAAATCATTTGCATGTACTTTCTTGGGTATCAGTCACTGAAAATTTTATGAAAGTCACACTTCACTCCATTTTTTTTTTTAAAGATCTAAACATGGACTTACATCAGAAAAATCAGAATTCATTTATCCTTTTTTGTTGTGAGAATTGTCCTGTGCACTATTTGATGTTTTTCTTTTCTTTCTTTCTTTTTGCCCCAAAAGGTGGGATGTGGGATCTTAGTTCCCTGCCAGGGACTGAACCTGTGCCCTCTGCAATGAAGGGCAGAGTGTTAACTGCTGGATCACCAGGGGAGTCCCCCATTTAGTCTTTGCTCTCTTCCCTTTCTCATTTTTCTATCAGTCTACCCTACTGCTTTAGCTCACTATAGGTTTTGAGATATGGGGGATGTTATACCACCAAGCTTATCTGTAACTACAAAAATGTAACTTTGGAAGTGATACAGAGACTACTAGCAAATTGCAAGCACTTCTACAAGGATGCCATACATCATGATGTGATTTTTCTTTCTCTATTAGAAAGAGGTAGCACTTCTTATATTTCTGCACATCTCAGAATGAATAAATTTCATTTTTCTAATCATGGCTTAGATGATAAAAGAAAAATCAATAGCCTATACCAACAAACAAATTAAACTCTTTCTTGAATAGCTCAATGTTATAACAATGACAGAGCTTTGACTGAAAAATAACCAGTGTCTTACCTGTAACAGTACCCAACATGTTTTGATTCTGATTTTGTTGTTTCTCTGCCATCTTATCTATGTCCTAGGAAATTGTATCCTCATGTTTTATTACGATGAGAAGAAATATTTCCAGGATGCAGAAAGCAGTGCTCTTGAACTAGTGACATTTAAAGGGCAATAGAATGCTAATGTGGCTAATAAAAAAGAAAAATGGCTTTATAACAGGCCCTGTGATGATCCTAGTTTCTCCTTAACTTATAAACTGTCTAAATTTGACAACTTAGCTTTTAAAGATCGAAATAAAGAAGCACAGTGGATTCAAACTGAAATAACAGTAAAACAAAGATATTTATACATTTCTTACCCTTCAATAAGTAGCCTGTCACATTTTTCTCCTTTTTTGTAAGGAAAAATCTATTGGGGAAGAGTGTTTTTCTGTGAATGTGGTGGTCTGTAATGATTTTTTAATTACTCTGGAAGGCAAGAGGTGGCAATACAAAAATAATCCTTCTTTGGTAATTGATTTTGGTACTTCCCTTTGAACACACAAAATTGGGTTCAGGACCGGCATATTACAGTGTGCCAGTGAGCAAGACTATTGATAACTATGGACCGTGAACTCAGCAAGCAATCAATTGCTATTTTTGCCCTTGGTGCTTACATTTAGCGTACTAAAATGGTCTCATCGGCTGCGATGCCTGTATCAGAGCTGAAAAGTCAGGGTACTGGGTCTGTCAAATGTCTGCGCACTTACATGGGACCTTTGATTGAGAATATTTGACATAAGGGTGCTTCAGAAGTCCTAGGACATGGAGTTGCTTCAACTAAAGCCTGTTGTAAGGAGGAAAAACCACATGTTCACTCATTCGCTTATTAACTCAATAAGCATTTTATGCCATTTAATAGTCACCAAACACTAGAATGCTATGGTTTTTCCAATAGTCATATATGGATGTGAGAATCAAATCATAAAGAAGCCTGAACATCGAAGAATTAATACTTTCAAACCGTGGTGTTGGAGAACTCTTGAGAATCCTTTGGACAGCAAGAAGATCAAATCAGCCAGTCTTAAAGGAAGTCAGCCCTAAATACTCACTGGAAGGACTGAAGCTGAAACTCCAATACTTTGGCCACCTGATACTAACAGCCAACTCACTGGAAAAGACCCTGATGCTGGGAAGGATTGAGGACTGGAGGAGAAGTGGGTGACAGAGGATGAGATGGCTGGATGGCGTCACTGACTAATGGGCATGAATTTGAACAAATACCTGGAGATGGCGAAGGACAGGGAAGCCTGGTGTGCTTCAGTCCATGGGGTTACAAAGAGTCAGACACAAGTTAGTGACTGAACAGTGACAAAACACTGGGAAAAGGAGCTGAGGGTGAAGCCATGAACAAGAACCAGCTGCTAACTCTAGAGGCTTACAGTGACTCAGGAGCAAGGAGGACCAGGAGACCCTGCTGATCTGGACCTTTTGTCCCCACTGGTTCTTCCATCCAAGAAGGACATCTGAGCATGGTTGTTAAGATACAGAGGCCAGGGGCTGTTGTGAGAGGTTATGAGTGAGTGTGGGAGCCTTCCAGCTTGGCGGAGCAGGGCGGGATGACTTGGAGTTTCACGCCATGGCTGTTCTGGCACGTGCCTGTGATTTCTGCTTGGTCCTACCAGGCCCAGCTGTTCCTTCTCTCTCCCCTGCGTGAGCCTCAGGAGGCTGCGCTGCATGGGCAGAATCAAAGGTGCCCTTGCTGGGCCCTCTGGCTCTTGAGACTCACCAGGAGGCGACTGGAGCTCTGTCCTGTTTCCACCCTGGGTAGCTGTGTCTTGTCTATGTGGGCAGCTGTATCTCACAGCTGCACAGGCTTTCCCCAGATTTTGATACCACTTCTTAACTTCAGGTCCAGAGTATAACATAACATAACATAACATAACATAACATAACATAACATAACGAAAGTGAAAGTCAGTCAGTTGTGTCCCACCCTTCAAGACCTCATGGACTATACAGTCCAGGGAATTCTCCAGGCCAGAACACTGGGGATTCTGGTTCCCTTCTCCAGGGGATCTTCCCAACTCAGGGACTGAACCCAAGTTTCCCGCATTGCAGGCTGATTCTTTACCAGCTGAGTCACCAGGGAGGCCCAAGAATATTGGAGTGGGTAGCCTATCCCTTCTCCAGCAGAACTTCCCCACCCAGGAACCGAATCGGGGTCTCCTGCAATGCAGGTGGATTCTTTACCAGCTGAGTGACTTGGGAAGCCCATGTATATGCTATACTATACTGTAATATAAATCTTTTCTTTGATGAGGTGTCTTTTCAAGTCCTTTGTTCATGTTTAAATTGAGTTGTTTGTCTTTCTGTTCTTTAGTTTTAAGTATTCTTTATATATTCTGGATACAAACCCTTGTATCCAGATTCAGATATAAGATTTGCAAATATTTTCTCCCATTCTGTAGGTTGTCTTTTGTTTTACTGATAATGTCCTTTGATGTATGAACATTTATAACTAATGAAGGTTCAGCTTTTCTCTTTTTTGCGTTGCTTATTCTTTTGGTGTCATATCAAAGAATCCATTACTGATCCACTCCTATGCTTCCTTCTGATGGATTAATGGTTTCAGTTATTATATTTAGGTTGTTGATCCATTTAGTGTTAATTATTGTATATGGTATGAAGCGTCCAACTTCGTTCTTTCAAATGTGGAAATTCCATTGTTCTGACATCATTTATTGAAAAGTCTATTCTCTCATTGTATAGTCTTTTACCTTGTGTAAAATCAATTGGCAGGGAAATTGCATATTTTTGATACACTCAGGGTGTGATGGAAATCTATTTATTGTTCCTGTTAAAGCCAGGGGCCCTGAGCAAACAATATCTTAGTTGTGAAGTATGAGGAGACACCTAGTCTGTCGTGAGAGGAGGCTGAAACAAAAATAAACAACCAGAGCTGTAGCCCGTCACTGATGATTTCTGCTTCCAGTGTCCCCGCGGTGCAGCTCTGCTCCTGCCCTGTGCTTCCTCCTCACACCTTCATCTCATCATACGTCCCATCTAACCTGCAGCCAGGGAGATGGGAAGGACTGAAGGCAAAGGGAGGAGGGGTGGCAAAGGATGACATGGTTAGACAGCATTGCCCATTCAGTGGACGTGAATCTGAGCAAACTCCGGGAGATTGAGGACAGAGGAGCCTGATATGGTGCAGTTCATGGGGCCCCAAAAGAGTCAGATGCAACTAAACAGTAGCAACAACTTGCAACTAACGAGTTTTCCTTTTATGTAAAATGACAGTCCGATCAAAAGGAACCAAATCTTTTGTTATATCCAAGAAAATGAAAAGGTTAAAAGATAACTAGAGAGTTGGAATATTTAATCCTATGTGGGAGAGGTAGTTATATACAGTCACGTGAATGTGAGAACGGAAGAATGCCCAAAATGTAATATGCCAACAGCGTCAAGGCTAGAAGGGCTCCTGTGGGTCCGTGGAGATTCCCTCTGAGCAAACTGATTCCTGTGCCAACTTTCAGACAGGGGCTCCTAGACTTCCTGACAGTGAACATGTTTTGATCAAAGTTGGCCCTCATCACATACACTGAATGTGCAGTTGCCAGAAATCCTTGATTCCCAGGTAAGCCTTCCACCTGCTGATTTTGTCCAGAATTGTTATATCCCAGTTCTGTCCTATTGGTTATAAAGATTTTGCTTTTGACTGAAGAGAGGCCACTAAATAATGAGTCAGATGCATAAGCCAGCCTTATGTTAAAAGACTTAAAGAAAAACATTTATTCATATTATATAATCCTTCAAAGTTTTACTCCATATGAATCTCTCTCTCTTTTTTTAGCTTTTCCAAAATGACACAATTTCCTCAAGTTTTATTAAAAACATTTTATTTTTTTATAAATTTGTCATTTAAAATAATCCAAAAGCTACAGAAAATTTGTAAGAAGCGATAAATAAATGTATTCTTTATCCTGGTTTACTAATCGTTTACATGCTCCCCATTTGTGTTAGTGTTCACTTTATCTCTTTTCAGGAGGGTAGAGGGAGAGAGAGAAATCATATATAGTATATGAAAATAAATTACAACTAGACAGCATATTAAAAAGCACAGACATTACTTTGACAACAAAGGTCCATCTAGTCAAAGCAATGGTTTTTCCAGATATAGACATATCTGTCTCTTATTTTTCTTAGCCATTAGAGAGTAAATGACATACTTCATGCCCTTTTACCTATAAATATGTTAGAATGTATCTTTTAAGAAAAACACGTTCTCTTAAGAACCATGGTACAATGATCGTAGCTGGGATAGTTAATACTGATGCAACTCTATTATATAATTCCTCAAAGGATACAACTTGAAGACACTATTAGGACAACTGACAAAACTGCAATCTAGCCCATGAGTTATGTAGTGGAATTGCACCAGTATTAAATACACTGTTAAAATAATTGTACTAAGGTCTAAGCCATTTTGTTAACCTCTAGGCTCACGTCCATTCGCTTTAGTAAAAGCAGAGCACTTCCCTTCCCCCACACTGGCCTCCTGGCTTCCGACATCATTTTTCCACTCCACTGACAGAGTGGTCATCACTTGCAAATATGATTCTTTTACTCCTTCCCTCAATATTATTTATAGAGAACATTTTTTTTCAGCGGGACATTTATTCTCTCTATTATGGAAAACAAGCCCTTGACCAAGCTTCTGTGCTTGGCCAACTTCACCTCCATCCACTGCCTCTGCGCTGAGCTTTGTGACCTTTGTGATCTTGGCCCTTGAATTGCTTATTATCTTATCTTCCAATGTCCTCTCTACTACCTTATCCAAATTTCTTCTCACACTCATCATTACGTACTATATTAATTTAAAAGCATAATTGCAATTTGAATAATTACGTGCTTGCTATAATTTGCTACTGCTTGCCAGTTAAATTTTTATTCAGAGATTAAGAATTTTTTAAAGCTTAGATTACATTGAACCTGCTCTGGTTGTTACTAAAGTTAGACGGAGAATGATTGGCACCAAGAGAAACGTGATCCCTAGTATGGCCATCTGAAGGGACCATCGTGGTCTGTTCCACAATAAAGGTATGTAAAGAAAAGAATCTGATGAGTGAAAATTCACTGAAAAAGCTACTGTGGTTTTCTCTTGTGAGGTCGGGGCAAGTCCTACCTGCAGGCAGTATGCGGCAGTGGGGAATCTAAGGGAGTAGGAGTTTAGGTACGGAGGCAGATGGCATAGCAAGGTATGTCCTCAAGCACTGGAGGTCTGTCTCAGGACAGGGGCCAGGGCCAGGTGGATAGCAGGTAGATATAGGAAGAGCTGTGGGTGTAGATGCTCAAAGCAGGGTGGGATCCTAGCCCTAGAGGACCAAACAAACTGGGAAGCTGGCTTCAAGCATAAGGAGAAGGGCAGAAACTCAGGTAGCTAATCTACTACAAGGTCTCAGGAGGACTTAGAGGTGAGGATGATTTGGTGCTGACGCTGGACTGCTAAGCTCCTGAAATTTCTCCTGGTCAGGGGTGTGTGGAGACTTTGCTGTCTTGGTCTTTCTACGTAGGGCCTGGAGTCAGATGGAGCAGGGCTCCCGCTGAACCTGAGCACATCAGATTATGTTGGTAAGTGTCAATCTTTCACGAAAGCACCTACTCCTTTACCAATGATGATGTCCTTTGTTGTTTCCTGTTCCAATCTTAGAGGCCCACCTGTGCTCCAGTGGTTATTGAAATAATAGTTTGTGACTCAGTTTTAATAAATATCTTTCAAATCAGATCACATCAGTATTAAAGCTGAGAGACATCACTTTGTTGACAAAGGTCCTTACAGTCAATGCTGTGGTTTTTCCAGTAGTCATGTAGAGATGTGAGAGTTGGACTACAAAGAAAGCTGAGTATGAAATTGAATTGTGGTGCTAGAGAAGACTATTGAGAGTCTTTGGGCAGCAAGGAGATCAAATCAGTCCATCCTAAAGGAAGTCAACCCTATATATTCATTGGAAGGACTGATGCTGAAGTTGAAGCTCCAATACTTTGGTCAACTGATGCAAAGAGTCGACCCATTGGAAAAGACCCTGATGCTGGGAAAGATTGAAGGCAAGAGGAGAAGGGGACAACAGAAGATGAGATGATTGGATGGCATCACCGACTCAATGGACATGAGTTTGAACAAACCCTGGGAGACAGTGAAGGACAGAGGAGCTTGGCGTGGTGCAGTCCATGAGGCTGCAAAGAGTCAGACACAACTTAGCGACTGAAAAACAGTAACAAGACCAGTATCCTGCTGCTTTGAAAATGAAGGTTTTTAAAATAACTCTTGAAGAGGCTTTTAATTAAGCAAGTAGTAGAAAACTGCCAAGTGAAAGGTCTAGTCTTTCAGCCAAATCTTACTGATGTTTGTTGCTAAAATGAGACATAAAGTAGTGCATTTCACAGACCTTCAATTCTTTTGGTAGTTTTAATTATTCCTTTAAAAATACTGGGAAAAGAAGAAACATATTCTGGAAAATCAGAAAATAATGAAGATTTTGTAAGAATAGCTGCTGTTGAAATTCAGGTAAGAGCACACTTGGATAATTTAAACAAAATAAAATTAGTGGCTACAGATGTCATTGAATGCAGTGCTGCAGCTGAATTAAGAAAAATATTCGGCTACTAAAGAGTATTTTTAGAGTACCAAAATAGAAACTAGGGGAAGGTATCAGAAGATCAGAAAATAGGAAGTGGGATACAGCTTTTAAAAAGAAAAATAATGTGTGGTACTTATCCTAAATGTATAATTATTGTTCATTTTATAAGCTATAGTGAGAATGGCTCAGGAATCCAGGGTCCAGAGACACTATTAAAAATAAGATTCATCAGTTTGAGAGGCTGTGATAAATCCAGAGGAAGGATTTTTGTTTCCCTTTCTCACTGAGTTGTGCTTCCTTGTCCACGTTGCATTCCCTTCCTGCTCCCACCTCCTGCTTCACAACCTCTGTTCCTTTGACTCTCGGCTGCTCAGGGCTTTCCCCCTCTCTTCCTGGCCTCTGTCTTGCCCCCCAGCCTGAGATCACTCACTGCCCTGCCGCAGGACAGCGGTCGGGGGAGTGAGGTGGGTTGCGGGGTAGCTGCCTTATGCCATCGTGTGTTCAAGGTCCTTCCTCCCAGGATCTTCCCTTCCCACCCAGCTCACTGTCTATTTCTTTGTGTTACTTACCTTGTCTACTCACTACCCTCTGAATATGAACCCTAGTTTCCTAGTTCAGTGAACTCAACTAACTGAACACATTGAATGTTTGCCCTACTGAAGACACCAGGATGCGATGTGATTAACCTAAGGATGCCTGCCCTGCCTACTTCTATCCTCGCAGAGCCCACGGTCTCTGCCTTCAACACTCCACCCACCCCGGATCCCAAACCTGGAAAGCCCCTTTTCCCTTTTCACTGACCTTGCCATGACTCTGCCTCCAGGGATCCTCCAGGCTCCTCGTCGCGGGGCCTTTCCTTTACCTTTAGCCTCCAGAACGGCATTTCCCAAACAAGGCCTGAGAAACACTACTTCTTTGGAAAGTTGATTTTTTTTTTTTAAATTAAAACAGGGTTCTCTGGTCAAATACCTTTGGGAGTTGCTGATTTAAATAAAGTTCATTGGCTATCTTTGCTACAGGATTTCTCTGAGTCTTTTATATCCTGATCTGCATTTGGACTCCTCCAGTAGGACTTACAATATTCAGAGTTGACTTTTGTATTTGAGTACAAACTTGATTTCTTGGAAAGACAAATAGGACTCATGCTGTACAAAACACACAGTGGAAAACCATCCTGAGGTACATACTATATCATCCATTTACCGTGTACTTTAAGGTATTTGTGCTTGTTATGTTTACAAGTCCATTTCTTTCAACGAAAGCAGCAGTTTCTAATTTTTGAAGACTGTACTTTATGCTTCTTTATACCTCACAAAACGTGGCTTGCTGCTTTACCCAAGGGACAATTTCAAACAAAAGCAAACCACTGCTCATCAAGAATTTATCATCTGGCTGCTGGGCAGTGCTCCATGGGTACTATATAGCTGTGGGGCATCTTGCACTTTTCATCCATTAATAATCAGCATTTTGCTTGTTTGACACTTTAGAACTCACCTTGTCCTTTGAAAGAAACTGTTTTACTTGAGCTTTTCAATAATCCTGTGAAGCTGGGCAAGTCCTCCTTCTCCCACTTAGTGAGTAAACAGCTCCAGAAAAGTTCACGAACCAGAATGATTCTTCATTAAGGACCAGAACCTCTCTGGGTCCCAGGGTCTCTGCTTTGCAGGCAGGAGGCAGTCCACAGCAGCAGGGGTCCCCCAGGAGTGTTCACTGTAGGAGATCAGGAAGTTACCCCAAACACACACAGCACTAATATTCACAATGTTCATGTTTTCTGGAGGGTAGATTATAGAGGGCAACGGGCTCACAAAAAAAAAAAAAACGCACATAACTTTGCACGACTAACAAGCTCAACATGGTGTGATGGTCAGCTGGACAGATCTATGCCAACTGGGGCAGTGAGATTTGGGAGCAAGTTGCCTTCTTTACCGGCACCTTTAAGCATCAGGTAGAACCCAGTGCCCAGTATGCAAATCAAGGTGTTTATTTTGTTTCTGTGAAAACATGACCACACTTGCCAGAATCACCAGATTCATTTTTCAAAGACGCCCAAATAAGGTATGTCCCTTATTCTAAAGAAGAATCAAGCTTTCTGTCCCAGAAAGAAATAAGAAATGCTGATGAAACTATACGCAGGTATTGGAGAGGAGTGAACTAAATTATGTGGATTGGTACTCGTGATTCATGCTTGGCCAATGATGATGAAAATAGAGCAAAAATTAAATCCAGACAAATGGGAGGAGGTGGCAAAATTAATGTAGAAAATGCTAATAATAAAAACTACTAAAATAATTAAGTAGGGGAAGGCAATGGCACCCCACTCCAGTACTCTTGCCTGGAAAATCCCATGGATGGAGGAGCCTGGTAGGCTGGAGTCCATGGGGTCTCTGGGAGTTGGACATGACTGAGTGACTTCACTTTCACTTTTCACTTTCATGCATTGGAGAAGGAAATGGCACCCCACTCCAGTGTTCTTGCCTGGAGAATCCCAGGGACAGGGGAGCCGGGTGGGCTGCCATCTATGGGGTCGCACAGAGTCGGACACGACTGAAGTGACTTAGCAGCAGCAGCAGCAGCAGCTCACAAATTGATGAACTAGAAAGGATTGTATTTACGAATGTATTAAGACTGCAAAATGAAAGTAACAGACTAGGAAACACTTTGTATTTATTGAGGTAAGTATAAGTGTTTTGAATTATAGAGTCTTATAAACTTTAACAGCTCACTCTCATCTACTTATATTTTGATTTAAAAGTTTTTGGAATATTACTTATAAAATTATATTTTTAAATTTTAGATGACAGGTATGAAATTGTCTGTAAATTCTAAAAATTGTTAGCTTTCTTAATTGGTAATGCAGAAATAGTGTAGTCTCCCTGTGTAAAAGAAATATTAATGCTTAAAAATTCTAGTAAGGATCAAGATTTTAAATAGATATGAGGGAGCATGCCCATGTGATTTAAAATTTCAAGTTCTCTCAGTATCTTTTCTTATTTTCTCCATCCTCGTTTAAGTCACTGTGAACATAAAGATCGTGTCAAAGGGAATTCTGCTTAGTTGCTGATAGTCCTTTCAATCTGGGATTTGCCATTATTATTTTCATAGTGATTGTTCATGAGTGGGATTCCCAGGTGGCACTAGTGATAGACAACTTGCCTGACAATGCAGGAAGCACAGGAGGCACGAGTTTGATCCCGGGGACAGGCAGATCCCCTGGAGGAGGGCATGGCTACCCATGCCAGTATTCTTGCCTGGAGAATCCCATGGA
>SJYX01018598.1:450966-476874 GCA_006410675.1 Oreotragus oreotragus | reverse complement strand
TAAAAGAAATATTAATGCTTAAAAATTCTAGTAAGGATCAAGATTTTAAATAGATATGAGGGAGCATGCCCATGTGATTTAAAATTTCAAGTTCTCTCAGTATCTTTTCTTATTTTCTCCATCCTCGTTTAAGTCACTGTGAACATAAAGATCGTGTCAAAGGGAATTCTGCTTAGTTGCTGATAGTCCTTTCAATCTGGGATTTGCCATTATTATTTTCATAGTGATTGTTCATGAGTGGGATTCCCAGGTGGCACTAGTGATAGACAACTTGCCTGACAATGCAGGAAGCACAGGAGGCACGAGTTTGATCCCGGGGACAGGCAGATCCCCTGGAGGAGGGCATGGCTACCCATGCCAGTATTCTTGCCTGGAGAATCCCATGGATGGAGGAGTCTGGCGGGCTACAGTCCATGGGGTCACAAAGAGCTGGACTGAGCCCAGCACGGCACAGTGGGCATTGTTTTCACTGAGGGTGTCTGCAGGAGAACATTGGCTTGGCGTTTGAAACAGCATATGGATGGTGTGTTACTGAAAACCGTTTGGCAGGCTGTGCAGCGGCCAGAGAGAGCCATGCCCATGGTCCCCGGGTGTGACTCGTGTAGACGACACAGAACAAGGGTTAGCAAACCACAGCCTCAGACCCAACTGGGCTTGCTGCTGATTTTTGTAAATAAGCTTGTTCTGGAACAAAGTCACGGTCCTCTGGTTACACACCGTCTATGGCAGCTTCTGCTCTATCCTGGCAGAATCGAGTCGTTTTGACACATACCTCAGGGCCACAAAGCCTTTTACTCTCTGGCCCTTTGCAGCAAGCTTGCCTCCTCTGACACAGAGAAGGTCGGTGAACATTTACTCTTTTCCCCGTCCAGTACCCAAGTCTCCTTTTCCTGGCAACAGCTCCTGACTCCTCTTTGGGAGCCCACCTCCTTCACTCTGCATCTGTGTTCACTGAGGTGCCGGTCCTGCTCCAGCTCCAGGAAGGGGCACCTGGTCCGACCTCGGCTGCCAAAGTCAGGGTATTAGTTTAAGGATGGGAGTTCCATGTGCTTGGGGTCAATTCAGGACTTTGATAAAGGTATTTTTTCTGTTTAGGCGAGAGGGCGTTTTTCTTCCTAAAGTTTTGCTAAGTTTACAGGAGACGACTCAATCACCATGTTGAGACAGCCTGCCTCAGAATGAGGCTAACCAAAGGAAGGCTGGCCAAGCACGGAAAAGAAATGGAATTCTAGGGGATATCCTTGGCCTTCCAGAGGTGAGGACTCTGCCCTTTTACTGCAGGGGAGCATGAGTTGGGGAACGAAGTCAGTGGTCCGGTAAAAAAAAAAAAAGAATTATATCTGTATATGTACATGTAGGCCTGTCTATCAGCCTATCATCTGTCTGTCTATTTGTCTATCAGCTATCTGTCCATCTACCTATTGGCCAAATTCAGATAACCTGGTTTGCTGCCAGGAGTCTACCTGTAGTGGGTCCCCTGCAAATTCAGACCCCATGTTAGGTGGGTTTGCATCTTTCACAAGCAAAGAAAGGTTTACTTTCTTAGTAAAGTATGTTTTCATGTTGGGGTGGGGAGGAAGGAGTGGATCACGGCTTGCAGAAAGAATCTTCCCAAATCATGACCATGAATGCTATAAAAAAAAAGGGTCAAAAACTCACTGTCTGGCAACGGAAAAAAAATATGTCAAGGCAGAGAGAAAACCGCTTAGAGCTAAAGCTTGTTTGCCTTCCATGATGCAAACCAACAGGTGTAGGAAGAGCTGGTTCCTAGGAAGCAGGGTGTTGGACCCATCTCTGAGAATGTGACAGACATGTGTAAGTTGCCAGTTGGATTCAAAAGGCCTTACAGTGAGATTTTAAAAACAAAATGCTCCTCAACAACATTCTGCTAAGTGACAGAGTGACCATGTATTTTAGGATTCCGTTTGTACGACATGTGCTGAGAAGGGGAATTTATAGAGGCAGCAGTAGACCTGCTGTGAATGGGAGTAGGGATCAGCTAGAAAGAGCACCAGAGATCTTGCTGGGGGAATGTGTGCACACTTAGTTGTCTCCAACTCTTTGCAACCCCCTGGACTCTATCCTGCCATGTTCCTCTGTCCATGGGGCTTTTCAGACAAGAATACTGGAGTGAGTTGCTGTTTCCTCCTCCAGGGGACAATCTAGACCCAGGTATCAAACCTGCATCTCCTGCATCTCCTGCATTGGCAGGTGGATTCTGGGAAAACTCTAGTAATGATTCATGGTAATGCTTGTATTACTCAGTAAAGTTAATAAATCATTGAAATGTACATTTGAAATGGGTGCATTTTATGATACATAAAATATGCTTCAATACAGTTGTTAAAAAAGAGGTACAAAACAGAAAACTAAAATGAAAGTGAAATAAATAGCAATGACTGAAATAGTTTTTTTTTTTAAGTATTGTTCCTACTGAACTGTTATATGGTGTTGATATTATCATTTATAGTCAGACATAATATATAAACCTTGGTTTCATGCTTATGAAGAAAGAAAAACAACAAGACATTCTTGGGACAATTGGAGATGTTTAAATAGTGGTTGAGTGTGACATCATTTTATATCATATCATTTTAATTTTCTGAGATGTGATAATTATCAGGTGGTGCTAGTGGTAAAGAATGCATCTGCCAATGCAGATTAGACATAAGAGACTCAGGTTCAATCCCTGGTTCCAGAAGATCCCTTGAGGAGGGTATGGCAACCCACTCCAATATTCTTCCCAGGAGAAGCCCGTGGACAGAGCAATCTGGTGGGCTACAGTCCACAGGGTTGCAAAGAGTCGGACATGACTGAAATGACTTACACAGCACAATTTTATGGGAGAATATTCTTATTCTTAAGAGAGTATGCTGACATATTCAAGGTAGCAGGACAATAATAATTATAAAAGCCTGACATTTACGGTATTTTATTATATCTAACACTTCAATAATTATAAGATACATCATTATTATTTATACTAGGAAAAGGGAAAAAATGTTGTCAGTAAAATAATGTGACACTTTCACATTAAAACAAAACCAATTAACTAAACACCAAAGACAAAAACCAATCACCTGGAGTAAAGCAGGTTCTGGAGACAGAAACCAGGAGATGCATGAAAACCACTGGGAAGACGCAATCTGAAGCCTCAGATTCATCCATCATCAGTTCAGTCGCTCAGTCATGTCTGACTCTGCGACTCCATGGACTGCAGCACGCTAGACCTCCCTGTCCATCACTAATTCCCAGAGTTCACTCAAACTCATGTTCATCATGAATGAGGTGAAAAACATGGAAAGCAGTGAAATCTGGGTCGTGATGAAGTTTTCAGGGCTTCCATGGTGGCTCGGACGGTAAAGAATCTGCCTGCAATGCGGGAGACCTGGGTTCAGTCTGGTTCAGGAAGATCCCCCCTGGAGAAGGGAATGGCAACCCACTCCAGTACTCTTGCCTGGAGAATCCCATGGACAGAGCAGTCTGGTGGGCTGCAGTCCATGGGGTTCACAGAGTCAGGCGTGCCTAAGCGACTAACACTTTCACTTATTTATGAAGTCTTCAGCTCCAAATCTGTTTCTTTGATTTAATGTTTGTTTTATGTAATGATGTATTATTGGTAGTTGTTATTCAATGACACTGTTTTAAGAACTGTAGTGAAAATGTTGAGTTGCAGAGCACACGTTGGCAGGGATGCAGCGAGAGGTGCAGCCAGCTCATTAAAACAAGGAGAGTGACTTGGGGGATATGCTGGATGAGGCACTGACGCATGCTACTCATGCTGCAATGACTAAAACCAAGACAGGACTTCTGGTTTCCTGAAAATCTCACTCTAATGCGGATGGCAGTAATGAAGAAGACAGCTGGTCTGGTGTGCCAGGGGAATGCCATGCTCCTGAATCTTTCCTGATCCCGCTCTCCTTGTTGCTCTGAAAAGATAAAATGGGTTTAATAGAAGGCAGCGAATGAATGAAAATGCAAGTCAAAAGAGTTGAAAATAATGGAAGGGAAAAAAGATACTAGGAAGTTGTAAAGAGAAACAATAGGGAGAGTCAGGATGTGGGTTTGTGTGGGGACGACGTTAGCTGAAGAGGGCATGTTTCTAGATTTTGGTGACAGGCAAATGAGCCTAAAAGCTGCTTTTTTATCCTGAGAAATGCATGCATGCACGCACACATGCATGTGCACACACTAACATTCTTTACTTAGAAAACTGAACAAGGTAAAAATAAAATATGTCTGACTTGTCGACTAAAGTAGACCTTCAATGACATATGCTGAAAGCAGCTTGCTGTTTCTCTTCCTATTCCCTATGATGATTATATTTGAGCAATTATTTATGCAATTATTGGACTGCTGTCAATTACTCTACCAGAGTATAAACTATATGAGAACCAAACCGTGTCACTATCCCTTGTATGGTCATTTCCTTAACATGAGCTGGTCAGGTTGTTCTGTCTGATTCAACAGTTTCTTGATGAATGAATGGATGTAGTTTCTATTAGGTCAAAGTATTCCAGAAAAATAAAATCTCCACAAAATATTGAGATGTAAGTATGTAAAGAGATGGGAATACCAGACCACCTGACCTGCGTCTTGGAAAATGTGTAAATAGGTCAGGAAGCAGCAGTTAGAACTGGATATGGAACAACAGACTGGTTCCAAATAGGAAAAGGAGTATGTCAAGGCTGTATATTGTCACCCTGCTTATTTAACTTAGATGCAGAGTACATCATGAGAAACACTGGGCTGGAAGAAGCACAAGCTGGAATCAAGATTGTCAGGAGAAATATCAATAACCTCAGATATGCAGATAACACTACCTTAATGGCAGAAAGTGAAGAGGAACTAAAAAGCCTCTTGATGAAAGTGAAAGAGGAACGTGAAAAAGTTGGCTTATAGCTCAACATTCAGAAAACGAAGATCATGGTATCTGGTCCTGTCACTTCATGGGAAATAGATGAGAAACAGTGTAAACAGTGGCTGACTTTATTTTTTTGGGCTCCAAAATCACTGCAGATGGTGACTGCAGCCATGAAATTTAAAGATGCTTACTGCTTGGAAGGAAAGCTATGACCAACCTAGATAGCATACTCAAAAGCAGAGACATTACTTTGCCAACAAAGGTCCGTCTAGTCAAGGCTATGGTTTTTCCAGTAGTCATGTATGGTGTGAAAGTTGAACTGTGAAGAAAGGTGAGTGCCAAAGAATTGATGCTTTTGACCTGTGGTGTTGGAGAAGACTCTTGAGAGTCCCTTGGACTGCAAGGAGATCTAACCATTCCATTCTAAAGGACATCAGTCCTGGGTGTTCATTAGAAGGACTGATGCTGATGCTGAAACTCCAATACTTTGGCCACTTGATGCAAAGAACTGACTCATTGGAAAAGACCCTGATGCTGAGAGGGATTGGGGGCAGGAGGAGAAGGGGATGACAGAGGATGAGATGGCTGGATGGCATCACCGACTCGATGGACATGAGTTTGGGTAAACTCCGGGAGTAAGTGATGGACAGGGAGACCTGGCATGCTGTGATTCATGGGGTTGCAAAGAGTTGGACATGACTAAGCGACTGAACTGAACTGAGCTGAAGGATGTAAACAGGCAAAAGATAGTAGAGAAGATAACACAGTAGATAAATCTTTGTTGAAAGAGTAAGTGAGCTGGTCAGTTTGACAGCAGCTAAAGAAGAAATGTAGAAAAATCTTCTTCAAATATGTGAATTGNTGACTAAGCGACTGAACTGAACTGAGCTGAAGGATGTAAACAGGCAAAAGATAGTAGAGAAGATAACACAGTAGATAAATCTTTGTTGAAAGAGTAAGTGAGCTGGTCAGTTTGACAGCAGCTAAAGAAGAAATGTAGAAAAATCTTCTTCAAATATGTGAATTGCCTGGGGGCTGATGGTCACAGGTGTTTGTAGAAGTGAATTTTGGTGGATGAAGAGGACTTTGCTAGGGATTAAGGGCTGAAGTTCCACTCAGTGAAATTGCTTAGATATGATCACTCCTGGAGGTTGGAATATCATTGTGCTGGTTGACTAGACGCTATGGCAGGTGAGTTAGCAGGAGTGGGGCCCAGGAAGCATGTCAGGGAGTCAGGAGGTGGAAGGTGGTCTGGGAAAGGGTTTATCTGGAGATGAAAGAGAGAGATGGGAGTGATCTGTGAGGAAGGGCCAGGCATGTAACAATCACGAAGGCCTAGTTTGCCTGGCGGAGTTTTTCTGAAAGTCACTGAAACCCTTTAGAGGGTTTGGGGCAGGGAAGAAGTATTATTAGTTTTGTTATTTAGAAAGACGAGTCTTTTAGTAATGTAGAGAATGGGTTACACTGGAGACCAATAATCCTTTTGTGAAGCAAAGGTTATAAGAACTTAATATAGGACATTGGTAATAGCAGTAGATGGGACAGCTTGAATAGATATTAAAGTATTTTTGTAATCTGCTGGGTACAGAGTTTGAAGGAGAGTTGAGCATCTGAAATAGTGATTCTCGCCTTTTTAGTTGAGTTTTTGAGAATCAGATTAAATATTGACTTGGAAGATGTTATCGGCACACACACACATTTTTGCTGAGAGATTTGGGGGAGGATTTCAATGATTCACATTCCTCTCAAGCGCAGCCTTGCTCCATCCCTGAGGTTCATTTAAGTTTAATCTCTGTTAAGAACCACTGGTTTAGGAAAACTGCCTGACATGAGCCTCGGGTAGGTGGCTGCACAATGGAACTGTTACCTAACAAAGGGAACAGAACCAAAGGTGAAGGTTGGAGAGGAAAGATGACATCAGCTGAGGGCACGTTGAAACCTAATAGATACAACTATTAATGTACCTAAAAGCACAGGTGTAAGTGAGAAGGACTACTTTGTCTGAAATAATCAGTTAATAGGTGGTATTTGAACATCAGAAATAAGGTGTTTCAGGATGTGTGCTGAGATAAGAGATGTGAATAAAGGATAGTCTTGAACCTGAGTGTTCCTTACAATATACTGAGAAAATGAGCAGATAATCAGTAATCCATGCTACTTAAAGAAAGATAGTTTTGAAAGAATGGGATGATTATTTACAAATGCCTCAGTGATGAGATTTCACCTGTGGTCCAGTGGTTAAGACTCTGTGCTTCTGAAGCAAAGGGCATAGGATCAGTCTCTAGTTGAAGAACTAAGATTTCACATGGCCAGAGAAAAAAGCAACTTTACAAAATACCTCAGAGAGACCACGAAGTTGAGAGCTGCACAATCTCTTGGGTCTGGCGAGCAGAGGTCACGGGTTGGGGTTAATGGCTAAAGCTGCGTCACTGGTGTGGGTAGAGCAGCGAGTTGAGGGGTGAATGGCACCGAGGACCAGGGAGCATGGAGCGCAAGGGTGGTCTTTTCTTTTAAAGAACTCATTCGAGAGGGGGAAGGCCAAGGCACGTGTGCATCAAGGGACGCGCAATCATTGTAGACGCCTCACTAAGGTAAGTTAAGATGCTTGAGATTCATCCACTGCTTTCTGCAACCAATCCTGCCTTCAGAAGGCGCTTGTCCCGGCTTCCAGACAGACCAGGAGTCTGTTCAGAGTCTCAGGCTGACCCGAATGGTCAGGTCAAGACTCATGCTGGATTGCATTTTGTGAGGTTTTCTATTACTGAACATGTGCTGGCAAAACCTGAACTGCCTCTTAAATAGAATCAGTACTGTGAAATCCTGAAACAAGAGGGACATTGTTTACAACATTGTATGGCATTCTTCATTTATTTTTCTCTCACAAATAACGCATGAGTGTTTCAGCTATGTAGTCAAAATGGTGAAAATGCTCTCTGAGAGTGAAATAATCTTTGAAATTTTTTTGTCTTACTCAGTGAATCAAGAATGCAGCCCAAACAGAAAAGAGGTAAGGTCTCAAGTTATAATGTGAGCTCTGAAGAGTTGATGCTTTCAAATTGTGCTAGAGAGGACTTCTTGAGAGTCCACTGCAGAAAAAGATCAAACCACTCACTCACAAAGGAAATCAGTCCTGAATATACATTAGAAGGGCTGATGCTGAAGCTGAAACTCCACTACTGTGGCCATCTGATGTGAAGAGCCGACTCCTTGGGAAAGACCCTGATGCTGGGAAGGATTGTGTTAGGACCAAACAGGCGCCATGACAAGCTTCAGGGAGNTGGTTGGACCTCCTTTCAGTCCAAGGGACTCTAAGAGGCTTCTCCAACACCACACTTCAAAAGCATCAATTCAGTTCATCAGGGATCAGCTTTCTTCATGGTCCAACTCTCACATCCATACATGACCACTGGAAAAACCATAGCCTTGACTAGATGGACCTTTGTTGGCAAAGTAATGTCTCTGCCTTTTAATATGCTGTCGAGGTTGGGCATAACTTTTCTTCCAAGGAGCAAGTGTCTTTTAATTTCATGGCTGCAATCACCATCTGCAGTGATTTTGGAGCCCAAAGTAATAAAGTCTCTCACTGTTTCCACTGTTTTCCCATCTATTTGCCATGAAGTGATGGGAACTGGATGCCATGAACTTAGTTTTTTGAAAGTTGAGTTTTAAGCCAGCTTTTTCACTCTCCTCTTTCAATTTCATCAAGAGTCTCTTCAGTTCCTCTTCACTTTCTGCCATAAGAGTGGTGTCATCTGCATATCTGAGGTTACTGATATTTCTCCTGACAATCTTGATTCCAGCTTGTGCTTCCTCCAGTCCAGCATTTCTCATGATATACTCTGCATCTAAGTTAAATAAGCAGGGTGACAATATACAGCCTTGACGTTCTCCTTTCATTTCCATATACGGAATATGTATATATACATATTCATTTTTATATTCTTTTCTACTATGGTTTCTTATAGAATATTGCACATAGTTTCCTAGTTCAAGGTGTTTTGATGGTGTGTGGTGGGGAGGGTCTTTTCTAGTCTTGGAGGCTTAAAGAAAGCCTTCATGAAGAACCACCACTGATGCTTGCACTTGAATGAAGAGCAGGGCTTGGCCAAAGGGAAAAAGTGATGGAAAAGCTTTTAGGTAGAGACAGCGGTGGCTGTAGAGGACCTTGGCACATTTAAGGGATGAAAGGAAGGCAAGCAAGTTAGAGACTTCAAAACATCATGGATGAAATGAAGGTAAAGGTTGTCAGGGACCAGAACATTTAGGGCTTTGATGCAGATAAGACGGCAGGATGTCTGGGAATGATACCAGATTTGTCTTCAATGATCCCCCTGCTGCCAAGTGGAGAGGAGATTCTGTAGTCCAGGAGAGGCCACGTGAAATAGTTTAGGTACCATCTCAGGGATCCAGTGAGATGGAAGAGAAGGATGTGAAACAGCTGTGCGTGGGGATGATGAGAAGCTGACGGAGCGGGACAGGTTCGAGAGGAGTTTTGATGGTTATGATGAGAGCCAGGGCGGTGGCGCTGGCTGCCCGCTTTCTGCAATATGCGCCTGGGGGGCCGGTGATTCCTCTGCTCGGATGAGGGACACTGAGGAAGCGGGGTTGCAGGGTGCCTGAGCTGTGAGATGGTGAGGCGAGAAGCAGTAATAATCTAAACCAATTTTGCTTTGTGTCAGAAAACAACTGTCTCCTTTAACTGACGGTATCATCTAATTAACAGTGACAGCTGAGCCTATGATGTCATTTCCTTGATGACATTTCAGATGGTTGCAGGCTAAGTAGATGCTTTCAAATGTACCACTTTTTAAAAAGGCACATTTGCCACAGGGGGTTTATTTTCTTCTTTGCTTCTTTTTCCCTCTATGATATGAGAGGACCTGAAATGAGAGAATAAGCAGATAAATTCAGCGATGATGATTTCTTGCTGTTCAAAGGACTGTCTGACCTGTGCCAGAGAAATGCTTCAAGGTTTTGCCTCAGCTCACTCGACAGCACCCATGGTGGTCAGCTCTTCAAAAACTGTCTCGAAATCGTGCACCTGTTTCATGGATTTCTCAGCAGAGAACATCATCACAAAAAGGACATTATAGGGTTGGGATAGTAATGAAAGGAGTTGGGAGTTTATAGAGAATGTAGACAGTAGTTCTATTCAAAGCCAGGGAACAAGCTGAAATGTAAGAGAATGTATTTAAAAAGAAATCTTGGAAGAAATTTTCAGGGTTAGTGAAAATGCAGTCTGGACCCCCAGGGCCTCTAAAGTGGCGACGTTTGGGTTTTTAGGAATACGTAGGGTGTCCTGCAAGGGCAAGAAATGTGGGCGGGGGCCCTGCATTGACTGCTTATAGGCAGTGTGGACCCGTGGGAGTCATACCCAGTGCCTCTACCCCTGCACACAACTTGATGCGTCTCGGCAACTCCCACGGTTGTCAGAACATGGGACCCCATGTTAGAGCATATTGGCTTATATTTTCACAAAGTGGAAATTTTTAAACATGACTCTCAGTTGATTTAAATAGCAAGGAAGTGCCATTTCTTGGATGTTGGTGAGTGTGTGTGTGTGTGTGTGTGTGTGTGTGTCTGCTCACTCAGTTGTGTCTGACTCTTTGTGACCCCATGAACGATCGCTTGCCAGGATCCTTAATTAATGGGATTCTCCAGGCAAGAATACTGGAGTGGGTTGCCATGCCCTCCTCCATGGGATCTTCCACACCCAGGGATCAAACCTGCATCTCATGCAACTCCTGCATTGGCAGGTGGGTTTTTTTTTTTTTTTTTTTTTTTTTTCACTGAGCCACCTGGGAAGCACTTCTTGTCANTCCTCCATGAGATCTTCCACACCCAGGGATCAAACCTGCATCTCATGCAACTCCTGCATTGGCAGGTGGTTTTTTTTTTTTTTTTTACCACTGAGCCACCTGGGAAGTGCTTCTTGTCACATTGGGTGAACATAGCTACTACCACGAGGCTCCCCTGTGTGAGAAAGCTCTGTTTCTGGTTGTACAGCAGCTGGCTTTAATCAAATTAACAAAAGATATAGGAGATGTGGGCTGGCGAAGAAAAAATAGCTGCAATAGTTGCCAATTATTGTGTTTTTACTACTTTTAAAATGTGGCACTGATTGCCAGTTCTCAAGATAGGGCCATTAACCAGTTGTGTCTTTTCCTTAAAAACTAGTATATCTCGTCCTTATCTTGTTTAGAAAATCCTCTTTCTTTTCTTTATCAGATCATTAATAATTAATACTATTATTATTCCTTTAAGGTTCTGAGAATGAAATATGCTCTCGAGTGCTGCCTACCTGAAGCTACAGCTACTTCAAAATCATGTTTATTATCTTTCAGAAGGCAAATACGCTGTTCTCGCTGGCTTGTCCGGGGAGCTGCTTCCACTGGGTTCTAAACTGTGCTTTCTCAGTTTCCTGGTAAGGAGATTTAACATAAACATGACCGGATGACCCTCTGTCACTGAAACCTGTGCTCACATACAGGGCTTTGCTAAGAGCCCACCTGCTAATGTAGGAGACATAAGAGATGCAAGTTCGGTCCCTGGGTTGGGAGGACCCCCTGGAATAGGACATGGCAACCCTCTCCAGTATTCTTGCCTGGAGAATCCCATGGACGAGGAGCCGGGCAGGCTACAGTCCACGGGGTCACAAAGAGTGATGTGACTGAAGAAGCCTAGCATGCACCCGCCAGGACTTTAAATATTTTTAAGATTATGAAAGTTCATCAGGAGAAACAACAGTGGCTGTTTATCTCTTCCAGTGAAAACACTTTGTCTGATTCAGTGAAGATTTCTAAGGTCTCTTAAAATCTTTAAAATTAGCATTTATAGCTACATCCTTCAGAAATTATTTTAAGCCATTACTTATCTTCAAAAAGGGAATAGGTTCAGATGACCCAATATCTGTGACAATGAACATGCCAATTATAATAGGCAGCATATTGTGGTGACATCAGACATCCATCCATCCCTCCATGTATTTCTTATTTTACATAGTCCACAAATATTTATTGAGAGTTTCCTAAGCACGTTTTTCTTTCTTTCTTTCTTCTTTAGTTTCTGGGTGCAAAGAAAAATAAAATATACATTTTACTCATAGTATGGCAGGGGGAAAAACATACAAACAGACAGGTATAAGGCAGTTTAATTCTAGAAAATTCTAGGAAGTACCCAAGTTAACAAGATGTGACCTTGAGAAGACCTTACTGTCTAGTCTTTCCTCACCTCCAAAAGAAAAAAAATGACTTTTTGCTCTCTTTCAGAAAATATTAATTATCTGTATTGTTTAGTTGCTAATGCCATGGACTGTAGCCTGCCAGGCTCCTCTGTCCATGAGAATCTCCAGGAAAGAATACTGGAGTGGGTTGCCATTTCCTTCTTCAGGGGATTGGTGTAGGACATACCCATTTCTGTGTTTATAGATCCAGGGGTTGGGAACATTTTGTGTACACAAAACATGAAGACTGAAGTGGCTTGAGGACTTCAAATCAAACTTTAGATCACTTCTATTATAAATGAAAATAATAAAAAAAATTGTAAAGCACTTTATGGATTTAGAAAGATTTACCATTTAGCCTTAGAAACTCAGACATTGTACAGATATCTATTTATAATGGTTTATATATGGTAATTGGCATTTTCAGACAGTGGTTTAAATTGAAGATGCATAGTGTTAGGAAACAAAACTGTCAATCTGGCCATCATAAGGGAACAAGACATTCAAAGATAGGCTGTTAGAAAAGAAATTACATCCCCAAAGCAAGAATTTACAACTGTGAAATATGTTCAATATTAGAAAACACTCTATAAAGAAAACAACATCTTTCAAGCAGCATATTGTAACTGATGACTGTTAGAAGTGCAATGCACAAGAATTTTTAAATTTTTTTAGGATGAACATATGTTATTTTTCCAGGGCAAAGCATCCAATCTTTACTGCTTCATAGACGATTCTACCGTTTCAGAGACTTTCAGAAAGGATCTCATAAAAATCGATTATAAAATGGCAGTTCCATTCTAAGCCTCAAGTCTTTAGTATTTTATTATAAATATTTATGGTGAGGCCCAATTGAGTCTGCTTCATAAAGCAGTAATAGTTACCTACATAAAATTCAGTCTCTGATCTTGTTTACCTGTTGCTTGTACATAAGCATTGCTGGTCTATAGTAAGACTTTATTCCGCTGGATACAAAAATTACCTAAATGCGGAACTACTGTCATAATTACATTCATGTAGAAAGTCATCTACAAGAATTATGTCTCAAGTTGACAATTCAGATGTCACATGTGAATTCATGTAACACAAATGTCACATTTTCCCATCTGCTTCTACGTAAGGTATACCACCCCCACCCAAGGAGAGAACTGTAACTCACACTACCCTGTGTTTCCTACTGCAGGAAAACTTTAATTAGGTATAAATGAGTTTAATCAGTGAATAATTAACTTCTATTAAAGTTTAAGGAGATTGCCTGACCTGGCCATTCTATTCTGAATTTAATCTGGAAGAGGCTGGATAATTACTGTGAAAGAAACTGATGCTAGAGGCTGTCCTTCTCAGTGTTCCCACTGAACTGAGATGAGTCGGCCAGAAAGTTCATTTTGGAGTCAACGTCTCGGGCGCCACAGACCGCAGTGCACAACTTCCCCATGGAATACAACCCGGAAGAGGCTGATCATGCTGTTTGCACCGGAAGGCTACCAAACTGGTGGAGTCTTGGTTATCCTTTGTAGAGCCTCTCTATCTTAGGAGCTGCTAGTCCACGTCTCTTGGATCTACGATTTTACAGCACATGCTAAGTTTCGTTATCAACCATTCATGCATTTGTTCACCTGTTTACTTGCCTTTCATTTCATACCTGCCATGGCTTGGTAATGTACTAGCTGCTGGAGATAAAAATTTAACCAAAGCCCGTCCCAGATCTTAGAGAACTTACAGTGAGAGAGGCAGAAAAGTACATACACAGTTGAAATGTATTGTGAAAATGTACCTGAGCAGGGCCCCGTGGGCCTTCCAGGGACAGGCCCTCCATCATATCCTTTGCTTTAGCTCCTCTCTGAAGTACCTAAGTAATAGTAATTGATGCACATTCCTTGAGTTGTTTTGCAGATGTAGAGAAACCTCCCAGGGTCCAGCAAATGGTAGATGTTAACTACTTGATGACCTTGAGCACACAACCCCAGCCCTCCTGGAGTCTAAGGACTGATCATGTTAACCCCTGTGACACCACCCGGCTACCTCAACATCAACCAATCAGAGAATTATGCAAAAGATTGTCGCAGACCCTGAAACGCTCCCTACCCCAACCTGGGTTTTATAACTGCATTAGCTAAACATATTATGGAAGATCCATATCAGAATATGTTATCCAGTGTGCAAGAGACTGAGGTAAATTTGTAGGTACTGCTATGAAAGTTTTCCAAGATGCACTGTGAGAAATGCTATGCAGAGTGTACTCATACTTGTGTTAAAATCTCCACCTCTAGAGCTGGAACTCTTAATAGGTGTCACTAGACTCAGTGGGGGTACTTTCATTCTGCATTTATACCTTCCTTTAGTAATTTGCTATCGTGCATGGTTAGTCGCTCAGTCATGTCTGACTCTCTGCAACCCCATGATCTGCTAGCCCACCAGGCTTCTCTGTCCACGGGATTTTCCAGGCAAGGACACTGGAGTGGGCTCCTTCTCCGGGGGATCTTCCTGACCCAGGGATTGGAACTGTGTCTCTTATGTCTCCTGCATTGGCAGGTGAGTTCTTTACCACTAGAGTCACCTGGGAAGCCAAGATATACATTAATTTATGTTGAAAACGAAATACTTAAGGATGGCAATCAGAGTTAAGAAGGAAAAAATGTATAATTTAGGACAAGGAGTAAGGTTGAAATGTAGCTATGCATGTAATTCCAAATCAACAAAGCTGATACTTTGATGATTCATTAGACATGCTGGAATAGTATGATTTCTTATTTCAAAATAATTGACACCACTGTGCTGTTAGTGAGATCACTAATGTGGTTCTTTGGAAAAGCTAAGACCTAGGGGTCGCAAAGAGTCAGACATGACTGAGCAACTGAACTGAACTGAACTGAACTGAGAAAGTCAAGAGCCCTGATCCCTGACCACAGTTTGACTAGCCAAGGTGCCATTCACACCTCAGGTCTTAGTTTAAAAGAGCTTGGGCTGGAAGAGCAGTTAAAGCCTCAAAGATTAAAAGTGAGGCCAATTGAAGAGCAGTGATACACGAAGACGTCGCAGAAACTCTCCAGGAATCAGAGACTTTCAGGCTCTCGTGTAGATTGTTTTGTTACGGGCTTTTGTATTATTATTAACTTTTGCCCAGGGTGGGGGTGGAGGTTAAGGTTTTTTGGTCTTTTTGCTTTTTGTCTTAGTCCTACAGAGGGTAAAAAGCATCATGTTACACTGGAGAAAGTGTCAACCCTGCTTCTGAAAGTCCCAGAAAACACTGGAGATTCTTGATGCTGTTTGATGCTGCATCCTCTGTGTTAAAAGAAAAATTTCCACAAGTTACTGATCTAGTAGGCTTTTATCCAGCGATTAATAAACTGGGCAGCACCTAGTCTGGCAGATAGAAAGTTGCCATGAAAAAGCTGTACAAAGAGAGATTTTTATAGACCAAGGGGAGCAAGAACGAGGAAGTTATACTGGGCATGGGCTGATTGTTTAAAACTGGGTTACTCTCTCTTAATGGAGCAGAGGGAAGTCTTGGAGATGGACAAGTGGTTGTGCTGAGCAGAGAAGCACTTAGTTGATGTGTACCCTTAGCTGATTGGTTGGGGATTCCCAGGTAGCACAGCTGGTAAAGATTCCACCTGCAATGCTGGAGACCTTGGTTCGATTCCTGGGTTGGGAAGTTCTTCTGCAGAAGGGGGGTTTCCCTGGTGGCTCAGATGGTAAATCATCTGCCTGCAATACAGGAGACCCAGGTTTGATCTCTGAGTCAGGAAGATCCCCTTGAGAAGGAAATGGCAACTCACTCCAGCATTCTTGCCTGGAAAAGCCCATGGACCAAGGAGCCCGATAGGTTACAGTTCATGGGGTTGCAAAGAGTCAGACCCGACTAAGTGACTTCACTTTCTTGGAGAAGGAAATGACAACCCACTCCAGTACTCTTGCCTGGAAAATTCCATGGACTGAGGAGCCTGGTAGGTTACAATCCATAGGGTCACAAAGAGTCGGACATGACTGAGCAACTTCACTTTCTTTCACTTTCTGCAGAAGAGATAGGCTACCCACTCTAGGATTCTTGGGCTTCCCTGATCGCTCAGATAGTAAAGAATGCCTGCAGTGAGGGAAACCTGGGTTCAATACCCGGGTTGGGAAGATCCCCTAGAGGAGAGCATGGCAGCCCACTCCAGTACTCTTGCCTGGAGAATTTCCATGGACGGAGGAGCCTGGCGAGCTACAGTCCATGGGGGTCACAAAGAGTCGGACACGACTGAGTGACTAAGTGCACAGCAGTTAGGTAGGTTGCTGACTTGCTGCTCTTCCTTTTCTGGAATAACAAGCATAGAAGCTTGTTGATGTGAGGTTTAGCACGAACAACTCTGTCTCACGCCTAATCTGGTCATTTTAAACTATCTGAGGCATGGAGTTCCCTGTCTGTGAGTCTCCACTCCTTGAGTTTTCAAACAATCCTTACTCCATCTAAACTCAGACTTTCCAAGTATACACATCAACGATCATGTGTTCACATGCATTTCTGCAGTTTCTGTTTTGTTTCACCTTAAATGGTTTTGCTTATTCGTTTACTTGGTGCTGGACTGATTTCAAATTTCACTTAAAAATAAGAACCAGGAAGTGACATTCCAGTGAAACAGTGAAAGGTCATATCATGCCTGGGGTGATCGTGGCAGATTCTCTGATGCTGTGCGATGGGTCATGTTGGCTTATCCCGGATTTGAGACCAGACCTACGAAGCTGGTGCTTGGAGGCACCAGGTCCTAGAATTGGTATCCGCCAACAGCTGAGAGCCCTTCTGATCTCTAAAGTATAGTCATCCTGCTCCCTCATGGTCATAAGCAGTCTAGCTTTACCAAAAGAAAAGTGACCAAAGTATGTCCAGCCAACACTTGAAGGCTTTGCTGTTGTTCAGTCCAAAAGTGCTGTCTGACTCTGTGGCCCCATGGACTGCTGCACTCCAGGCTTCCCTGTCCTTCACTGTCTCCTGGAGTTTGCTCAGATTCACGTCCACTGATTCGGTGATGCTGCTTAACCACCTCGAGGGCTTACCAGCTCATAAATTCAAAGGGGGAAATAGGATTCTATTACCCAAACTTTGTTTCCCTGCAACATTTTTAGGATCTCATCTATTTCATGAGAATGCGTACTTACTGGAAAAATGCCAGTATAAACAACTTAGTCTCCACTAAGTAGATTTCTCTTCTGCCTCAGGAGAAGGAAATGGCAACCCACTCCAGTATTCTTGCCTAGAGAATCCCGTGGACAGAGGAGCCTGGTGGGCTGCTGTCCATAGGGTCGCACCGTGTCAGGAATGACTAAAGTGACTTAGCATGCATGCATGCATTGGAGAAGGAAATGGCAACCCATTCCAGTGTTCTTGCCTGAAGAATCTCAGGGATGGAGGAGCCCGGTGGGCTGCCATCTATGGGAGTAAACAGAGTCAGACATGACTGAAGTGATTTAGCAGCAGCAGCAGCTCCTGCCTCAAGAATGGGCCTCTGTGATATAAACTTCAAGTATGACCAGGAACAAAAATATTTACATCCCCTATCCTAAACCTCATCTTTATAATCATCTTTTTTATATTTAATAGTTAAAAGCTTTATACACTGAATTTAATTTTCTAAATAAATTCTACTTCCTAAGTATTAATGGTTTTCACAATTTCCTACTGCAATTATTTTAACTACAAGTATCAGTTAGATTCAAATTTCTTTCTGTTAAAGAGTCTTGACAACTTTTTAAAAGACAATGTTAAGTATTAACTCCATATGGTCCACAGTGTGCATGAAAATCCTATGGGGTGGTCGTTTTTCCCTACATTTGGAAATGTAGGAAAAAGTAACATAAGGCTTTATAAAACCTATAAGGTCAGTAAAAAGTCAAAGAAAATTTATAAGAAAAGAATGGATGAAGCTTTAGAACAATCCAGGAGGAATGATACATATAAATAGGAAATAAAGTTGAGATGGGGGAAAGTCACACTAAATAAACACTTTACCTGGGAGTGAAATAAATCACAGTGCATAGAGAATGATGGGGTAGAATAATATTAATAACATTAAAACCATGAAATCTAAGGACAGAGACTGTGTGACTTTGAAAACAGTATTGTTCTCCTATCCAGGTCCAATCCAAAGCCTAAAAGAACGATGTGTAATGCCACAATGGGTAGGATTGTGTGAATTTCACTGAAGTTTTTCTACGAGTAATTTATATGTGGCTGACACTAACTGCATGCATGGTTTCTCAGCTATGATTTTTATATTGCTTTTGGGAACAATATTATTTAGAATCACTCCTTGACCTTTCATCATCTTCAAGTTTATGTATTCACTATGTTTTGTGTAATTTTCATAAGCTGTTTTGTAATTGTTCTGTATTTCATGTCACGACTCCCTGAAAATACAGAGTTCTTTGAGGTTAGGAACCTTGTCCTTTATTTTATTTTTTTGTATTTATGACCTATGCTTCCTTTTCCAAACATATTTTCTTCTTCTATTTCTCCCCAACATGTAAGGGTGCATGCACACACACACACACACACACACACACACACACACACACACACACTGTACCCTGTGTGCAGAAAATGACTTCTCAATACTTCATTACTGACCAAAATTTTTGGAAAAACTAATTGACAGCTTTTGTTTGCATTGAATGGACTGAACGTTTTATTTTTAAAAGTTATGGTTAAAATGGGACTTTAGAATTATCAGCTGAAAAATGTCAACAGTTTTTAATTGATGGAGTATTTATATTGCATTTGGAAGGAGCATTATGTTGGAAGTTAGCCACATGGGTTTTAATTTTGAATGTGTCTTAAACTGCGTGATGTAGGCAGTTTATGTAATCTTCCTTAAAGTCAGTTTTCTCATCTATAAAATGTAAAGTTCTGTAAGATGATCTTTGAAATTTTCCAGTTTTTAAATCTATGACAAAAATAACTTGTTTTTTTAAAAAGAAATTAATAGTGAATAGATAAAATGGCAGAGGCAGGAAGGCAGTTGAAAGCTAACAATGGTGGCTGGAAAATGAAAATAAAAAAATGGAAAACTGAATCCATTTTAGCTCTCCATGCTCACTCAGTTCTCAAGGGCTTTATGAATTCACTGTCTGTCCTCCTTACTCCCAGCCCTTTGTTCTTACTTTGTTGAAGTAATCTCATTCCATAGATAGCTGACTTGCTGCTCTTCCTTTTCTGGAATAACAAGCATAGAAGCTTGTTGATGTGAGGTTTAGCACGAACAACTCTGTCTCACGCCTAATCTGGTCATTTTAAACTATCTGAGGCATGGAGTTCCCTGTCTGTGAGTTTCCACTCCTTGAGTTTTCAAACAATCCTTACTCCATCTAAACTCAGACTTTCCAAGTATACACATCAACGATCATGTGTTCACATGCATTTCTGCAGTTTCTGTTTTGTTTCACCTTAAATGGTTTTGCTTATTCGTTTACTTGGTGCTGGACTGATTTCAAATTTCACTTAAAAATAAGAACCAGGAAGTGACATTCCAGTGAAACAGTGAAAGGTCATATCATGCCTGGGGTGATCGTGGCAGATTCTCTGATGCTGTGCGATGGGTCATGTTGGCTTATCCCGGATTTGAGACCAGACCTACGAAGCTGGTGCTTGGAGCCACCAGGTCCTAGAATTGGTATCCGCCAACAGCTGAGAGCCCTTCTGATCTCTAAAGTATAGTCATCCTGGTCCCTCATGGTCTTGAGCAGTCTAGCTTTACCAAAAGAAAAGTGACCAAAGTATGTCCAGCCAACACTTGAAGGCTTTGCTGTTGTTCAGTCCAAAAGTGCTGTCTGACTCTGTGGCCCCATGGACTGCGAGCTCCAGGCTTCCCTGTCCTTCACTGTCTCCTGGAGTTTGCTCAGATTCACGTCCACTGATTCGGTGATGCTGCTTAACCACCTCGAGGGCTTACCAGCTCATAAATTCAAAGGGGGAAATAGGATTCTATTACTCAAACGTTGTTTCCCTGCAACAGTTTTAGGATCTCATCTATTTCATGAGAATGCGTACTTACTGGAAAAATGCCAGGATAAACAACTTAGTCTCCACTAAGTAGATTTCTTGTAGATTTCCCTTCTGCCTCAGGAGAAGGAAATGGCAACCCACTCCAGTATTCTTGCCTAGAGAATCCCGTGGACAGAGGAGCCTGGTGGGCTGCTGTCCATAGGGTTGCACCGTGTCAGGAATGACTAAAGTGACTTAGCATGCATGCATGCATTGGAGAAGGAAATGGCAACCCATTCCAGTGTTCTTGCCTGAAGAATCTCAGGGATGGAGGAGCCCGGTGGGCTGCCATCTATGGGAGTAAACAGAGTCAGACATGACTGAAGTGATTTAGCAGCAGCAGCAGCTCCTGCCTCAAGAATGGGCCTCTGTGATATAAACTTCAAGTATGACCAGGAACAAAAATATTTACATCCCCTATCCTAAACCTCATCTTTATAATCATCTTTTTTATATTTAATAGTTAAAAGCTTTATACACTGAATTTAATTTTCTAAATAAATTCTACTTCCTAAGTATTAATGGTTTTCACAATTTCCTACTGCAATTATTTTAACTACAAGTATCAGTTAGATTCAAATTTCTTTCTGTTAAAGAGTCTTGACAACTTTTTAAAAGACAATGTTAAGTATTAACTCCATATGGTCCACAGTGTGCATGAAAATCCTATGGGGTGGTCGTTTTTCCCTACATTTGGAAATGTAGGAAAAAGTAACATAAGGCTTTATAAAACCTATAAGGTCAGTAAAAAGTCAAAGAAAATTTATAAGAAAAGAATGGATGAAGCTTTAGAACAATCCAGGAGGAATGATACATATAAATAGGAAATAAAGTTGAGATGGGGGAAAGTCACACTAAATAAACACTTTACCTGGGAGTGAAATAAATCACAGTGCATAGAGAATGATGGGGTAGAATAATATTAATAACATTAAAACCATGAAATCTAAGGACAGAGACTGTGTGACTTTGAAAACAGTATTGTTCTCCTATCCAGGTCCAATCCAAAGCCTAAAAGAACGATGTGTAATGCCACAATGGGTAGGATTGTGTGAATTTCACTGAAGTTTTTCTACGAGTAATTTATATGTGGCTGACACTAACTGCATGCATGGTTTCTCAGCTATGATTTTTATATTGCTTTTGGGAACAATATTATTTAGAATCACTCCTTGACCTTTCATCATCTTCAAGTTTATGTATTCACTATGTTTTGTGTAATTTTCATAAGCTGTTTTGTAATTGTTCTGTATTTCATGTCACGACTCCCTGAAAATACAGAGTTCTTTGAGGTTAGGAACCTTGTCCTTTATTTTATTTTTTTGTATTTATGACCTATGCTTCCTTTTCCAAACATATTTTCTTCTTCTATTTCTCCCCAACATGTAAGGGTGCATGCACACACACACACACACACACACACACACACACACACACACACACTGTACCCTGTGTGCAGAAAATGACTTCTCAATACTTCATTACTGACCAAAATTTTTGGAAAAACTAATTGACAGCTTTTGTTTGCATTGAATGGACTGAACGTTTTATTTTTAAAAGTTATGGTTAAAATGGGACTTTAGAATTATCAGCTGAAAAATGTCAACAGTTTTTAATTGATGGAGTATTTATATTGCATTTGGAAGGAGCATTATGTTGGAAGTTAGCCACATGGGTTTTAATTTTGAATGTGTCTTAAACTGCGTGATGTAGGCAGTTTATGTAATCTTCCTTAAAGTCAGTTTTCTCATCTATAAAATGTAAAGTTCTGTAAGATGATCTTTGAAATTTTCCAGTTTTTAAATCTATGACAAAAATAACTTGTTTTTTTAAAAAGAAATTAATAGTGAATAGATAAAATGGCAGAGGCAGGAAGGCAGTTGAAAGCTAACAATGGTGGCTGGAAAACGAAAATAAAAAAATGGAAAACTGAATCCATTTTAGCTCTCCATGCTCACTCAGTTCTCAAGGGCTTTATGAATTCACTGTCTGTCCTCCTTACTCCCAGCCCTTTGTTCTTACTTTGTTGAAGTAATCTCATTCCATAGAGTACCAACCCCTCTTTTTAAGTGGGACTTTTTAATTTCCTGTCCCATTCAGCTATAGCTAGTTCACCACGCATTAGAGTATCCCACATTTGGTCTCCTGACTTTCTCCTTGTTTCTTTGTTCTTGCACTTTCTTTGCTCTGTTAATTTATCTTTGCATAGGGTCTTACTAAGAGCCTCTCCACAGAAGGGAGGTTTACATTTTGAGAAGCAAAACATCAAACAAAGTAGCACCCTGCGCATCTCTGGGTACAGCCCTCAGCAGAGCTCTGAGTCCTGAAAACCGAGCACTTCGTTTAGGGCTCTCTTTTCTGTACTAGGGCATGCGAGGAAGCCCGATCCGTTCAGACTTGAGCTGACTTCTCTCAACATCCTGGACATCCTTCTTCCCACTCTCACGAACGGACACAGAGACTGTGGGGATGATATTGGAAGCCCTGCTGATCCCACCTTGCTGACACCAGTGTTATCCTCAGTCCCCAGAGGAGCCTCCTACCATCTCCTGCACTTCCACTCCTGTACTTCCTGCTTCGTCAGTCCTTCAGTTTGCTGTTGCCCAGCTTCTCTCCAGATCATCATTTATCCACAAGCAATTCTAGCTACCTGCCAACCATACTATATCACTATAATTTCACTTGACTGTTTCCTTTAACTCCTGACCTCAGTTGTTCCACAGTGACCCTGACACTTTGACAGCCATGCTCATGATTCCTCCCTCTTACCTCTGTAAAGTTCAGAAGGAGAGGGTGACATTTTTATCCACCTCAATTTCTACTTCTAGGCTATCACTCTTCCACCTTGCATTGGGAAAACAGAGAGATGAAATGAAAACAAAGTAAGGAAATCAAACAAAACCGTCACCAAAATACATTAAGAAAACCCAGGTTTCCTGGTGATGTGCGGTATACTTCTTCTCCTGCCTCCTCATAGATCTCCAGCAGTCCACACCCTGCTCATTATTTGTGACAGGTTTTGGAAGCAATCTCAAATATTTCTTCCTCACACAACTATGGTCAACTCGTTTTTAACCAAGGAGGCAAGAATATACACTAGAGAAAAAAGAGTCTCTTCAGCAAGTAGACAGCCTCATGTAAATCCGTGAAGTTAGAACACACTCTCACACCATACACATAAATAAGCTAAAAATGGCTTAAAGACCATAAAACTCCTAGAAGACAACACAAGCAAAAGCATTCTCTGACATAAATTATAGCAATGTTTTCTTAGGNGCAAGTAGACAGCCTCATGTAAATCCGTGAAGTTAGAACACACTCTTACACCATACACATAAATAAGCTAAAAATGGCTTAAAGACCATAAAACTCCTAGAAGACAACACAAGCAAAAGCATTCTCTGACATAAATTATAGCAATGTTTTCTTAGGCCAGTCTTCCAAGGCAATAGAAATAAAAATAAAAATAACAAATGAGACATAATCAAACTTAGAAGCTTTTACACAGCAAAAGCAATCATAAACAAAATGAAAAGGGGACCTACAGACTGGGAGAAAGTATTTGCAAACCATGTCACCAACAAGGGCTTAATTTCCAAAATATACAAACAGCTCATACAGCTCAATAGCAGACCCAATCAAAAAATGGGCAGAAGACCTAAACAGACATTTCTCCAAAGAAGACACAACAATGGCCAATAAGCACATGGAAAAGATACTCAAAACTACAGTGAGGTACATAGGTGTTTTGTCAATGGGGCTGTACAGATGGAGAAGTCTTGAGGCTACTGTAAAAACAAGAGTGAAAACCAGAAGCAGGAGGCTTAAGTCCAAATCCTGAGAACACCAGAGAACTCCTGACNGGAAGGAATGATGCTAAAGCTGAAACTCCAGTACTTTGGCCACCTCATGCGAAGAGTTGACTCATTGGAAAAGACTCTGATGCTGGGAGGGATTGGGGGCAGGAGGAGAAGGGGATGACCGAGGATGAGATGGCTGGATGGCATCACGGATCGATGGACTTGAGTCTGAGTGAACTCCGGGAGATGGTGATGGACAGGGAGGCCTGGCGTGCTGCGATTCATGGGGTCGCAAAGAGTCAGACATGACTGAGCGACTGAACTGAACTCTGTGCTGTTTATGGTTGAGAGGTGGTAAACAATCATGTATGTAGTGGCAAGAGTATGGATAATCCTGTCACACAAGCTAGTTTGCCAGCAGAGAGGTTTGACCCGAGACACCCTTATCACACCCAGGGCAGGGAATTAGCAGCAATTATTGGGACAACAAATGAAAAACCCTTCACCAATATAATTCCCAACCAACCCACTATACTAATAATTTTTAACTTCCCAAAAGTATCTGCCTTTAGTAAGTCTAAAACATCTCGTGCCTCTCAGGTTGGGAGGCTGTAAACAATCACATGTGGCCAGACAATCCTGTACAGGCAGGCTAGATAACCTTCAGAGGAGTCTGTAAGCTGAAACACTCTTGTCATGCCCAAGAATTTTTATTGACTTGAAGCTGCACGTTTACTCCTTCTCCAAGAGAACCGGTGGGGAACAGTCCCCCATAAAGTCAGAGGCGTAGGCGAGAGCATGAAACAGTAAAGTAGGTAGACTCTAGTTTTGGGGGTAGATGTTCGGGAACAGGGGGTTTCCGGAGGCTTGATCATGCCTTTGCATACGCCAAGCCTCCTTCCTCATGACCTTTGCCATGGGCGGAGTTCCTCATGTTGGCTCCTGGCATATGACAAAACCAATACAACATTGTAAAGTAATTAGCCTCCAATTAAAATAAATAAATTTATATATAAGAAAAAAACTACAGTGAGGTACAACTTGACATCGTCAGAAAGTCCATCATTAAGGAGTCTGAAAATAACAAATGCTGGAGAGGGTGTGGAGAAAAGGGAATCCTCCCACACTGTTGATGGGAATGTTAATTGGTACAGCCCATGGAGGTTCTTTAAAAAACTAAAAACAGAGTTGGCATATAATCCAGNTAATTAGCCTCCAATTAAAATAAATAAATTTATATATAAGAAAAAAACTACAGTGAGGTACAACTTGACACTGTCAGAAAGTCCATAATTAAGGAGTCTGAAAATAACAAATGCTGGAGAGGGTGTAGAGAAAATGGAATCCTCCCACACTGTTGGTGGGAATGTTAATTGGTGCAGCCCATGGAGGTTCCTTAAAAAACTAAAAACAGAGTTGGTATATAATCCAGCAATCCCATTCCTGGGAATAGATCCAGGGAAAACTCTAAATTGAAAAGACACATGCACCCCAGTGTTCACAGCAGCATTACTCACAATAGCCAAGACACAGAGGCAGCCTAAATATTTGTTCACTGACAGATGAATGGATGATAAAGATGTGGTATATGCACATACACAGTAGAATACTCAGTTCGGCTCAGTTCAGTTGCTCAGTCATGTCTGACTCTTTGTGACCCCATGAGTTGTAGCACGCCAGGCCTCCCTGTCCATCACCAACTCCTGGAGTTCACTCAGACTCACATCCATTGAGTCAGTGACGCCATCCAGCCATCTCATCTTCTGTCATCCCCTTCTCCTGCCCTCAATCCCTCCCAGCATCAGAGTCTTTTCCAATGAGTCAACTCTTCACATGAGGTGGCCAAAGTACTGGCGTTTAACCTTTAGCATCATTCCTTCCAAAGAAATCCCAGGGCTGATCTCCTTCAGAATGGACTGGTTGGATCTCCTTGCAGTCCAAGGGACTCTCAAGAGTCTTCTCCAACACTATAGTTCAAAAGCATCAATTCTTCGGTGCTCAGCTC
>SJYX01018598.1:399103-450934 GCA_006410675.1 Oreotragus oreotragus | reverse complement strand
AATGGACTGGTTGGATCTCCTTGCAGTCCAAGGGACTCTCAAGAGTCTTCTCCAACACTATAGTTCAAAAGCATCAATTCTTCGGTGCTCAGCTCTCTTCACAGTCTCTTCAGTCACAAAAAGAATTAAATAATGCCATTTGCAGCAACATGAATGGTCGTAGAGAAAATAATACTTGCTGAAGTAAGTCAGAAAGAGAAAGACAAAGATATATGATAAAACTTACATGTGGATTCTATGATATGATATAAATGAATGCATTTATAAGACAGCAACAGACTCTTAGACATAGAAAACAAACTTATAGTTGCCAAAAGGGACAGTGGGGGTGAAGGGATACATTAGGAATTTGGGATTGACAGATACACACTCCTACATGTAAAGTCGATAAACAACAAGAACCTGATGTGTGGCACAGGGAACGGACAGAGTCAATTTCTGAAAGTGAAAGTGAAGTCACTCAGTCGTGTCCGACTCTTTGCAACCCGATGGACTGTAGCCCACCACGCTCCTCTGTCCATGGGATTTTCCAGGCAAGAGTACTGGAGTGGGTTGCCATTTCCTTCTCTGGAGGATCTTCCCAACCCAGGGATGGAACCCAAGTCTCCCGCAATGTAAGCAAGACACTTTACCGTCTGAGCCACCAGGGAAGTCCTAATCCTGTTATCTTAAAATGTTAAGTTATGGGAGTAGGTCTAGTACAACCTTGAGACATTCTTTTGATTTATTGTAACAAACAATTAAAAAAAGTATATAATTCCCTTGCTAAGACTATTGAGGGGGACACTCTCCATCCCCCTTCTGATGTCTATGTCAAAAGCTTTCTGTCTTTTGTCACTTTAATAAAACTCTGCTACACAAAATTTCTTGAGTGATCAAGCCTAGTCCTTGGTCCAGAAGTTAAATCTTCTTCAGAGATCATGAATCCAACACTGTTCCCTGTAAGCTATCAGAACCGTAATCAATATCCTGTAAAAACCTTATTGGCTACCCAAGTGGCACTTCCAATAAAGAACTTGCCTGCCAACACAGGAGATGTAAGACATGCGGGTTTGGTCTCTGGGTTGGGAAGATCCCCTGGAGGAGGGCATGGCAACCCACTCCAAGATTCTTGCCTGGAGAATTCCATGGACAGAAGAGCCTGGCAGGGTAAAGTCCATGGGGTCACAAAGAGTTGGGCACAACTGAAGCGACTTAGCATGCACACACAGAAGAAACTTCAATGGAAACAAACAAATGAACCTTTACTTCCATCTAAGTCCCCCCGACCATCTGAGTGGCTCCACATTCACACCAATCACCCAACAGAGTCAAGTCTACCTGCTGGGTTTCTTGGCTCCCTCACACATGAGGTTTTCATTTGACTTCCACTTGTATTGTCAGGCTGTGATCCGTGTGATCAGATNGCAAGACACTTTACCGTCTGAGCCACCAGGGAAGTCCTAATCCTGTTATCTTAAAATGTTAAGTTATGGGAGTAGGTCTAGTACAGCCTTGAGACATTCTTTTGATTTATTGTAATAAACAATTTAAAAAAGTATATAATTCCCTTGCTAAGACTATTGAGGGGGACACTCTCCATCCCCCTTCTGATGTCTATGTCAAAAGCTTTCTGTCTTTTGTCACTTTAATAAAACTCTGCTACACAAAATTTCTTGAGTGATCAAGCCTAGTCCTTGGTCCAGAAGTTAAATCTTCTTCAGAGATCATGAATCCAACACTGTTCCCTGTAAGCTATCAGAACCGTAATCAATATCCTGTAAAAACCTTATTGGCTACCCAAGTGGCACTTCCAATAAAGAACTTGCCTGCCAACACAGGAGATGTAAGACATGCGGGTTTGGTCTCTGGGTTGGGAAGATCCCCTGGAGGAGGGCATGGCAACCCACTCCAAGATTCTTGCCTGGAGAATTCCATGGACAGAAGAGCCTGGCAGGGTAAAGTCCATGGGGTCACAAAGAGTTGGGCACAACTGAAGCGACTTAGCATGCACACACAGAAGAAACTTCAATGGAAACAAACAAATGAACCTTTACTTCCATCTAAGTCCCCCCGACCATCTGAGTGGCTCCACATTCACACCAATCACCCAACAGAGTCAAGTCTACCTGCTGGGTTTCTTGGCTCCCTCACACATGAGGTTTTCATTTGACTTCCACTTGTATTGTCAGGCTGTGATCCGTGTGATCAGATTGGCTAGTTGTCTGTGATTGTGGTTTCAGTCCATCTGCCCTCTGATGCCCTCTCTCAGCACCTGTAAAGAAAGATGAGTGCCGAAGAATTGATGCTTTTGAACTGGTGTTGGAGAAGACTCTTGAGAGTCTGTTGGACAGCAAGGAGATCTAACCAGTCCATCCTTAAGGAGATCAGTCCTGGGTGTTCATTGGAAAGACTGATGCTGAAGCTGAAACTCCAATACTTTGGCCACCTGATACAAAGAGCTGACTCACTTGAGAAGACCCTGATGCTGGGAAACATTGAGGGCAGGAGAAGGGGATGACAGAGGATGAGATGGTTGGATGGCATCACTGACTCAATGAACATGGGTTTGGGTGGACTCTGGGAGCTGGTGATGGACAGGGAGGCCTGGCGTGCTGTGGTTCAAGGGGTTGCAAAGAGTCAGACACGACTGAGCAACTGAACTGAACTGAACTGTATTGTCAGGTGTCTCATATAGTCTTTTCCTGTAAAGTTGCTCATGGAAATTTTCAGGACCTCTACCTCCAGTCCCTGGTCCCTCATTGGTTCTTCAGATGTGTTCATCTTACATTCACCTTCACCTCCTTTGCCAAATGGGACCTGAAACCCTGCACTGTGTTCAAGCTTCTCCAGGGCTCTGTCCCATCCTGCTTGCGTTCGTCTCTGATCTCCTCCTCACGTGATCTCCACTGTCAACTGAGCACTGGACTGCAGCTTGTGCAGTTATTTTTCCAAGTAAACTTAAAAAATCCTGATTCTCCATAGAATGTATTTCTAAGTTTGTATACTCTCCTCAGAGTTTTTCTCCACTTGCCCTATATCACCCAGGGAACATGCAATGTAATCTACTAATATTATAAATTCTTTAGTTTGTTGCCATCAAATTAAAAATTTGCTTTTATCTTCCCCTATTTCCCCCTTTCCCTTATGTTTTAGTAGAAGATGAATTCCTGTTCCTGTCTAAAGACCATTTCCTACTGGTCCCTGGATCTGAACACCCACCTGCGCCCACTCTCAGGGACACGGCTCACTTGCTGCTTCCCACTCTTCTGTCTGTATTATCCAGAATCTTCCTAGGTGCTGAATACCTCTGACAGGGCCCTTTCTCCCTCCTCTATTCAACTTCATGGAAAAAAGTGAAAAACAAACCAAAAAAGTTTCTTCTCATCCTACAGATTTTATATCAGGAGTAGTTTCCTTTGGGAGGGCTTTGTTGAGCTCCCTGATTAGGCTGAAAGCTTCAACTCTGCAGATCATGGCACCTTTTTTATTTTAGCACCTGTATATGTGGAAACTATTCATCTGTTTTTGTGATTGTTTGTTAACAATCTGTTTCCCCACTAGACAGGAGGCTACATAAGGGCAGAGACCTTACTTGTTTTTTTTGTTTTGTTTTTTGTTTTTGTTTTAAATTCATCTTTGTATGGCTTGGGTTCAGCACAATGCCTGCCACTTAGGAGTATTTGACAAATAGTTTGTTCACTTATTAAAGGCTATCAAATGAGTTACCTTAAACTCTTGCTGAAAACAGGCCGTTCCAAACCATTTCCCGGCCACAGAGACATGACCGGAAGTAGTCCAAGATATAAGATTGTCCCCCATTTATATATCTCTGCAATGAATATAAATATGTTATATGCTTAGGGACACAAGCTCCTGCAGGCGAACACTCACGCGCAGACAGAGCACAGGCAGGATTCTGACCTACTCTGATGGTCCCTCCGGGGCTGTGTTTCTACAAACGTCAGGCGGTAGAGTGATGAGGCCCACCTGCTCTTCCCGATACGGGAGGTCCCGGGCCAAAGCACCGCACGGCACTCCAGGACGGTCGCACTGATGTGACTCTCTCATAAGTCTTTTCATTTAAACCACAAGCCGTGTGGCACCAGCCACACGTCTCCCTGGAACATGCCTCCCCGGGGACAGATTCTCTCCAATTACGCACTTTGGCATTGCAGCTGCCCTTTGATGACTTATCTCTCTCTCTTCCTGCCAGTTTATGACTCTGCCTTTCCCCCAGTATAAAGCAAGTCGTTTCCTGCATTTTACGAGTCTCAAGCATGGATTTTTCACTCACAATTAATTTGAGCACCATCCTAGCTCAGTGCTAATGCAACGATGCCCTCGAAGAAGGGAGGGGGCTGCTCTCCTTTCAGAGGGACGTAGAGAATGAAAGGATGATTGCGGATCATTTCTCAGGTTCTTTTGCCACATGTGAGCCCTGGTGTCACATTATGTAGGAGAAACTCATAATGTGGCTCTCTTGTGTTCATCTGTCCTTCACATCACCCCATGAAGTTCCTGTTGACACCTGAAAAAAGCTGTGATGTCTGCTTGTTCTCTTTCAGTATGCCTTTCATCCTTTCACTTTTTCTGAAGTTGCTACCCAGGGAGAATAATGATTTCCTATTTTCCTTTGACTCTGAGGAACATAAAAATCTATTTTTTCTTCTTTCTCTGTTTTTTCTTCTGAGATGATGTAGCAATTGTATTACCGTTTCATTGAATACCATTTCTCTCTTCACTGGTCCCCTTCTTCAGATCTCTATGATTAAGTCTTGTTCTGATCAAAGATATGTCCCCAAATGGATGGGTCTCAAATAGTTGCTTGTATTAATTTGAACTATTTTATATAAATTAATTATGTAAATATGCACTAGCTTACATTCTAAGCTGTGGTGAGGCAACTGAGATTCAAGTGTTAACAACCCATAAACAACCATGACTACACAGTCTGACCTGTGCTAGGAAGGAGGTTTTCATTCTATACTTGAAGGCTCATTGGGTAGCAATGTAGGCATTTGAGAAAGAGACAGATGGATCATGTTCTTTGAAAAGAATAAGAGGTATCATGGAGGCCGAGAGAAGAGAGAATGTCAAGGAAACACAGATGCGGCTTGGATGCAAAAAGTAAATATTTGCTGCGTTTACAACCAAGCAGTTGTGTAACTAGAGCCTATCTGCTTATATGTAAATATAGCTCATAGGTATTTTAAAGCTTAGTTTCTATTTTCTTCTAGAGAAGCTAAAGTAGGAGATGACAGCAGAAACCAGGTTGTGATACTGGGCTCAGAAAATGACCAGTTAAGCCTATTAGAAGACACTGAGGAGACCTCGTAGGGCAGATAAAATTGAACCGAAATCAAAGGCGAGAAGCATGAAGGAGTCAGGCATTTAACAGTATGATGAGAAATTCAGAATACATATATTTGATGGTTTATTAGTTAGGGTGCTTTCCACGGCAAGTGACAGAATTCTAAAGTTCTGATTAACTTATAAAAGTTAGTATCAGAAACAGTCACATCTCTGGCTTCACAAATGCCATCAAGAGTCTGCCCCTCCATGTCTTAGCTCCACTTACCTGTGCAGTAGCTTCAACACCAGCCAGCTTCTCATCGCAACGTGAGACAGTCCTTAACAGCTCTTGGTTTACATGTTATAACACTGTGGAGCCTGAGACAGAGACACTTGCCCACAGCATCTGTAACGGTTTCCAGGAAGGGGTTACACGTTACCCTGCACCAGCTATTTGCCCAAGTGTTGGACTTTACAATGACTATCAACCGTGAGACTCGCCTGATACTGATTCTCTCTACAACCAAACCTCTGTACAGGCGGAGGCGTACCGAGGCAGGTGGGTGGGGGAAGGGAGTGTTCCGTCACAGTGGGGAGGGATATGTAATTCCTGACACTGCTTAGAATTACAGACGCACAGTGACAGTTCAAAGCAGAACCTTTACAGCAGCAGCCCCCAACCTTTCTGGCACCAGGGACTGGTTTTGTGGAAGACGGTTTTTCCACAAACCTGGATGGGGGATGATTTGGGGATGATTCAAGTGCATTACATTTACTGTGCACTTTATTTCTATTATTATTACATCAGCTCCACCTCAGATCATCAAGTGAGATCCTAGAGGTTGGGGGTCCCCGCTTTATGGCTTGAACTTCTCTGTAGATAATGCACCCTCTTATTGTCCCTCTCAACTTGTACACAACCAAGTACGAGTTGATGTCCTTGTGTGTGTGTGTGTGATGATTTGACCATTTTGTTCCTTTGAGCGAGAAGGGTATGTCATCTTGATTTTCTAGCTCTTAAGTAAATGACAGTTATTACAGAATAAGAAGCTCTGAGAAAGGGCATAAAAATAAAATCTTCAAATGACCTGTAGTGTTAGAAAGACTTTAGTGAATCAAAATCATTCAGCAGAAAGAAATCCATTAAATGAGTGTGAGAATCATCCACTTTTGAAGACAACTGATATTTAGCAGAATGTGTCTTATTGTCTCTTAGTCTGCTGGGACCCTGAAGCTAAAGACCCAGCTAAACCATGCCCAGAATCCTGTACCACAGAAGCTGCAAGATGATAAAGGTCTGTTGATTTTAGCCAGTAATTTGTGGAAATATGTTACACAGCATACACATATTTGCCCTATGTTACAGTATGTTTACCTTTAAATGTGACTTAAGATAGAGCTGTACAGATATTCTTTATCCTTATTAAAATTCTTTTTTTCATCTTAAAAAATTTTTTAATTGGGTAAAATTGCTTTACAAGGTTGTGTTAATTCCTGCTATACTACCACCCGAATCAGTTATATGAATACATATATCCCTTCCCTCTTGGCCCTCCCTCCCTCATACCCCCCTAATCCCACCACCCTAGGTCATGACAGAGCATTGAGCCAAGCTCCTGTGCTATAGAGCAGCTTCCCATTAACTATCTGCTTAACACATGGTAACGTCTATGTGTCAGTCTGAATCTCCCAATTAGTCACACTTAACTGAGACAGTTAATTCTGTTTAGATAGTCCTTACCCGTATTAGTTCTGTATCTTGTCCTCTTCTCTATTACTGAGAGAGGTGTAGAAATATCCAACTGTGGCTGTGGGTTTGTCTATGTCTTCCTGAACATCTGTCATAGTTTTCTTTGTGTATTTTGAAATTCTACACCTAGTGGGATACTCTGATATATACGTCAATTGGGCCAGCTGATAGTCCCATTTATTTAACATTTACCTAGGCGGTGCCTTGAAGTCCAGTTTGTCCAACAGTCAGAGAAGCATTACAGATTCCTGATGCTTCCTGTTTGCATAGGTGTTGCAAGAGGGCATCAGAGGGCAGACACACTGAAACCATACTGGCAGAAAACTAGTCAATATAATCACACTAGGACCAGGGCCTTGTCTAACTCAATGAAACCAAGCCATGCCTGCAGGGCAACCCAATGCAGGCGGGTTATGGTGGAGAGGTCTGACAGAACGTGGTCCACTGGAGAAGGGAATGGCAAGCCACTTCAGTATTCTTGCCTTGAGAACCCCATGAACAGTAAGAAAAGGCAAAATGATAGGATATCAAAAGAGAATCTCCCCAGGTCGTTAGGTGCCCAATATGCTACTGGAGATCAGTGGAGAAATAACTCCAGAAAGAATGAAGGGATGGAGCCAAAGCAAAAACAATACCCAGTTGTGCATGTGACTGGTGATAGAAGCAAGATCCGATGCTGTAAAGAACAATATTGCATAGGAACCTGGAATGTCAGGTCCATGAATCAAGGCAAATTGGAAGTGGTCAAACAAGAGATGGCAAGGGTGAACGTCGACATTCTAGGAATCAGCGAACTAAAATGGACTGGAATGGGTGAATTTAACTCAGATGACCATTATATCTACTACTGCGGGCAGGAATCCCTCAGAAGAAATGGAGTAGCCATCATGGTCAACAAAAGAGTCCGAAATGCAGTACTTGGATGCAATCTCAAAAACGACAGAATGATCTCTGTTCGTTTCCAAGGCAAACCATTCAATATCACAGTTATCCAAGTCTATGCCCCAACCAGTAATGCTGAAGAAGCTGAAGTTGAACGGTTTTATGAAGACCTACAAGACCTTGTAGAACTAACACCCAAAAAAGATGTCCTTTTCATTATAGGGGACTGGAATGCTAAAGTAGGAAGTCAAGAAACACCTGGAGTAACAGGCAAATTTGGCCTTGGAATGCGGAATGAAGCAGGGCAAAGACTAATAGAGTTTTGCCAAGAAAATGCACTGGTCATAGCAAACACCCTCTTCCAGCAACACAAGAGAAGACTCTACACATGGACATCACCAGATGGTCAACACCGAAATCAGATTGATTATATTCTTTGCAGCCAAAGATGGAGAAGCTCTATACAGTCAACAAAAACAAGACCAGGAGCTGACTGTGGCTCAGATCATGAACTCCTTATTTCCAAATTCAGACTTAAATTGAAGAAAGTAGGGAAAACCGCTAGACCATTCAGGTATGACCTAAATCAAATCCCTTATGATTATACAGTGGAAGTGAGAAATAGATTTAAGGGCCTAGATCTGATAGACAGAGTTCCTGATGAACTATGGAATGAGGTTCGTGACATTGTACAGGAGACAGGGATCAAGACCATCCCCATGGAAAAGAAATGCAAAAAAGCAAAATGGCTGTCTGGAGAAGCCTTACAAATAGCACTGAAAAGAAGAGAGGCGAAAAGCAAAGGAGAAAAGAAAAGATATAAGCATCTGAATGCAGAGTTCCAAAGAATAGCAAGAAGAGATAAGAAAGCCTTCTTCAGCAATCAATGCAAAGAGATAGAGGAAAACAACAGAATGGGAAAGACTAGAGATCTCTTCAAGAGAATTGGAGATACCAAGGGAACATTTCATGCAAAGATGGGCTCGATAAAGGATAGAAATGGTATGGACCTAACAGAAGCAGAAGATATTAAGAAGAGGTGGCAAGAATACACAGAAGAACTGTACAGAAAAGATCTTCACGACCCAGATAATCATGAGGATGTGATCACTAATCTAGAGCCAGACATCTTGGAATGTGAAGTCAAGTGGGCCTTAGAAAGCATCACTAAGAACAAAGCTAGTGGAGGTGATGGAATTCCCGTTGAGCTGTTTCAAATCCTGGAAGATGATGCTGTGAAAGTGCTGCACTCAATATGCCAGCAAATTTGGAAAACTCAGCAGTGGCCACAGGACTGGAAAAGGTCAGTTTTCATTCCAATTCCAAAGAAAGGCAATGCCAAAGAATGCTCAAACTACCGCACAATTGCACTCATCTCACACGCTAGTAAAGTAATGCTCAAAATTCTCCAAGCCAGGCTTCAGCAATATGTGAACCGTGAACTCCCTGATGTTCAAGCTGGTTTTAGAACAGGCAGAGGAACCAGAGATCAAATTGCCAACATCCGCTGGATCATGGAAAAAGCAAGAGAGTTCCAGAAAAACATCTATTTCTGCTTTATTGACTATGCCAAAGCCTTTGACTGTGTGGATCACAATAAACTGTGGAAAATTCTGAAAGAGATGGGAATACCAGACCACCTAACCTGCCTCTTGAGAAATCTGTATGCAGGTCAGGAAGCAACAGTTAGAACTGGACATGGAACAACAGACTGGTTCCAAATAGGAAAAGGAGTACGTCAAGGCTGTATATTGTCTCCCTGCTTATTTAACTTATATGCAGAGTACATCATGAGAAACGCTGGACTGGAAGAAACACAAGCTGGAATCAAGATTGCCGGGAGAAATATCAATAACCTCAGATATGCTGATGACACCACCCTTATGGCAGAAAGTGAGGAGGAGCTAAAAAGCCTCTTGATGAAAGTGAAGGAGGAGAGCGAAAAAGTTGGCTTAAAGCTCAACATTCAGAAAACGAAGATCATGGCATCCGGTCCCATCACTTCATGGGAAATAGATGGGGAAACAGTGGAAACAGTGTCAGACTTTATTTTTTTGGGCTCCAAAATCACTGCAGATGGTGACTGCAGCCATGAAATTAAAAGACGCTTACTCCTTGGAAGAAAAGTTATGACCAACCTGGATAGTATATTCAAAAGCAGAGACATTACTTTGCCGACTAAGGTCCGCCTAGTCAAGGCTATGGTTTTTCCTGTGGTCATGTATGGATGTGAAAGTTGGACTGTGAAGAAAGCTGAGCGCCGAAGAATCGATGCTTTTGAACTGTGGTGTTGGAGAAGACTCTTGAGAGTCCCTTGGACTGCAAGGAGATCCAACCAGTCCATTCTGAAGGAGATCAACCCTGGGATTTCTTTGGAAGGAATGATGCTAAAGCTGAAACTCCAGTACTTTGGCCACCTCATGCGAAGAGTTGACTCATTGGAAAAGACTCTGATGCTGGGAGGGATTGGGGGCAGGAGGAGAAGGGGACGACCGAGGATGAGATGGCTGGATGGCATCATGAACTCGATGGACGTGAGTCTGAGTGAACTCTGGGAGATGGTGATGGACAGGGAGGCCTGGTGTGCTGCGATTTATGGGGTCACAAAGATTCGGAAACGACTGAGCGACTGAACTGAACTGATGAATCCACTGAATACAAACAAGGTCTGTTCCAAGACTGTCTTTGTAAGTCCCATTTGTCCTTAAGTCGAACAAAGTCAGCCTGTGTTTAGTCGCTCAGTCATGTCCAACTCTTCGCGACCCCATGGACTGTTGCCCACCAGGCTCCTCTGACCATGGGATTCCCCAGGCAAGAATGTTGGAGTGGGCTCCCATGCTCTTCTCCAGGGGACCTCCCCTACCCAGGGATCGAACCCAGGTCTCCTACACTGCAGGCAGATTCTTTACCATCTGAGCCACTGGGGAAGCCCTAGGTACCAACTAACATTACTGGCTATATAATATCGTAGTGTAATAGGTTTACAATACTTTCTGCAAAAATAATACGTAAAAAACATGAAAAATAAAGAAAACATTTTTAATCTTGTAGCATAGTACCTTGGAAAGTATAGTAGTAGAGTACCACAGCTGGCATACCAGGGCTGCCATTCAGTCAACAGGCAAGAAGAGTTACTGTCTGGAGGCTGGAGATGCTAGAGCTGAAGGACCAGGAGCAACAGGAGAGGGAATGCAAGCTGCCATTTCACTCCTGCCTGACATGATGGAATGCATGTTCACATCTTTGATAGTTGCAACTTGAAGGTTCATATGTACAGGACTTACTGAAGTTCCTTTGAAAAAGCAGAGACAGGAAACACACATACACACACTCATGCCTGATTATCCAAGGTCCATCTAGTCAAGGCTTTGGTTTTTCCAGTGGTCATGTATGGATGTGAGAGTTGGACTATAAAGAAAGCTGAGCCCTGAAGAATTGATGCTTTTGAACTGTGATGTTGGAGAAGACTCTTCAGAGTCCCGTGGACTGCAAGGACATCCAATCAGTCCACCATAAAGGAGATCGGTCCTGGGTGTTCATTGGAAGGACTGATTTGAATGTTGAAGCTGAAACTCCAATACTTTCGCCACCTGATGTGAAGAGCTGACTTATTTGAAAAGACCCTGATGGGAAAGATTGAAGGTAGGAGGAGAAGGGCACGACAGAGGATAAGATGGTTCTTTGGCATCACTGACTCAATGGACATGGGTTTGGGTGGACTCTGGGAGTTGGTGATGGACAGTGAGGCCTGGCGTGCTGCAGTTCATGTGGTCACAGAGTCGGACACCACTGAGTGACTGAACTGAACTGAACTGCACTGAGTCTCCCCAGAGCTCACCTTTGGGGCAGCCTGTGGTGACTGATGGCTGCAACATCTTTTGTTTACTGATAGGATAAGCGACGTTTTTTATTCACATTTAGCTTGTTGTAGCTGCTCTTAATACTCTACAACATGTGATCTTAGGCTCTTTCCTACTGATACTCCTCAATTCCTTCGAAAAATTGTTTTCACCCTCTCTCAGGTTTAGAAAAGGATGGAGACTAAGCTCCCAAATACCATCCCAACACACTTGCACATGCGCGCGTGCACACACACACACACACACACACACACACTTCCATTTGCCTGGAAAAGACTCTCAAAGGACTAGAAAATCTGCTCGCAGGTGGTTTTCTCTGCCTGCATAACGCATCTTGATTATAGATGACAATGAGCACAATGATGATAATTTAAAAAATAACGCCTGGCACCCCAGTAAATGACAATAGAGAATTATGAGTATTAAACAGAGGTCCTATAAAGTGCTCTATGAAGAGGTAAAAGAAAATCTGAAAACTTGGGAGTCATTGACCAAGTCCAGGAGAAGCAGAAACTGGATCCTAAAGCCCCCATTTGTCTAAATAAAAGACCCCACTCCAGTACTCCTGCCTGGAGAATCCCATGGACGGAGGAGCCTGGTAGGCTGCAGTCCATGGGGTCGCTAAGAGCCAGACATGACTGAGCGACTTCACTTTCACTTTTCTCTTTCATGCATTGGAGAAGGAAATGGCAACCCACTCCAGTGTTCTTGCCTGGAGAATCCCAGGGATGGGGGAGCCTGGTGGGCTGCCATTTATGGGGTCACACAGAGTCAGACATGACTGAAGTGACTTAGCAGCAGCAGCAGCAGCGACACAAGGGAGAAGGCAATGGCACCCCACTCCAGTGTTCTTGCCTGGAGGATCCCAGGGACGGGGGAGCCTGGTGGGCTGCCGTCTCTGGGGTCGCACAGAGGCAGACACTACTGAAGCGACTTAGCAGCAGCAGCAGCAGCAAGTACGTCTTTAAGTGTTTAAGTTCCTGTCTACTTAAAGGCCACCTGCTCGGAGAATTCTTTCCTGACCAACCACCCACCTGACCCTGTAACTCTCTGCCCCTGAAGCATGCGTATGTCTCTTCATCTCACTTTCACTCCCTTCCCTGCCTGTCTTTTTCACTGGAATAGAAACTCCCTAATCAGGAATTTCTGTCTTAGCCGTCCACCATTCATCCTTGTGACTGAGCAGGTATCCAGTTAGTAGCTGTTGAATGAATACAAGTGGGTGTGACAGGTCTGTGTCTCCCTGTGCCTAGACCCACCCACATCTAGAAACATTGTTCCAAATGGAAAATAATTCCATCAAGCTTAAATCTAAGCTGGAAATTCAGACCTAAGCATCTAGTAGTGTGGGCTTCCCAGACAGTGCTAGCAGGAAAGAGCCCACCTGCCAAGGCAGCAGACGTGAGACGCGAGTGGCTCGATTCCTGGGTGGGGAAGGTTCCCTGGAGAAGGAAATGGCAACGCACTGCAGCACTCTTGCCTGGAGATTCCCATGGACAGAGGAGCCTGGCAGCAAGACTCAGACATGGCTCAGCATGCACACACTTAGTAGGGTGGCTCTGAGACTGCACTATTCTTCGAGGTTCACTGGTTTTCTCTACAAATAAAAGCAGTTACAGAGAGTAAATGTCAGGTTGTCTAGCTAGAAAAGGCAAACATTAAGTAGCCTTCCCTCAACCTGGACGATGTGTTAAATATTAGCGTAAGGACACCTTTTCAAACTGTTCCTGAGTTAGAAAGCTCATTATCAAACACACTAATTAATAAGTATTTTTAATTTCACAAGGCTACCCTCATTAGGCTTACTCACCACTTCCCAAGCAGTCCCACCCAGAAAGCACAGATTTTCATCAAAAATTCCTATTTTGGAATAAAAATATATGTATACTTCTGTTTTTATAATGTCCTTCAGACATGATATTAACATATAAAACAAAAATTGAAACTCCAATACTTTGACCACCTGATGTGAAGAACTGACCCATGTGAAAAGACCCTGATTCTGGGAAAGATTGAAGGCTGGAGAGGGGACACCAAAGGATGAGATGATTGGATGGCATCACCGACCCAATGGACATGAGTAACTTCTGTTTTTATAATGTCCTTCAGACATGATATTAACATATAAAACAAAAATTGAAACTCCAATACTTTGACCACCTGATGTGAAGAACTGACCCATGTGAAAAGACCCTGATTCTGGGAAAGATTGAAGGCTGGAAAGGGGACACCAAAGGATGAGATGATTGGATGGCATCACCGACTCAATGGACATGAGTTTGAATAAACTCCGGGAGTTGGTGATGGACAGGGAGGCCTGGAGTGCTGCAGTCCATGGGGGTCACAAAGAGTTGGACACAATTGAGAGATTTAACTGAACCTAAAATTTGTGTACCATTTTCCAAAGACCTTTTCTAAGCCAATGTTTATATTTAGAAAACAGTGAGTTGCTTATGAAATTAAAGGCGGATAAACCCCAGATATCAGTGAAAGAAATAAGGAAAAACAAAATAACAGGTCATTTTCTCAAGAGTATTTGTTTAAACGTATTAAACCTGAATCTCTTATTCCAGGTAAAATTTATAATGTCTAGCTCTTGCTGATATAGCTTCCTTGGTGGCTCAGATGATAAAGAATCTGCCTGCAATGTAGGAGATCCATGTTTGATCCCTGGATCGGGAAGATCTCCTGGAGAAGGAAATGGTAGTCACTCCAATATCATGCCTGGAGAATTCCACAGACAGAGGAGCCTGGTGGGCTACTGTCCGTGGGGTCAAAAGAGTCAAACACGACTGAGCAACTAACACACTTATTGATATAAATAAAGTCCTTCAAGGGACATCCTGAAATATGTTCAAGAGTCAGGAGTGCCTCTACTGAAAGAAACTCTCTTGAATTCCTGCTACTAAAAACCTTGCACATCTATGGAGAGGGCAACTCCACCAGGACCTCAGTCGCAGCAAATCCAACAGAGGATCTAAGTGTTTATCATTCCGCTCCAGATGTGGCTCAGAGGGTAAAGAATCTACCTGGAATGCAACAGAGAGCCACACTGCAGGATACCTGGGTTTGATCCCTGGGTTGGGAAGATTCCCTGGAGAAGGAAATGGCAACGCACTGCAGTGTTCTTGCCTGGAGATTCCCATGCACAGAGGAGTCTAGGGGTGGGCTACAGCCGTGGGGTCAGGCAAGTCTCACACAATTTAGCAACGAAACCACCGCCAGCACCACAGAGGAATTACAAGGTTCTAACTCTGTTTGTTACCTGCTTCAGTCAGAGTTGATCAAGTTCAGGCAAAATGATCTATTTGGATCAAACTCCTGAAAGATATTGATTTATAAATCAGAATGCCAATATTATCAATTGATGATGTGAGCTACGATAAAGTGGCTCAGATGGTAAAGAACATGCCTGCAATGCGGGAGACCCGGTTTTGATCCCTGGGTCTGGAAAATCCCCTGGAGAAGGAAATGGCAGCCCACTGTAGTATTCTTGCCTGGAAAATCCCAGGGACAGAGGAGCCTGGTGGGCTGCAGTCCAAGTGGTCGAAAAGCGTCATACACAACTAACGGATTACACTTTAAATGTGAGCTACAGCTGAAGTATCCCCCATACAATCAATAGAAATCATGTCATCTACAGATTTATTTTCAGGCCACAATCTTTATTTTACTTAGTTCGCCTATTGTAATAGGCTCTTAGGTACTTTTCCCAGAAATTAAAGGCACTAAAATTATCTTGCTTCTGTGATATGAAGCAACTATTAGCAAGATCAAAAATCCTGTTAATTAAACACAGAGTCTACTAATCTTCATAAAGTTACTAGATTACTAGTTCAAACTGCAGGCTGAAATAGACAAAAGAGTATAAAAATTAAAAGTCAGTTTGAATTCACAACAAATTCTGTGGTCAATGGAAATGTTTATTCTTTCCCATGAATAATTACCCCTTTGTCTGACTCATAAACATATTTTTATAATAACGGTTCCTTTTTAAATAAATTATGTTCTTCATGAATTATGGATCATGTTGTTTCTCAAACCCAATACATGCAATTCTGCTAGCCATGTCACATGTGTCAAGAAATTACTCAGAAAAATGGTACATATTTACTTGAAAAGCTGAAAGTCATTGACATCAGAGGCCATTATCAATTAAAAGTGCGTTGCTGATAGGCATAGATTTCCTGATCTTAGCACTAAATTGATCTAGCTTGCGATATGAAACCTGGTTTTGCTTAACACTGAGCATGTAAGTATTGATTTTTCTTCCTGAGTTATGTTTGCACTGAAGTCTAAAGTTGAATTTTTAATGCAGAACAAATTAAGATGTTTTAAGCACCAAGTGGATTTGATATGTCTGAAAGCAAAAAAGGGATTATTTTAGCAGTGGTTCAGTGAACATCTGTAAATGATAGATCTGAGTACTTTCTCCCTGCTCATCTCACAGGGACTGCATGTTAAACTACATGGAGATTTTTCAAAAGACAAAATGCTTGAGTTATAATAGAATAAAAGTACTGATGAGAGTAAATATTTATTACCATCCTTAATGTTATTTATCTTTATTTGTCACTGCAGTGTATTAAGTGTTTATATGCAACACCTCAGTTTGGAGAAGATGTTAATAGAAAGTAGTAAATGCCAAGAGTACACACTGTTATTGTTCCACTTCATATGTGAGGAGCTGAGGGTTAGGAGTTGTACAACTTGCTCAGCTCACAATACCAGTAAGAGGCAGAGTGAGAATTTGCTTTAACCCCTTGCTTATTAATTTAAAACACACTGCTCTTTTCAATTCCAACACCCTCTGACCCTTTTCAAAATGTACTGAAAGAATGAATTTAACAATACGGGTCACACTAAGTGATATATAAATTACTATGAGGGATGAATAAGAAAACAAGCGTAAGCAAACGTTAAACCCTAGTTATTAGGAATTTCTTGCTTTTTTCAGTGAGTTTGATTGGGTTATTCTAATACTACTCTTAATTTTAATATTGAGCAAATAAGTAAATACACTGTAGACAAATGAACCCAGAATTTTCAATGTGAATTATAAAAAGAGGTGATAATAAACCTTTGGCATTGAATTGGAATTGGAGTTATCAGTATGAACCCATCGTTTGACAGATACAAATATCCATATATAGATGAAATCAGTTCAGTTCAGTTGCTCAGTCATGTCCGACTCTTTGCAACCCCATGAGCCACAGCACGCCAGGCCTCCCTGTCCATCACTAACTCCCGGAGCCCACCCAAACTCATAGCCATTGAGTCAGTGATGCCATCCAACCACCTCATCCTCTGTTGTCCCCTTTTCCTCCACCTTCAATCTTACCCAGCATTGAGGTCTTTTCAGATGAGTCAGTTCTTTGCATCAGGTGGCCAAAGTATTGAAGTTTCAACTTCAGCATCAATCCTTCCAATGAATATTCAGGACTGATTTCCTTTAGGATGGACTCATTGGATCTCCTTGCTGTCCAAGGGACTCTCAAGAGTCTTCTCCAACATCACAGTTCGAAAGTACCGATTCTTCAGTGCTCAGCTTTCTTTATGGTCCAACTCTCACATCGATACATGACCATTGGAAAAACCATAGCCTTGACTAGACGGACCTTTGTTGGCAAAGTAATGTCTCTGTTTTCGAATATGCTGTCTAGGTTGGTCATAGCTTTTCTTCCAAGGAGCTAGTGTCTTTTAATTTTATGGCTAAAGAATCTTTTGAAAGAGCGAGTCTTAATTTCATGGGGAACTCAGGGTGGAGACAAACTGTCTGCACTGCTGAGCCCTCAGTCAGGGAAGCTTCTTCAAGGGTTTGGCTGTAGGGAACTCAGAATGGAAAGGAACTGATGCTGCTCCTAAATGGCTATGGTTCATAATGGTAGTCTGCTGATGTTCTGATCACTTGGTCTTCATTGCAAAAAAAAAAAAAAAAAAAAAGGCTCCCCCTCCTACCTTTTCAGATCAGTCCCTCAGAGCTAACTGAGCTTCCATGGTCGCTGAGGTGGTACAAAATTCCCCTGAAATGCAGGAGTGGCAGGTTCAGTCCCTGGGTGGGAAAGATCCCCTGGAGGAAAATGGCAACCCACTGGAGCATTCTTGCCTGGAGAATCCCATGGACAGAGAAACCTGGTGGGCTCAGCGCACAGGGTGGCAAAGAGTTGGCCATGACTGAGCGACGAACACTTCATAGGTCAGTGCTATCTGAAAGGCTGAGTCCTGGGCTTAAATCCTCACTTGTGTCTGCCACATAAACGATAACTCAGTTTTAGGTTGTGCTTTTTTTTTTTTTTTTCCAATCTACACAACCCAACCTTTCCAGCGGTTTAACACATTAAGAGTTTGCTGCTTGCTCGTCTAAGAGTCGGAGGCCAAGGGTTCTGGTCGGACCGCCACAGTTTAGAGTCCGAGGCTCCTTACATCTTACAGCTCACCCTCAGCCTCGCCTTGAACACAACAGAAGGGAAAGACGGAATGAAGAACGCACATTCAGGGTTTTCCTGCCTTGACTGTTAGTGACGACTATGCCTCGGTTCACATTCTGTTGGCAAGAACTACTGCTCCCTGCACCCCCAGGACCATTTCTCTGCTGCTATTTTTAAAAACAGTACTTACTTGTAGTTCCAAGGCACAGTCTTCTCGGTGCAGTGGCATCTCTTGTGGAGCCCAGGCTCCCGGGAGGGGGGTGGCGGGGGGCTCTGGAGCACAGACTTGGTGGTTGCAGTGCCCTGGCTTAGCCGTCTAATATCTTGTGGGCTCCTCCTGGGTCAGGGGTCAGATCCACGTCTCCCACGTTGGCAGGTGATTCTTTACCACTGAGCCATAGGGAAGCCCTCTCTGTCACATTTTTATGCTTCTTTATTTTTCCAAATTAAAAAAAAAATAAGGTATAATGTGCACATGTAAAATTCACCCTTTTGGTACAGGATTCAGTGAGTTTTGACCAATGTGACCATTTTAACTGTCACCATGGTAAAGATTTGGGACATCTCCCTGCAGACGTCCCTTCAGTGGCCTTGTCGTCAGACCTTCCTCCACTCCCAGTCCCTCCCAGCTGCTTATCTGTCCTCTGTGCCCATGCATTTACTGGGCAGAGGGTCATATAACGCAGTAACACTGCATGTGACTTGTGGGTTTATCTGTTTTGCTTTTCAGTGTACAAGTTTTTGATTGGTCTAAACTTCAGTTTCAAGTCCACAATGTTTGTGTGTTTATTAGCACAGCTTTCAATTCGCAGCAGGACTGAGTGCAGGGTATAAGAGAATTCCTGTGCATCCCTGCCCCGACACGCTCAACCTCCTCACGCCAGCATCCTCCGCTGGAGCGGTTCATACGTTGCAATCAGTAAACCGATGCTGGCGCACCGTCACCATTCACAGTCCGTAGTTCACACTGGATTCACTTCCATTTTGTGGGTCTGGACAAATGTATAATGATTTGTGTCCACCATTACCGTATCATGCAGAGTGGTTTCAATGCCCCAAAAGTCCGCCGGGCTTTGCCTCTCCACCCCTTTATCTCCTCCCAGCTCCTGACAGCCACTGTGTTTTTGTCATCTCCCAAGTTTTGCCTTTTCTAGAATTTTGTATAGTTGAAGTCACAGATAGTATATATCCTTTTCAGATTAGCCTTTCTTACTTAGTAATAGGCATTTAAATTTCTTCCATGTCTTTTCATGGCCTAGTGCTTAACGATATTCCATTGTCTGGATGTACTACAGTTTATGCATTTACCTGCTGCTGCTAAGTCGCTTCAGTTGTGTCTGACTCTGTGTGACCCCATAGACGGCAGCCGACCAGGCTCTCCTGTCCCTGGGATTCTCCAGGCAAGAACACTGGAGTGGGTTGCCATTTCCTTCTCCAGTGCATGAAAGGAAAAGTGAAAGTGAAGTCGTTCAGTTGTGTCTGACTCTTCTACCAGACTCCTCCATCCATGGGATTCTCCAGGTGAGAGTACTAGAGTGGGTTGCCATTGCCTTCTCCATGCAGTTACCTACTGAAGGACATTTTGCTTGCTTTCAAGTTTTGGTGATTGTGAATAAAGCTGCAATGAATATCCTTGTGCAGGTTTTTGTATAATCCTAATTTTCAGCTTCTTTGGATAGACACAAGAATCGTGATTCACATGGTAAGATAATATTTAGTTTTTTTTTTTTTTTTAAGAAACTGGTGGACTGTTTTCCAAAATGGTTGTACTATTTTGCATTCCCACTAACAGCAAATGAGAGTTCTTGTTGCCCCTCACCCTTACCAGCATTTGATGTTGCTGGTGTTTTGGATTTCATCCATTCTAATTATTGTACATTGGTATCTCATTGCTATTTTAAACTCAAAATTCCCTAATGACGTATGACTTGTACATCATTTCATATCCTTTTGTGTATCAGCCTATTATCCTGTAACTTTGTTATAATTGCTCATTAGTTCTAAACGTTTTTTTGTTGTTGATTCTTTTGGATTTTTATATGCATCATCATATCATCTCTGAGCAAATACAATTTCATTTATTCCTTCTCAATCTCTCTAAAATTCAATCCCTGTTCTTGCCTTCTTGGTTTAATTAAGATTTACAGTATGATGTTGAAAAACAGTGACAAGAAGGGGCATCATAGTGTTGCACCCTTAGTGGGAAATCTTCCAGTTCCTCACAGTTAAGTACAACACTAGCTACAGCATTTTTTGTAGATGTTCTTTATCAGTCTGAGGACGTTCCCCTATAGTCCTAGTTTACTAAGGTTTTTTTTTTTTTTTTTTTTTTTTTATGAATCAGTTCAGTTCAGTTCAGTTCAGTTGCTCAGTCATGTCCAACTCTTTGCGNCATGACTACTGGAGAAACCATGTATGTGTGTACAATATGGACTAACTTATTTCCTAAAAAATACAATAAATGCCTATCTCTTTAGTAGAAGGAGCCTAAATTTATGAAGGTCATATTATGGTTTCATCAGGCATTGAGCAAGAGGGGTACCACAGAAGGAGGAACTACCTCCTCTTGCAACATTCTCAGGTCATCAGGACCCCACAATGTGCTCTTGGGCCTCCTTTGTCCTACTGAGGTGCCCTGTATATTGCTAACACCACTCTCTGCTTGCCAACAATCCACACGATTTTCTAGGATTTCATTACTTTCTGCAAATAGCTAACGGATAAATTAGAGAGTTATCTGATGGAAGTTACGGCCCTCATCTCTCAATATTTCAACATGACATTAATACCTGCAGATCTCCTAGGGATGCAGTATTGCTTTTGTTTTTTCTATTTTTGCCAGTGGAGTTACTCTCAGGGGCTTCTACTTGCTCTTTCTACTAGAACAGTCTGCATTTCACAGTCAGGGACCCCAGGTGGGAATTCTTCCAGCTATTGAGTATATCTCTTTCAGCTCTGCCTCAAGAATAGACATAATAATCACACTGAGTCTGTGTACTCACTGGGCCTATTGTGAGAAAACCTTGGGCCAAACCCTATTATTTTCTGATTTCCTTAACTCCGCTGGCAGATGAAACACAGTGATGTTTTGGATCACCAGTAACTTGGGTGCAACTCTGGGATGAGTAGAGTCTACCTGTTCATCTTCGGGAGGTTTCGTTTCTCCCCTTCCCTTTTTACAAGNATTGTGAGAAAACCTTGGGCCAAACCCTATTATTTTCTGATTTCCTTAACTCCGCTGGCAGATGAAACACAGTGATGTTTTGGATCACCAGTAACTTGGGTGCAACTCTGGGATGAGTAGAGTCTACCTGTTCATCTTCGGGAGGTTTCGTTTCTCCCCTTCCCTTTTTACAAGATTACTTCACCTTGGGAAACAGGAAGCCATGAAGAGAACTTTACGGCGTGTGGTTGTGGTTTGGCAAGATTTTCCTTAAGGGAGGTTCATATTCTGTTTGTCAAGGGACATTGGGTTGAGAAGGGTCCAAGAAGCTTTGATTCTTAATGTTGTGCTCAAGCTAGATTTTGGCTCCACAGTCCTAGAGTTTTTCTGATTATATTGATCAAGATATTTTAATTTTATTATTAAAAAAATGTTATTGGAGTATAGCTGCTTTACAATGTTGTGTTAAGATCTGTTTTTAAATGGTAACAGTATTTTTCATCACTCAGGATACAATGAGCAGCTTTCCACTGTCAAGGATCTCCCATCAAAGCCTTCCGACTCTTTTACCAATCCTAGTGTCTAATGAGACAAATGACCCATCTTGTTCCTGGCATTTAAGTGATGCCAGTTGGCCTCTGCTCTTATTGGAGTATAGCTGCTTTACAATGTTGTGTTAAGATCTGTTTTTAAATGGTAACAGTATTTTTCATCACTCAGGATACAATGAGCAGCTTTCCACTGTCAAGGATCTCCCATCAAAGCCTTCCGACTCTTTTACCAATCCTAGTGTCTAATGAGACAAATGACCCATCTTGTTCCTGGCATTTAAGTGATGCCAGTTGGCCTCTGCTCTTATGCAAGCTCATCATCTCCTTTAACTCTTTACCTTCACATCCTTTAACATCATCAACTCTTTACCTCCACATTTCAGGGTGATCTCAAAGGAATGTGAGAATTCCAAGGTTTCAGATACACCCCAAAGCATCAAATGTCCGCTTCCAGTTCTTAGACACGCATTCCATCCCAATCAAGACTCTAATTTGTATATAAGAATCTGGATAGCTTATAAATCCAAATATCAGAATTCTTTCAGTACTGAAGTTTGGGCATGATTTGAATGGGGTTCCCAGGTGACAAAGTGATAAAGAATCTCCCTTCACTGCAGGAAATGCAGGAGACGTGGGTTCGATCTCTGGGTCAGGAAGATCCCTAGAGGAGAAAGTGGCAACCCTCTCCAGTAATCTTGCTGGGCAAAACTCATTGACAAAGGAGCCTGGCCATGGTCCTAGGGGTCGGAAAGAGTTGGACACGACTGGAGTGACTGAGCACGCACACACACTAAATGGATATAAGTCTTACTGATAAGATATTGTTTAGACTTCTCAGAGAATTTCTTTATTCTCTGACTATACCTTGATCTGAAAGTTTGAGGTGCCTATTGAGCTAGAACCTGGTACCTTCCCACCAAACATGGTGTGAGGGAGTTGGAACCCCAATATTCCCATCCAATGTGGGGTGTCAGTGCTGAAACCAGAACCTTTCTGCCCAAGGTAGGGGTGAGGGTGCTGAAACCCCAACATTCCAGGGTGATGGCGTTAGAACCCAAGTGTTTCCACTCAGTGTGAGAAAAGGAGCTAGAACTCTGATAGTGCCACCCAAAGCAGGGTGAAGGTGCTAGACTCCGGCTTCCCCACTTGATGAGGGGGATTGGGTGCTGGGACCCCAGTGGTTCCGCCTGTGAGAGTACTAAAGCTGTCACATTCCCATTCACTGTGGGGTGAGGTGCTAGAACCCCAGCATCCCCACTGGACGTCGGCTCCTCCAACAATCACGTTGCTCTGGGCCTTCCCTCTGCATCCTCAGGAAGGTTCCAGTTTCAGCCTCTTCTTAACCATCCTTGCCTCCTCTCCTCTTGCAGTGAGACCTGCGCTCACTGACCCGAAGGTTGGCCTTGCCTATCTGGCCACCCTCTCCCTTCCACTCAGCACAGGCACTCCCCACCTATAGCTGGTTCTCTCTCAATTTCTGGTTCCCAGAGAACCACCCTAACACTCACTATGCAGCATTATTAGGTCAATTAGTAATAATTATCTCTGGTGTTGCAGAAGACGCTTGAGAGTCCCTTGGACTGCAAGGAGATCCTACCAGTCCATCCTAAAGGAAATCAGTCCTGCGTATTCATTGGAAGGGCTGATGTTGAAGCTGAAGCTCCAATAGTTTGGCCTCCTGATGCCGATTCATTGGAAAAGACCCTGATGCTGGGAAAGACTGAAGGCAGGAGAAGGGGGCGACAGAAGTGGAGACGGTTGGATGGCATTGATGACTCAATGGACATGAGCTCGAGTAAACTCTGGGAGTTGGTGATGGACAGGGAGGCCTGGTGTGCTGCAGTCCATGGGGTCGCAAAGAGTCGGGCACAACTAACTGAGTGAGCTGAACTGAACAAGTATTCTATCTTTCTGAAGATCTGGAAAAAAATGGTGCTTTAAAAATTCCGTTTATGATGGTTTTATGGGTTTTGGTGCCATTCTTTCTCTGTTCTTATTTGAGTAAATCCCAAGAAAGCCTATTTAAAGCTTCTGAGCAGAGCCAAGATTTGTTGAGGGGATGGCTCACATTTAGAGTAATCGAGTGGCAAAGAGGCTATCTTGCTGTGGGTGGGGTGTGGAAAGCGTACAGTTTGTGGGAGGGATTTTCTGTGGCTATTGAGTTTCTGCAGAGAGGGTCCTACCATATCCCATCTGTGGGCGACACAGAAGAGGCAGCATGCCTTCTGGGAGTTTGTCAGGGGAAGGTGTTGGAGCCGCCACAGTCCAATTACAGAATTTAATCTTCTGTTTTCAACCTCTCACCTTGGCCCAGGCTTCTGCTGTATCTGGTTTCTCAAGTCCATATCCCCCCAGGTTGAGTTTTTACAGGAAAGAAGACTCCAGTGCCATGGATTGAAGGGTGGGGGAGCTGGTGTGTGTAGAGGAAGGGTCTGGGGCCACTGCCCTCCATGTGGACCCTCTGGGTTTCAGCCCACTCCCTTCTCCAGCCAGTGCCCCGCCCTTCACCTTCCACCCCTGTGTGAACCTAGTAACCACCTGAACTCCCTGTTTCAGTCCTAGTTTTCTTTGTCATTTGGGTTAACACCTCTTGAACTTTGCTACTCTACTATTTGTAAAGTCTTGGAGGGAAAGGGGGCAAATATGTATGCTGCATACATTATTTTTAAACTGGAAGCCTAATATTTAATTTCCACCGGTGCTATTCAGGCTCCACCTCCCCCGCCCCAGCATCATGACAGAAGCGGTCTTGTGCGTCTGCATCACGCAGTCCATGGTCCTCTAAAAGCTGCTTGTCTTATACACACTACTCATCTGGTCTGCAAATGGTCAGGGACAGATTCTGCAGTTTCAACTCTTCATAGAGTCTTCACTTAGCAGAGGAGCAATAAACATTTTGTAAAGGAAGACATTACACAGGTTGGCTAACTTGGAGTGTAGGTTGCAATTNCTCTTCTTAACCATCCTTGCCTCCTCTCCTCTTGCAGTGAGACCTGCGCTCACTGACCCGAAGGTTGGCCTTGCCTATCTGGCCACCCTCTCCCTTCCACTCAGCACAGGCACTCCCCACCCATAGCTGGTTCTCTCTCAATTTCTGGTTCCCAGAGAACCACCCTAACACTCGCTATGCAGCATTATTAGGTCAATTAGTAATAATTATCTCTGGTGTTGCAGAAGATGCTTGAGAGTCCCTTGGACTGCAAGGAGATCCTACCAGTCCATCCTAAAGGAAATCAGTCCTGTGTATTCATTGGAAGGGCTGATGTTGAAGCTGAAGCTCCAATAGTTTCGCCTCCTGATGCCGATTCATTGGAAAAGACCCTGATGCTGGGAAAGACTGAAGGCAGGAGAAGGGGGCGANCCCTTGGACTGCAAGGAGATCCTACCAGTCCATCCTAAAGGAAATCAGTCCTGCGTATTCATTGGAAGGGCTGATGTTGAAGCTGAAGCTCCAATAGTTTGGCCTCCTGATGCCGATTCATTGGAAAAGACCCTGATGCTGGGAAAGACTGAAGGCAGGAGAAGGGGGCGACAGAAGTGGAGACGGTTGGATGGCATTGATGACTCAATGGACATGAGCTCGAGTAAACTCTGGGAGTTGGTGATGGACAGGGAGGCCTGGTGTGCTGCAGTCCATGGGGTCGCAAAGAGTCGGGCACAACTAACTGAGTGAGCTGAACTGAACAAGTATTCTATCTTTCTGAAGATCTGGAAAAAAATGGTGCTTTAAAAATTCCGTTTATGATGGTTTTATGGGTTTTGGTGCCATTCTTTCTCTGTTCTTATTTGAGTAAATCCCAAGAAAGCCTATTTAAAGCTTCTGAGCAGAGCCAAGATTTGTTGAGGGGATGGCTCACATTTAGAGTAATAGAGTGGCAAAGAGGCTATCTTGCTGTGGGTGGGGTGTGGAAAGCGTACAGTTTGTGGGAGGGATTTTCTGTGGCTATTGAGTTTCTGCAGAGAGGGTCCTACCATATCCCATCTGTGGGCGACACAGAAGAGGCAGCATGCCTTTTGGGAGTTTGTCAGGGGAAGGTGTTAGAGCCGCCACAGTCCAATTACAGAATTTAATCTTCTGTTTTCAACCTCTCACCTTGGCCCAGGCTTCTGCTGTATCTGGTTTCTCAAGTCCATATCCCCCTAGGTTGAGTTTTTACAGGAAAGAAGACTCCAGTGCCATGGATTGAAGGGTGGGGGAGCTGGTGTGTGTAGAGGAAGGGTCTGGGGCCACTGCCCTCCATGTGGACCCTCTGGGTTTCAGCCCACTCCCTTCTCCAGCCAGTGCCCCGCCCTTCACCTTCCACCCCTGTGTGAACCTAGTAACCACCTGAACTCCCTGTTTCAGTCCTAGTTTTCTTTGTCATTTGGGTTAACACCTCTTGAACTTTGCTACTCTACTATTTGTAAAGTCTTGGAGGGAAAGGGGGCAAATATGTATGCTGCATACATTATTTTTAAACTGGAAGCCTAATATTTAATTTCCACCGGTGCTATTCAGGCTCCACCTCCCCCGCCCCAGCATCATGACAGAAGCGGTCTTGTGCGTCTGCATCACGCAGTCCATGGTCCTCTAAAAGCTGCTTGTCTTATACACACTACTCATCTGGTCTGCAAATGGTCAGGGACAGATTCTGCAGTTTCAACTCTTCATAGAGTCTTCACTTAGCAGAGGAGCAATAAACATTTTGTAAAGGAAGACATTACACAGGTTGGCTAACTTGGAGTGTAGGTTGCAATTCTACTTAGGAAGGTACCATTCAAATCAAGTGCTTCAGTTCCTGTGTGTTAATTTTCATATGATAACCACGAGCATATACACTCAGTTGCATATAGATATAGATATACACAGATATGTATAAGTGAATATGTGTGTGTGTGTGTGTGTGGGAGTGTGTGTTTGTGTGTGTGAGACAGAGAGAGAGAGGAAAAGAGATTGGGAAAAACCGAGAGACAGTAGTGAAAGTAATATTCCAGTGATATTCTGGTTTGTCCTGACTTAGTAAAATTCAGTTTGATTTTAAAGCCATGCGGTACTTACGTAGATCATATGCTTCCATAACATATTCTTGGATATTTGAATATGACTTCATCAGAGGTTTATAAAGTTTGAAGTTTAAATTAAGAGTTCTGGGAATGGGAGGGTTTTCTATGAATAAAACATCATATTTTCAAATCTTACATGGGCAGTGAAAACCTTTTCATTGAATATAGATGATAAGTTGCAACCTACTTTTAGTGAGTGGGTTTCTCCTCTTACTTCCCTCCAGGACAGTGTCTCTAGAGTTCTGCAAATAGAAATCTCTCACAAAAAGATTTTTACTAAAGAATTTAAATTTACCCTTTTAAAAATCAGTAGTAAGCACATATTATATGATCAGTACAATAAAGCACTGTTAGAATATGCACAAATATCTCTCTGTGTTTCTCTTTATTTTTATCCGGTTTGATTTCTCAAACTTCTTATGGTAAATTTATTAATAATCTGATCATATGCAACACCTATTTCTAAATTTGAAATACCCTAAATATTATATGGAACTTAATATTCTTTGCAAGACCAAACTTTCAGTTTCTAAGATAGCACTTGAGAAGGGTTCTGAATGCAGAAACTTTCAGCCTCTCTCTGATGCTTATGCTGAGACATTGTTCTGTAATCTCAATACCAGAGGTGTAATTTAAACTTGCATAGAGGTTAATATTATAGGGCTCTTGGGCCATGAAACTGACAGCTTCTCACACACTTGAATTCTGATTTTTCTTCACCAGGACCCTGCATTTTCATTAACTGCTGATGCATATTTTAAAGATGTAAGAGTAGCCTCAGGCCGTTGCAGAGAAAAATGGTTCCTTTTTGATTTCATTTCGTCTTCTTGTTCACGTCTACAGCTTCCCCTCCAGTCTAAGCCTAATTCTGCTGCAGGGACATGCAGCATGCAAGGCGAAGTCCAACAGCCATATTCTTTTTCTAAGATGACATGGAAGCTGTATTGGGCTGGTTAAAAGTTTTCAGAGAAAGGTTGTTCTCAGCTGAGTTATATCATCAGTTTACGTGGACAATGAAAACTATAATTAAACAGAAACCGACACTAGTGGTAAATAAGTTGCCTGTCAATGCAGGAGACCTAAGAGACATGGGTTTGATATCTGGGTGGGGAAGATCCCCTGGCGGAGGGTGCAGGAACCCACTCCATATTCTTGCCTGGAGAATCCCATGGACAGAGGAGCCTGGCAGGCTACAGTCCATGGGGCCACACAGAGTCAGATACGACTGAGGTGACTTAGCACACAAAACACAGAGTTGGGGAACAATTCAAATAGCATTATATGTAATCTTGTACAAACACACCCTACTTATATTCTTATCCACAGACCTCCTATTACTGTATGATTTTATTCCCACGCTTCTCTGGCTCATTGGTACAACACCTTATATATATGTATATATATACATTTTTTTTTTCAGATTTTGACTTAAAGTATTTTTCCAGTATCATTAAGAAGTAATTGACATACATTATGGTATAAATTGCCCTCATGGCTCAGTGGTAAAGAATCTGCCTGCCAATGCAAGAGATGCAGGTTCTATCCCTGGGTCAGGAAGATACCCTGGGGAGAAGATGGCAATTCATACCGGTATTCTCGCCTGGAAAATCCCATGGCCGGAGGAGTCTGATGGGCTACAGACCATTAGTTGCAAAAGAATCCGATACAACTTAGTGACTAAACAACAGAAGCAGTATAAATCTCAGAAGTGCAGCATGATTTATATATATTAGGAAACGATTGCTACAGTAGGCCCAGCTAGTGTAATCCTCTTTAGATACAAGAAAAATAAAAGGAATGAAAAGGAAAAACGTTCTCCTTGTGATGACAACTCAGGACTTACTCCGTTAACAGCTTTCCCAGAGATCAGAATGGGGCAAGCTACACAGCTGTCATCCTGCTGTCTGTGCATCACTAGCGCTTGCCACTGGACGCCTGTGCCTTCTGACTACTTTCTCCAGGTTCCCCTCCCTCTGACCTGTGTGCCTGGTAACCACAAATCTGAGCGCTTTTCCTCTGAGTTTGTCGAGAAGGGCAGGGAAGCGTGGAGTGTTGCAGTCCACGGAGTAGCAAGGAGTCGGACGTGACTGAGCCACTGAATAGCAGCAACGCATAAGTAAGACGGTGCGCTGTTGNGCGCCTGTGCCTTCTGACTACTTTCTCCAGGTTCCCCTCCCTCTGACCTGTGTGCCTGGTAACCACAAATCTGAGCGCTTTTCCTCTGAGTTTGTCGAGAAGGGCAGGGAAGCGTGGAGTGTTGCAGTCCACGGAGTAGCAAGGAGTCGGACGTGACTGAGCCACTGAATAGCAGCAACGCATAAGTAAGACGGTGCGCTGTTGTCTCCCCCTGACTTTCTTCACTTATCACAGTAACTTCAAGATCCACTCTTGTTGTCACGATGGTACGTTTCCTCATTTTTTTAAGACTGAATAACATTTCATTGTGTGTATATATATATATATACCACAGCTTCTTCACTCAGCTATTGATGGACACAAACTGTTTCCATGTCTCGGCTATTGTAAATAATGCTGCTATGGATATGGAGGTGCAGATATCTTTTCAAGTTAGTGTTTTTGTTTCCTTTGGTTATTTTCCCAGAAGTAGAACTTCTGGGAGTTCTAGTTTTAATTTTTTGAGGATCCTCCATATTGTTTTCCATAATGGCTGTGCCAATTAATAATCTCATCAACGTGCAGAAGGCTTCTTTTTTTCTCCACATGCAAGCCAACATTTGTCATCTCCTTTGAAAATGGACATACTAACAAGGGTGAGATGATATGTCATTTTGGTTTTAATTTGCATTTTCTTAATGACTAGCGACATTGAGTATCTTTTATAGTACCTTTTGGCCATTCCTCTATCTTTGAAAAAATATCTATTCACATCCTTTTGCTCATGTTTAATTAGGTTATTTAAAGTTTTTGTTTGTTTTATTGCTATTGAATTGTACATGATTTACAAGTATATTTTGGCTATTAGTCTGTTATCTGGTACATAGTTTGAAAACACTTTATTCCCAACCTGTAGGCACCTTTTTGCTGCATGATGATGACTTCTTTTGTTGTGCAGAAGCTTTCTAGTTTGATGTAGTCCCACTTGTTTTTTTGCTGATGTTATTGCTTGTTCTTTACATGTTATACCCAAAAAAATTATCAAGGCCCATATCTGATAATTAATCTACTGAGAACATGAGATTTATCAAAAGGTCACTGTTGAAATTTGACTGGGCAAGGAGTTCTNAAGCTTTCTAGTTTGATGTAGTCCCACTTGTTTTTTTGCTGATGTTATTGCTTGTTCTTTACATGTTATACCCAAAAAAATTATCAAGGCCCATATCTGATAATTAATCTACTGAGAACATGAGATTTATCAAAAGGTCACTGTTGAAATTTGACTGGGCAAGGAGTTCTGTATAAATCAGAAAAGTATCAGAGTCGAGATTGCAGAGACTTGTTGAATGGTATTATTAGGGTTGCCATTTTTAGGAAATAAAAATATAGAACATCTAGATAAATTTGGATTTCAGACAAACAAAAGATAATCATTCATTTCAAGTTGTCTCATTTAGTACTTGGAATACTTTTATTAAAATACTAATGCTGAACACTGACTTTTATATAAATTATATACTCTTATCCTCATCCTCTTGGCTGTCACTGTTTCTCGTGATGTTTCTGATGACCTTAACAGTTTTGAATAATATTGGTCAAATATATTGCAGAATGCCCCCCAGTGGTGCTTTGTCTCATGTTTTTCTCATGATTAGACTTTAGTTACATGTCTTTGGGAGGGAGACCCCACAGGTAAACCTCATTCTCATCACAACATATCAGCATGACATCACTATTGGCATTGACCTTGATCATGAACTGAGAGAAATTTTCTTTTCTTTTAAAATATAGAATCGATTTTGATCAGTTTTAAAATAAAAAAATTTCCTGCAATACTGCTTTTCAAATTAATCAACATACATATTGTGTAATTCTATTTACCTGTGTAGTTACAGGCTAACAAATCCAGAGATGGGGTGATATCTAAATGAATTTGCAAGACAAGTTCAGACAGAGGGGAAATCAGTCAATAATTCAGTACTGCTTTTTTACTTCTCTGAGGAAAATGAAGTACCTGCATAGAGGTCTTGACTGCCAGGAAATGAGGCAGGAAATGAGGGACATGACACAAAATGGGAGTTGAATAGATATTTCTTTGGATCAGAAGGTGATCCTTGCTTTTATAGATTACCAATCAGTTGGATAGCTGCAGGGAGATGCGATCAAGGGCCTGAAACACAGGGTTTTTTATCCAATAATCTTCCTCCTCAGCTGCAGGGGTGAGTAACTATTTCTGCCTCTTTATTTCCTAGGGCACATGATGGTCCTAAAAGCTTGTATTTATCCCACCGTGCTCCATGTGCCTGGGAACAGACAAATGGAAGCACTGGACAGACTCTTATAGCTACCAGTTCTATGAGCTGGGCCTATTTCTAAATCTGAGGTCTTATATCAGTGGGACCTTGGCTCTGTGTAAATAAGTTAATGACTAATGAAAAGAAGGGGAAGGGGTTAGTCAAGGAAATGGAAGCAATAGATGGATAATGCATAGTGAAGAAGAAAAAAGAAAATTTAACAATAACTAGTACCCACTGAGAGTCTGAGAGCAAAATAATAGTATTATTATTGAGTAGCTGTATTACAGATGCCAGCAAGAGAGAAGCTATTTGTCTGCAGAGTTTCTCCTTTGTTTGAAGATGAAGGCCCAGAATAGAGTCCAATACATTTAGGGGTCTTTCTTCTAGATATGCCTGGGTGATGCCAGGACTACCTTGCAGAGGAACACTTACTTGGTATAATTATAATTTTACCTTGTCTTTGCTTCCTTTTCTAATGCTGTATGTCCTATAGAGGACCCCTTCCAGATTTAGCCATACCTGGTGACTTTCTCTCTGTCTCTCTCTCACACACATGCATTACTGAAATATTTTAAAGCAAATTTCCAGATTGCTTATGATTTTACTGCTATACAATCAGCATGTTTCTCTTAAAAATATGAACACTTTCTTACTAAGACATAATGCTCTCATCGTACTTATGAAAAGGAACAACAATTCCCGGTAACATTTAGTACTCATTTCCCACTCAAGTTTCTCTGCTTATCTCAGAAATAGGATTTTACAATTGGTTTATTTGAAGCAGACTTCAGAAAGTTCATTCATTGCGTGCACTTGTTCAATCTCTTAGGTCTTTTAAACTATAATACAATCACCCCATCATTTTTGTTTTCATGCAATTGACTTAAAGTAAGTGGGTCAATTACCTTGTAGAAAGTTATAGTTTCTTGATTTATTGATGGCTTCATGTGGTCATTTAACTTGATCCTCCATCTTCTGGATTATCTGTAAACTTAAAGCAAGCTCTAAGAGATTGGTTAGATGAAAGGTCAACTGACGAGGTAAAAGCCCTCCTGGTGACGCTATGTACTTTGACTGCATCACAGCCTCTTGGTTCCCACGCCTGCTGATGCCAAGATGGACCATTCCATTTAGTGGAGGCAGCCTACACCTTCCACTGAAATTTTGCCTTCTTTGATCAAGTGATAATCTTTGCCTGAATTCATCATTTTACTTAAATGTTGCAAAATGGTTGTTTCTTTTTTCTCTCCTTTCTATAGTTATTAGTTGGACTTGTTCTCTAAACATACCTCTCATGAGCTAGAATTCTTTGATTCCAATGAAGCGCATTTCAGAAAAGGACGACAGAAATGTGTTGAATTCTTTTGAATTTTCTGGCTGCTTTCGAGTGAGGAGCTGTGGGCTCCAGCAGCACTGTAACTCCTGGCCCACACTCCCTGAGTCTGAGCATTTCAGCACAAGCTCCTCGAACTTCCCACCAACAGAAACTGCAGCTCCGTTCCTGACAGCTTTCTCTGGCGGTCAGGCCCTCTTTGCCTGTAACCACAGTAGACCAGAGAGAAGGGGAGATCAATGCCTACGACCCCTTTCTCATTGCTCTAACCAGCACCAGACTGGGACAGGTGAAAAGAGACCGAGGGTGCTCCTTGCTCAGGTGAGAGACCGCTGAGGTCTCTATTCTACACTGGCTTCCTGAATTGTCCGTGAGAATCAAGCCCCAGTACATCACTGTGACAATTAGCTTAAAAATGTGCATTCTGACAACATACTGAAAAGCAGAGACATTACTTTGTCAACAAAGGTCCATCTAGTCAAAGCTATGGTTTTTCCAGTGGTCATGTATGGATGTGAGAGTTGGACTATACAGAAAGCTGAGCACCGAAGAATTGATGCTTTTGAAGTGTGGTGTTGGAGAAGACTCTAGAGAGTCCCTTGGACTGCAAGGAGATCCAACCAGTCCATTCTGAAGGAGATCAGTCCTGGGTGTTCATAGGAAGGACTGATGTTGAAGCTGAAACTCCAATACTTTGGCCACCTGATGTGAAGAGGTGACTCATTTGAAAAGACCCTGATGCTGGGAAAGATTGAGGGCAGGAAGAGAAGGGGACGACAGAGGATGAGATGGTTGGATGGCATCACCAACTCAATGGACATGGGTTTGGGTGGACTGCTGGAATTGGTGATGGACAGGGAGGNCCAGCACCAGACTGGGACAGGTGAAAAGAGACCGAGGGTGCTCCTTGCTCAGGTGAGAGACCGCTGAGGTCTCTATTCTACACTGGCTTCCTGAATTGTCCGTGAGAATCAAGCCCCAGTACATCACTGTGACAATTAGCTTAAAAATGTGCATTCTGACAACATACTGAAAAGCAGAGACATTACTTTGTCAACAAAGGTCCATCTAGTCAAAGCTATGGTTTTTCCAGTGGTCATGTATGGATGTGAGAGTTGGACTATACAGAAAGCTGAGCACCGAAGAATTGATGCTTTTGAAGTGTGGTGTTGGAGAAGACTCTAGAGAGTCCCTTGGACTGCAAGGAGATCCAACCAGTCCATTCTGAAGGAGATCAGTCCTGGGTGTTCATAGGAAGGACTGATGTTGAAGCTGAAACTCCAATACTTTGGCCACCTGATGTGAAGAGGTGACTCATTTGAAAAGACCCTGATGCTGGGAAAGATTGAGGGCAGGAAGAGAAGGGGACGACAGAGGATGAGATGGTTGGATGGCATCACCAACTCAATGGACATGGGTTTGGGTGGACTGCTGGAATTGGTGATGGACAGGGAGGCCTGGCGTGCTGCGGTTCATGGGGTTGCAGAGTCGGACACGACTGAGTGACTGAACTGAACTGAACTGGGGTGCACTCTACATGTCTTCTCAAGCTTTCCTCCTTTCTCCATCTCATGTCCTCACTATTTTGCTGGTGTTTCTGGGGTTTATTTTCCAAGTAAACTGCATGCACACAAATCCTTGGCCAGGGTCTCTTCTGTGTGAGACTCAAACTAGCAGGATGCTCTGCTTACTGTCAGGGGCAAGCAGTGCTCTGATGCTTCTTCCCCTGTTTTTCTTTCCCTCCTCTCTGGCTCTTTCTCCGTTACTCTCCTTTAAGTAATAACACTCGTTTTATGAGTTTTATATATTCTGGCATTTCAGTTATTACAGTCATTTTGAAAACACTCAAATTGTCATATTTTTGATCACTGACATCCTTTCTCATGTTGTCTTTAATCCTTTCCTTGCATTTCTTTCAAGATTTTATTTCTAGAGGAATTTTAGGTTCGCAGCAAACTTGAGTGGAAAGCAGAGAGTCCCAGGACACACACAACTTCCCCTGCCATCCCCACATGGTACATTTGCTTCTTTAAAAGGAACATAATCTCTAATTCAATAAAGGATTTAAGATTTGATCCTCAAAAAAAAAAAAAAAAGATTTGATCCTCAATGGGTAAAGTATATTGATAGAAAAATTGACGAAATTCAAATAAAGCATGTAGTTTAATCATTAAAAAAAATAAAGTCATAGAAATGGATTCATTTCATGTCTGGCTTCTTTCACTCAGGGGTATACATATGAGTTTTATTTATTTTTTATGAGTAGTGCTAATCCATTTATTTTCATTACAGCATTTCATTGTGTTAATGTAGCACACAGTATTTCCCATTTTTGTTGTTTTACATTTAGGTTGCTTCCAGGGTTATGAAACTCTCATAATTTAATTATAAATAAAATTATGATGAATGATATTGGACAAAGCTTTGAGTATATAAGTAAAATTTCCTAGGTAGATACCTAAGAGTGATATTACTGATTAAATGGTAGGTATATTTTTAATTTCTCTGAAGTTGCTGACATTTTAAAATCCTTGCTAGCAACGTATGAACGTTTCTGCTTCTACCATACATTCTTGTCAACCATAGTATCATCAGTTTTTAACTTAAAAAATTTTTTTTAGCCATTCTAGTGGTTTGGTATTGTTCAAGGCATAGTTTTAATTTTTATTTATTTTTAAAATTTTGTTTGTTTTTATTTTTTCGTTTCTTGGCGGCACTGGATCTCGTTGCTACACGCAGGCCTTCTATGGTTGTGGTGGGTGGGGGCTGCTCTCTAGTTTCGGAGCACAGGCCTCTCCTTCTGGTGGTGTCTCTTTGCGAGGCGCTCAGGCCGCAGAGCCTGGGCTCAGTAGCTGTGGCGCCCGGGCTCAGCCGACCTGCAGCGCGCGGAGCCTTTCCAGACCGCGTCCCTTGCTTGGCCGGCGGACTCCTGACCCCTGGAGCACCAGGGGCGTCCCAGGCCCAGCTTACGCAGGGGCACGGTCTGTGCTTCCTTGAGGGGTAACGGCGCTGTGCGCTCTTCTGTATGCGTGCTGGCAACTCGTATTTCTTCTTTTGTTAAGTCTGTGTTTGGCTCATTTGCTCATTGTTGAGTTTTTTGCCTTTTTGTTGTTGAATTATAGAAGTCTTTTATATTCGAGATGTAAGTCATTTCCCAGATACACGTGATAAAAGTATTTTCTTCCAGTGTATGGCTTTCCTATTATTTATCCGTGGCTTTTATGGAGACATTTTAAAAAATGTCTTTAAACTGCAATTTACAAGTTTTGCTTTACGACAATTTCTTTTTCTGTATTTTCTAAGACGTCTTTAGCTATCCCAAGATACTTACCTATCTAACTAAAGTAATTAACTAAATATATATATACACACATATATATAATAATGTACATGCTTATTTACACATTTGTATATATTACTCTTTGTCACTGTATTGAATATTTTTAAGAACTCTGTTGGTGTACAATGTATGTACCATATGTTTACTCATTGTAAACGTAAAGGCTATTATTAGTAAAGTGATAGAACTGTGTATTCCTGACCACAATCCAGTCCTAGAACTTTCCACCACCCCAGGACCATCACCCATGCCATTTTTGTGGTCTTTCTCATTCCCACCTCCCACTTGTGTCACTGCTAACCTGCTTTCTGTATCTGTGAGCTGTGTTTTTAGACATTCATAAAAATAGAATCATACGGCACTGTAATGGAAAGAATTTAAAGCATCCTCATGACTTCTCTCCCTGGTATGATCATGATGACACTGGTAATTTTTATGACAAAAGAGAAATGAGGAAAGTGCTAATCTGATCACATTAGCGCTGTAAAGTCAGGGAGTCTTCTCTGGGTAGGAGCAGAGGGGAAGTCAGAGAAGTGATTGGGAGCACTGAAAGAATCCCAGGAGCCTTTGCAGGCCTTGGAAAAGGAGGCGGCCCCTTGCGGGGACAGGACAGCAGCCTCAGGAGGTGGCAGCCAGCCCAGAAATGGGGAGCTCTGCCTTCACACTGCAAGGAGCTGCACTGCGCCTCAGCTTGAAGGGGCTTGCAAGCGGATTCTTCCCCAGAGGCTCCAGATCGGAGCTCAGTCTGACTGACACCTTGATTTTTTTGTGGAAGACCCAGCTAGCTGTGTCCAGACCCCCAACCCACCAGCGAGACACTGGATGAGTGTTGTGTCAGCGGCTGAGTGTGTGGGACACTTGGGATACAACAACAGAAAATGAATGACATATACAGTCTTTTATGTCTGGCTCTTTCAACTAAAATTGAGGTCCCTCAATGTAATATTAGGTGTGTGCCTGCTAAGTCGCTTCAAGTCCAACTCTTTGTGACCCCATAGACTGCAGCCTGCCAGGCTCCTCTGTCTATAGGATTTTCCAGGCAAGAATACTGGAGTGGGTTGTCATTTCCTTCTCCAGGGGATCTTTCCCACCCAGGGATTGAACCTGGGTCTCCTGGATTGGCAGGTGTATTCTTTCCCACTGCACCACCTTTTAGAACTATACATATATTACTTAAAAGACTTGAATCTGGTTGATTTAAATAATTTAATAGATTTACTTTGTATTTTAAAGCTTCATATTTTTATATCCTTTTGATAGGAAATTTAGGTTGGTCTACAATTGTAGAGAATACAATCTAATTATTCACAAAAAAGACACAGCATTGCTCTCCATATCATGTTTATCAAATTAGTTCCTGAGACTAAAATTGAAAGGATATATGGTTTGCAGACAGAATAAGAAAATGTCTATGAAATCATAGTGAAAAAATACTGTAAGTGACACACACACACACGCACACATATAGGAATGTTGTTGATGTGTAAAATGGCAACCCACTCCAGTACTCTTGCCTGGAAGATCCCTTGGACAGTGGAGTGTGGTGGGGTCACAGTCCATGGGTCATAAAGAGTCAGACATGACTTAGAAACTAAACAACAACAAACAAGAGTGCTTCCTGTGTTCCAAACACTTTGTCCCTTTCTGCAAATGTACTTACTTCAACTATGTACACCAAGAGAAACAGAGTATAAATGAGAATTTGAGGCAACTCCCCAAAATTTGGACATAAAGTTGTTTTTCCACCTTTTGTTGAAGAAAGATTTTTCTTTCTTTATTAACTGTTTGCTGTTATTTTTAATTGAAAATAAAATTTTCATCTAAATGGTAGTATAGATATGGCTGCTGATTCTGTGTCATATTTGTCTGTCCTCATTCAGATCCCACACTGTTTTGATAGCTGTTGCTTTATAATGTTTAGAAAGATGGTAATGAGGACCCTGTATGCAAGACAGCAAAAGAGATACAGATGTGTAGAGTGGACTTATGGACTCTGAGGGAGAAGGAGAGGGAGAGGGAGAGGGAGGGATGATTTGGGAGAATAGCATTGAAATATGTATACTATCATGTAAGAAATGAATTGCCAGTCTATGTTCAAAAAAAAAAAATAAATAAAATAAAAAAAGAAACCATTAGGTTGAAATAGCTCCCAATATTAACTTTGGCAGCCTATCAGTTCAGTTCAGCCACTCAGTCGTGTCCAACTCTTTGCGACCCCATGAATTGCAGCACGCCAGGCCTCCCTGTCCATCACCAACTCCCGGAGTTCACTCAAACTTACATCCATCGAGTCAGTGATGCCATCCAGCCATCTCATCCTTGGTCGTCCCCTTTGCCTGCCCCCAATCCCTCCCAGCATCAGAGTCTTTTCCAGTGAGTCAACTCTTCTCATGAGGTGGCCAAAGTACTGGAGTTTCAGCTTTAGCATCATTCCTTCCAAAGAAATCCCAGGGCTGACCTCCTTCAGAATGGACGGGTTGGATCTCCTTGCAGTCCAAGGGACTCTCAAGAGTCTTCTCCAACACCACAGTTCAAAAACATCAATTCTTCAGTGCTCAGCCTTCTTCACAGTCCAACTCTCACATCCATACATGACCACAGGAAAAACCATAGCCTTGACTAGACGGACCTTAGTCGGCAAAGTAATGTCTCTGCTTTTGAATATGCTGTCTAGGTTGGTCATAACTTTCCTTCCAAGGAGTAAGCGTCTTCTAATTTCATGGCTGCAATCACCATCTGCAGGGATTCTGGAGCCCAGAAGAATAAAGTCTGACGCTGTTTCCAAGTAGCCTGTCATCACACTGTATGTGACCATTAGTAGTGTAGTGTTAGCTGTTCAGTCGTGTCTGACTCTTTGTGACCCCACGGATCATAGTCTGCCAGGCTCCTCTGTCCATGGGGTTTCCCAGATAAGAATACTGGAGTGGGTTGCCATGCCCTTCTCCAGGGATATGATAATTACATCATAATATATATATATATAATATGTATATCATAATATATATCATGATATAAATGCTTTAAGATTTCTTTACTTTTGTTCAACAAAATTTTATAAGTACTTTGAAGAAATCCTGAGTATCTTTTGATAGATTTATTCTTAATCATTTTCAGTATTTGATATTATTACAAAGAATGTTGCTTTAAAATTTTATTATCCAGTTGTTCATTGATAGCACATAAAATTGTAAGTGACTTTTGTATATTGATTTTGTAACCTGTTACCTTGAAAAATGCACATATTCATGATGAAGATTATCCAAAAGTGGTGAATTTGTGTATTGAGAATAGAAACGCTATCAGGTTTGCCCAGAGTGGTTCCAACTCCACCTTGGGAACATTACACTGTGTTTTCCTCAGCCAGCAGCCCTTCCATGTGAGAGTGGGTATTTCAGTTTTATCTGTGAATATCCTGTGGAAGGGAGAGATTCAGCAAAATGACCCTGTCACATGACATTAAATTTCTGAGCTAGGATTTGGAGGTCTTTCTCATTTAAGGCCATTTTATTTTAGAACCATTACAAATATTGAATCTGTGATTTGGCTGATAGCTAGTTTTTATTGCTTGTACAACATGCATGGCTCAGCTGAGAAAGAATCCACCTGCAATGTGGGAGACCTGAGTTTCATCCCTGGGTTGGGAAGATCCCCTGCAGGAAGATCCCCTGCAGAAGGGAAAGGCTACCCACTCCAGTATTCTGGCCTGAAGAATCCCATGGGCTATATAATCCATGGGGTCACAGAGAATCCAACACAATTGAGTGACTTTCGCTTTCACTTTCAGATCATTGATAAAAGTTAAGAAAACAAAGAGACCTCCTATCATAGCAACAAATGCATGATATTCAACCAGCTGTAAATCTCCAAACCCACCCAAGCAAATATCAACACTCTATTATGGTTTCCTATTTAAATATTCCTAGTAAAGTCCTCTGATGTGGATGAATAATTAGTGAAATGGATCCTATATGATAAGTGCTAATTGGGTCTTTAAGGTCCAGCTTACAGTGGACAGATTATTGGCATGGAGAGATGATGCCCACACAAGTCTGATAGGCTGTTGAGCGATCTTTGTCCCCCGATTTATTTTTTGATTTATGAAATGGCATTTATCAAATGCCCTTTGGGCATCCACTCAGCAGTGAGCATAAATTTAAAATACAATAAGTGCGTCTTCTCCGTGACATTTTTTTCCAACACACTGAGAAAAGAAAATGCTACAGGGAAACAATTTAACAGAGGAAATCATATGAGCATTAGACAGAGTCATTAAAAGTTGTACACTGGGAAATATAACTGGGTTTCACTGAATATTTAATCAAAATTAATTAAAAAGGGTTCTCTCACAGACTCTTATTGACTGCCTCTGTGTGCATCTAAATAGTATTAGATCCTATGGCGAAATAAGATTTCATTGCTATCTGTAAGTAATGGATACCTCACTACTGATATATATTTTGTCTGCAAAATATGGGGTTGAATTGCATATGTGTGTAAAATTGTAACTGATGATATAATCTGTGTTGTCATGAGATATGTAATTATAAAACATGTTCTCTGTGATTTTGCTTTTATATTTTTAAAAAATTTCCATGGCAGGGACCTGTGAAGAGCTCTGTCCTTCTGAGATTGCCCTCGATGGAGGGGATGGGGGATGCGGGGAAGAGGATCATGACAGCATCTCTGCACCACCGTGTGGACCATGGCCTGTGAGATGGGAAGTGAGAAGAGGTGTGTCAGGAGAGCTCTGAGTGTCAAGGGTAATGCTTGGTTTCATTTGTATCCAAGGTTTCCCTAAACGCCATGACTCAGCTGTAAAAATGAATGTGTTTGACTTGTTTCTAATAAGGTGGATGAACCTAGAGCCTATTACATAGAGCAAAGTAAATCAGAAAGAGAAAAATGATATCATATATTAACACATATATGTGGAATCTAGAAAGATGGTACTGAGGAAGCTATGTGCAGGGCAGCAGTGGAGATGCAGACGCAGAGAACAGTCTTGTGGAGACGGGGCGGGGGTGCATAGGAAGGAGAGAGCGGCAGGCAGACACACACATTCCCATGTGTAAGACGCATAGCCTGTGGGGATTTGCTGTGTGACACAGGGGCTCAAACCCAGTGCTCTGGGACAGTGTGGAGGGGCGGGATCGGGTGGGAGGCGGGAGGGTCTCCAGGGGAGGGAGGCATATGTATGCCTATGGCTGGTTCATGGTGATGTATGGCAGAAACCAACACAGCATTGTAAAGCAATTATCCTCAAATCGAAAACAAGTAAATTTAAATAAAAATAGAATTAATTAATCTGATATAGATAGATAAAGATAACTAATTAATACTGTGGATTTTCTTTTACATCCTCCAGGGTCCTTGACTCATAAACATTGTTTTTAGTGGCTCAAATCCAGTGAGTATATGTTATAATTTACATTTGTGAATGAATTTCCACAAACAGAACTGATGTCAGACCTTCAACTAGAGACTCCTGATTACGGAAGAGGAAAGAATTTTTTAGAGATCTACTGAGGGAGTTGGAAAATAACCATTCGTTGGTCAATTCCTAACAAAAATAAATCCTGTTTAGAGGCAGTAGCTCGTGGCCTTTGTCTTTGGAAAGTGTGTGGCAATTTATTGTTAGAAATCTGCATTTATTGAAAGCAGTTGGATCTGGTTGATAAAACTTTTTTTGTATATTAAATGTATGTTTTCATATCATTTGAGTAGAACATTTAAGATTGCTCTAAGGCCGTAGGCAATAACATTTAATTATCTACAAAGAAAAGACAGCGCTGCTCTTTACTGTCATGCTTAGCACTTTAGTCCCTTGAGGCTAAAAAATATAGAAATATGGTTTGCAACGAAGAGAAAATAAGAAAATAATTACAAAATCATAATGAAAACATACTGGAAGTGGGGAAAAAAAATCTTCACGTTTAGATTCATGTAAGAATTCTGTCTGTGTCACAAAATAGTGTCTCTTTCTGAAAGTGTATCTCAGTTACTTACACTGGGAGAAAAATAAATGTATTTAAGAAAAAGGAGGTCTGAAGACAGTTTTTGTTTTTTATTTTTTTTACTTTTATTATTATTATTTTTTGTATTTATTTATTTTTTTACACGAACTCCCAAACATGAACCCCCCTCCCACCTCCCACCCCACATCATCCCTCCAGATCATCCCCATACACCAGCCCCAAGCGTCCTGCATCCTGCATTGAACATAAGCGGACTACTACTGGCATTTGGGCTTCCCCGGTGCTCAGCATTAAAGAATGCACCTGCCAACGCAGCAGATGCAGGAGACACGGGTTCAGATCCTGAGTCAGGAAGGTCCTCTGGAGAAGGAGATGGCAACCCACTGCACTGTTCTTGCCTAGGAAATCCCAGGGACAGTGGGGCCTGGCGGGCGGCTGCAGTCCACGGGGTCCCAAACAAGTCAGACACAACTTAGTGACTGAACAACAGCATCGACTGGCATTTAGTGGGTAGCAGCTCAGGATACTGAGGAAACCTGCGATGAACAGCCCCGCACGCCATCCCACTCTCACAGCTGAGACACAGCTGACCTCCAGGGTCAGAAGAGCCGGTGCGGGAAACCCTGACCCAGAGGAAGATGCGTCCTTCCCTGGTTTGCCTATACGTCCCTAAGGACAGGCAATGGGCCTCCGGGCCTGGTACTGATAACTGCCTAAGTGGAGGCTGAAGACATTCAGCACATCTGTAACGATTTTCAGCTGTGCGTCAGTACTTCGGAGCATCCTCAGGTGCGTGGGCCCTGTGAGCATCTCCATGACAGGCAGTCACAGGGACAAAGGAAATCGTATTTAGGCCTCGCATAGGTGAGTTCTCTTCCTCCGTGGTTCTTACTCAGATTGTTTTAAAAATATCTGAAGAGCTGGCACTTTACTGACAAACAGGCAGCTTCACGGAGCCCGGCCACTTCAGGAAAGTGGCTGAACTCCCACCTGAAGGAGAGGAGTCAGCGTCTCTGTGTGAAAACAGAACTCTCTCCTGAAAACACGCCAATGCGGGAACGGAAACACTTCACCTTTTTGAGAGGGAAATGTTAGAAAACCATCCCACCTCCCACCCCACATCATCCCTCCAGATCATCCCCATACACCAGCCCCAAGCGTCCTGCATCCTGCATTGAACATAAGCGGACTACTACTGGCATTTGGGCTTCCCCGGTGCTCAGAATTAAAGAATGCACCTGCCAACGCAGCAGATGCAGGAGACACGGGTTCAGATCCTGAGTCAGGAAGGTCCTCTGGAGAAGGAGATGGCAACCCACTGCACTGTTCTTGCCTAGGAAATCCCAGGGACAGTGGGGCCTGGCGGGCGGCTGCAGTCCACGGGGTCCCAAACAAGTCAGACACAACTTAGTGACTGAACAACAGCATCGACTGGCATTTAGTGGGTAGCAGCTCAGGATACTGAGGAAACCTGCGATGAACAGCCCCGCACGCCATCCCACTCTCACAGCTGAGACACAGCTGACCTCCAGGGTCAGAAGAGCCGGTGCGGGAAACCCTGACCCAGAGGAAGATGCGTCCTTCCCTGGTTTGCCTATACGTCCCTAAGGACAGGCAATGGGCCTCCGGGCCTGGTACTGATAACTGCCTAAGTGGAGGCTGAAGACATTCAGCACATCTGTAACGATTTTCAGCTGTGCGTCAGTACTTCGGAGCATCCTCAGGTGCGTGGGCCCTGTGAGCATCTCCATGACAGGCAGTCACAGGGACAAAGGAAATCGTATTTAGGCCTCGCATAGGTGAGTTCTCTTCCTCCGTGGTTCTTACTCAGATTGTTTTAAAAATATCTGAAGAGCTGGCACTTTACTGACAAACAGGCAGCTTCACGGAGCCCGGCCACTTCAGGAAAGTGGCTGAACTCCCACCTGAAGGAGAGGAGTCAGCGTCTCTGTGTGAAAACAGAACTCTCTCCTGAAAACACGCCAATGCGGGAACGGAAACACTTCACCTTTTTGAGAGGGAAATGTTAGAAAACCGAGAAAATGCACCACACATTTCTTCAGTCTACTTTATAAACTGAGGCTTGCCTTTTTCCCCAGTTGAAAGCTGAGTTAACACTAAGAGCATAGTGTGTCTAGAGACGGGAGACTCATTTCCACAAGGATTCAGCAGCCAGGTGTGAGGGAGTGTGTGTCTGTGTGTGTGTGTGGGGGGGCTCGGTTTGGATGCAAGTGTGCACACATGCGTCACTGTGTGGAGTGCAATAGTGTGATCAGTGTGTGCGTACACACATGTGAGTGTGTGCAGATCTGTGCGTGCACGTGTGTGTGGTGCCATAGGCTTCTCCAGAGGGAGCAATCCTCGTGTACTAAAACTGAATGCTTTGTAGATGCACACAGGGAAAATGGCAGTTCACTGAGTACGACCTCCGTGCGAGGGAGCGCTCCTTCCTTTGACACAGCACTCTGTCACCTCTAGGATCCAACGGAACAGACTGGATGGCTGTAGAAGAGGGCACACTGACCTCTTTGATTATGAACACAGGTATCAGTCACACAACACTGCCTTACGGATGGTCTTACATCCATGGACTGTGGCCCACCAGGATCCTCTGTCCATGGGATTCTCCAGGCAAGAATACTGGAGTGGGCTGCCATTTCCTCCTCCAGAGGATCTTATCCCAACCCAGGAGTCAAGCCCATATCTCCTACGTCTCCTGCGTTGGCAGGCAGATTCTTCTGCTGAACCCCTGAGGAAGGGCCTACGTCTGAACAGTGCCTATCAGCTGTGTAGCACTGTCCGGCTAGTCGTTTAATTGCTAAGTCGTGTTTGACTCTTTGTAACCCCGTGGACTGTAGAAAAGTGGAGTGGGTTGCCCTTTCCTTCTCCAAGGCAGCTAGTCAGCTGTGTGACCACAGGGACTCTTCACTTAATGTATTTTCTTCTCCGTCACCTCCTCGTCTGGCACCTAATACAAAAGCCAGCGTGAAAGGGACACTTGAAATGAACTCTGTCCATTTTTACTGTGCACTGTGGGCCAGTCAGTCTGCTAAGGACTGGAGTCCCAGGGGTGGAAAAGCTTGGACTGCCCTATGGCACGAGGGTCCATAAATAAAACAGGCAAGATGAAACTGCCACTCCTGATATGGACAAAATCACGCAGGAAAAGCTAAGGCAGCTTACTTTAGAGTTAACTTTTGAGACATGAATGGAATTTTTCTTGGAAGGGGAAGGAAACTAAAGAGGAATTTAAGAAAAGAAAGGTCATAAGGTAGTTTATTATGCCAAGAGATAGTTTACCCGCTTGTTTGGGGAAAATTTGCTTATTTTTTGTACACACATGTCATCAAGAAATGTCTCTTTCTTCCTGCATCTTATACAGCTTGAGCTGCTGTAGCAGAATATCATAGACTGGGAGGCTTAACCAACAGAAATGTATTTTTCTCAGTGTTGGAAGCTGACTAGAGTTGTCTTCCAGTAAGTAGACAGCACCACCCCCACCAACCTCACTCCCCCTCTACCCCGCCACCACCATCTTCACAGAGAGAGAGAATCTTCTGGTTTCTCTTCCTGTTCTTACAAGGACATGAATCCATCATGGGCGCTGCACCCTCATGTCCTCACTGATTCCTGCGTGCATGCTCAGTGGCTCAACTGCGTCTGACTCTTTGCAGCCCCATAGACTGCAACCCATCAGGTTCCTCTGTCCATGGGGATTCTCCAAGCAAGAATACTGGAGTGGGCTGCCATGCCCTCCTCCAGGGGATCTTCTTGATCCAGGGATTGAACCCACGTCTCCTGCGTTGGGAGGTGGATTCTTTACCACTGAGTCACTGAGGAAGTCCCTTCTAATCCTAATTACCTTCTAAAAGCACCACATGCAATGCTAGCACTGAGGAGGTGGACTTCCAATATGTGACGTTTAAAGGAACCTGATGCTCAGTCCATAACGGTATCTATCTATCCTCTACCAATTTATCAGTTATCTGTATGTATTAGGCTGTTTCTGAGCTCATTCTGTCAAAGTAGGGAACAGTTTCAGATTTTTATACATAATAAGGAAGAATTATATGAACATACCTGTATTTTATAGAAGATGTTGTGGAGCAGTTTCAGAGGAGAGGCTGGAAGGATGGAGATGCTCATTTAATGTGCAGGAGATGGTGAGGGTCTGAGAGGCAGAGCAGCAGAATCTGGAGGGGAGGACACTGGTTAACGGAGAAAGTAGAGATAAGGCGAGAAAGAGTCACCGATTCAGTGAATGTGGAGTGTCGACAGAAGTGGAAAAATCCTGGATATTTCTGGAAATTATAACTGTGCAGCTGGTGACGTAACAACAAGGCAGTGAACACAGAAGGGGATGAATAATATTTACAGGTAGGAAAAAGACAGCCATGGACAGCACAGTGTGAAAATAGAGCTTGTGAAGGATCACGGGATTTGAAGTCGAGCAAATTTAGGTGCAAACACAGGCTTTCTCATTATTGGGTGTATCTCTTTTCTGTAAAATTGAGATAACTGGACCTTTTCTGAACCTGTTGTGAGAATTGCAATATATAGCTTATATTGTTTCTGAGTTATTTTCTTTGCAGGACTTGCAACTGTGCCTAGACATAATAAACACATGATTAATGTTATCTACTATTACATAACATTTTCCACTCTTCTTGATAACTACATTAATAAGTAACTGTGTGCTGCAGTCCATGGGACTGCAAAGAGCTGGACACAAAGAGGTGACTGAACAGCGACAACTTTGCTCTTGCTTTATAAGAGGCGTGTTCTCAGATCTCTCCAAATAGTGATGCACTGAGTTTTCAGCAACATCCTCTGAATTACTATTATTATTTTTATTTTAAAGCCAAAAAGTGAGACAGAAAAATCTAGTAAATAAGCCTGAAGAGGGGAAATCACTAAGTGAGTGATTTGCACTAAGGAGTGAAACAAGAGAAGAGCATGTGTATGCAAAGGAGGAAACATCCAGGAAACATCACTGTGTGTAGTGCCGCGGACAGGTGGAGAGTGAGAGCGAAGACCCCAGGCTGTGTGCTGACACGGGGATTCCCATGGGGTTGGGGAAGGAAAGGCAGGCAGCAGTGGGACTTGAAAGCTGGGGGAAAGAAAAGACATGGAAACAAACTGGGGGAAGAGCAATTTAGGAGAGAAGTGATGTAAGAGAGAAGAGGGAGATGGAGACAGAGAAAAAATATGGAGGAAATGACAAATTTCAATCTTTCTATGTAATTTCTAAGGTGGTCCTGAAATGAATTCTCTTCAATTTTATACATGAGAAAAATGAAAGAAGTAAGAGACAGCATCTTGCTTAGGGCAACACTGTGAATCCATTTATGGTAGAGTTTCTATTCAAACACAGAACTTGAGATTTCTCAGGGTACCCCACTGAGCTCCACACTTTTCCACTCTGTCTGTAATTGAAATAAAAAAAGGAGCATCACCATTTAAGGCAATTCTTGCTCCATTGTGAACAGAACCATTTTGTTCACAAGCAATAGCACAGTATGTGTGCTTTGCATTCTAAGGCTACTGCTTTCAAAATATTTTCTGGATTACATCTCTCAACAAACTGCTCAGATTTTCTTATGGATATGTCAACTATGTTATTTGCTATATAACTGAAGTGTTGTAGAGTGATAAGACTTTAATTCAGCATTTAGTTAGGACCCTTTCTGTCTTGGTGTGTATGAAGCCACCAGCAGGAAAAAGCAATGTGAGTTAATATATGGAATTTATTTTTTCTCTTTCTGACTTACTTCACTCTGTACAGCAGGCTGTAGGGTCATCTGCCTCACTTAAAGTGATTCAAATTCATTCGTTTTTATGGCTGAGTCATATTTGAGTGTGTATAGGTACCACATCTTTACCCATTCATCTGGCTATGGACATCGAGTTTGCCTCCATGTCCTGGATATCACAAACAGTGCTACAATGAACATTGGGGTACATGGGTCTTTTAGAATTGTGGTTTTCTCAAGGTACACTATCATGTGTAAAACAGATAGCTGGTGAGAAGTTGCTCTATAGCACAGGGACCCCAACCTGGTGCTCTGAGAAGACCTAGAGGGATGGAATGGGCCTGGGGAGCGAGGCCCCAGAGGAGGGAAAACACATATAATCGTGGCTGATGCATGCTGTTGTATGGCAGAAACCAACACAACATAGCAAAGCAATGTTCCTCCAATTAAAAAATAAAAGTTACAACGTGAGAACTGCCGGATTTAGTGTTGAGACCTGACTCATGACAGGCCTCAAGGACCTAAGTGGGCAAGAGCTACAATTACGGGAAAAACTGGGTCACCACCCAGAAGGAACTGAGATCATCCTCCCCCCAACCTTGGGGCTCAGCCAGTCAGCATATTCCCAGACTCCCAGATAACATGAAAAGTCCCCTAAGCAAGCCCGCATGCGTGAAAAATTAGCCAATTAATAAATGTCTAATAACCCCTACAACCAATCCACCCCTGCCAACTCCCTGTCTTTGTTCTAAACCTATAAATACTGCTGTAATTCAGGGCTCGGGGCTCTTGCCCCACTCCACTGCGTTGGATGTGGCAGGAGCCCTGGCTCGAGTCAGAAATAAATTCCCTTTTTGCTTTTGCATTGCCGTGGATGTCTTGTTTTCTCATTTTTGGGGACTTGGACTGCGGGCATAACATTTAAGTCTTCTTGAAGATGACAGACCCTCTCTATTCAAGACCCGCTGGGGGACTGACACTAATTTTTCCAGGGCGGGCCCATTATTCGTCCTCAGTGCACACATACGATTCTGCTGATGAGCTGGCGGTCAGCGTTTCCTTGAGCGAGTCATCAGTGTGCTGCCGACTGTTTCCTTCTTATTTAGGAACTGGTGTTGGATTCCTGCTGAAAAGAGGAAGCCTGAGATGCCATGGCCGGCCAGCTGTGACGGGCAGGGCCAAGGAGGCTGATGCTGCGAGAGAGCTGCCCTGCACCAAAGATGCATGTTGTAAAGGGCTTATATATAGACCCTGTAGATAGATCCTGCTTGTTTATACTACCTGAGGGGCAAGGGGGTGCAAATATTGAAGCCAGGGACAGGAGAGTCTTAAGCTGGAAAGAGGCATTGCTGAAGACGCCAGAGGGGATAAGCTCATGTAAACCACACAAAGTTGACAATCAAGTTACTCAAGTGCCCAGCGTGCCAGCAACAGATACTGTCTGCACTAGACAAGGGGCACGCACCTTTCCTCCAGGCCAGAGTGCCGATCTTCAGGAGAGCCGCACACTCAGGAGAGCCGCTGCGTGCGTCTCTCCTCTTCTCCGTGTTCCATGACGCATTTGCCATCACAGGAGCCTTTCTCTCTGGGATCAGCAAGCACAATGACTCAGGATCTTTATTTCTGGGAGAACTGGTGGCTAAATATCAGTTTAACCTCCTCTCTCCTGTGCCCCGACGAGGAAAGGGTCCAAGAAAACCACAAGCTCACTGGAGAAAAGGTGGAGGGAAGAAGGGAAAAGAAGGAATTCCCCACACAGAACCTGTAAGACCAAAGTAGACCCACGTGGATGAAAGCAGGGAAATTGACCAATGAATGGACATGGAGTTAAAGAACGGTCGTTGGCTGTTGAACTTGATGAAAACTAGGGGGATCCTGAAAGGCTAAGAGGTCTGACAGAATTTTTTCAGGAGGGAAAACTGGGTCAGTGAGTATTTAGTGAGTATGCTGCTGCTGCTGCTGCTAAGTTGCTTCAGTCGTGTCCGACTCTGTGCGACCCCATAGATGGCAGCCCACTAGGCTCCCCCGTCTCTGGGATTCTCCAGGCAAGAACACTGGAGTAGGTTGCCATTTCCTTCTCCAGTGCATGAAAGTGAAAAGTGAAAGTCAAGTGGGTCAGTTGTGTCCGACTCTTCGTGACCCCATGGACTGCAGCCCACCAGGCTCCTCCGTCCATGGGATTTTCTGGGCAAGAGTACTGGAGTGGGGCGCCATCGTATGTGAAAAATAAGTATAGCTCACTTTTCCCCCTATATATTAAATACATCATTTTAAACTGGTTATAACTTGAGACTTTCCCATGGCAATTGAGTCAGACTAGTGTGGTATTTGTGACTCGGAAATTACATGATTAAATATCATTTTATACATCAGAGGACACGCCATCGTATGTGAAAAATAAGTATAGCTCACTTTTCCCCCTATATATTAAATACATCATTTTAAACTGGTTATAACTTGAGACTTTCCCATGGCAATTGAGTCAGACTAGTGTGGTATTTGTGACTCGGAAATTACATGATTAAATATCATTTTATACATCAGAGGACTACTATTCTCCTTAATTACTATGAAATAAATGGTTTCTGTAGCTCTCCTTTGAAATATCAAAACAACCATTTCTCTAGGAGTCTATGGCTTAAGAACCTTAAAATTAGAGAAAACTTAAAATAGTAAAACCAGGTTTCACCATTAAAAATAGCTAAAATCAGGACAAAACGGACAAGGGGTGGTGCTTCCACCCTGCATGTCAAAGCTTCAGTGGAATGCCACTTGAATCTCAACAATGAAAAAAACTCAGAAAATCTACAAAAGATAATTTTCCTTGAACTCACCAGAGAGCAGCTAGGTGTTCTGAATGACAAAGGCTGCTGAGACCTTCCGAGGAGATTAAGGGCATGTGGACTGCTTTGCCTTTGGTGGAGTGTGGGAGAAAGGGGTGGTCCCTGTGAAAGAGGCTAAGAAGAAAGCAGCTTAAGTTTTAACAAATTCTTAAAAGACAAGAGTTGGCTCAACAACAACCCAGAATAACTGGGAGCTGGGACGTGAGAGGATTCTACACATTCTTATTCACATGCTTTCTCGTGTATCCTCCAGGGGCTCTGGGGGGAGGACAGGGCAGGGACCTGGGGACACTCTTTCCTGGATGAAGCGGACACCTTAGTGGTGCTTGGTTGCTGCTGGGGGCCATTGAGAGACAGCACCATCACCTCAGACCCTTCTCTATGTGAAGTCAAAGCCTGTGGTAAGAGGAAATAACCTTCCAGCCTCCAGCCCACACAAAGATGACTGCTTCTGAAAGAGGAGTGTAAGCCAAAGGATCTGAGAAAGTTCAGTCCCACCTCTGAACACACAGGGCCTGCCAAGACCAAGGGTGGGTCAGAGGGGACTTCTGAAAGCTGATGATGGAGTGGAGACATGGAGAGAATCCCTCTGCTGGTTGAGGCCCAACACCATGCACAAGGTAGCAGCAGTTCCCTGCTGCAGGGACTTGAAGCTTAGGTGTCCTGCTTGGGTGAGGAAGTGACCTCAAAACCGAGCTCAGGGCAACCAACCAGACGGAGTCAGTCCTCCCCGTGAATGGACTTAGAGGAGAAGAAATGTGCCAATTTGAGGGTATAAACAAAATTTACATCTGTCTCTACCCTTTCATTCTAGACAACATCCTATATTCAATTAAAAGTGAGAAAAACAATAAAAGCAAAAATAAATTAAGTGTTGAGTTACAGAACTCAATAGACGATTTAGAGAACTCCCAAATGTTGGTGTCATCCATAAGGACTTTGAAAAAACTTTATTAGGTTAACAGGCAGAGTGGAACATTTATAAGTTCAGTTCAGTCACTCAGTCATGTCTGACTCTTTGTGACCCCATGAATCACAGCATGCCAGGCCTCCCTGTCCATCACCATCTCTTGGAGTTCACTCAGACTCACGTCCATCGAGTCCCTGATGCCATCCAGCCATCTCATCCTCGGTCGCCCCCTTCTCCTCCTGCCCCCAATCCCTCCCAGCATCAGAGTCTTTTCCAATGAGTCAACTCTTTGCATGAGGTGGCCAAAGTACTGG